>WAAE01016488.1:475749-506040 GCA_013400495.1 Nicator chloris | reverse complement strand
AGGACGGTACAGCACCTCCTGCCTAGCGACGACGGCACAGCACCCTGTAAGGACAGCGACCACATCCCGCGAGGAAGACAGATACACCAGCACAGCGCAGCACCCCTGTTAGACATCCTGCACAGCAGACATCTTTAACAGAACTGAATTTTTGCACAACTTCCGCAAGCGTCCCACGCTGCTTATTTTAATAAAGAGCTAAATATTTGATACAGACATCGAGCCAAAAGTTTATTCATAACAACAGGGAGCAACACAGCATCAGATGGGGGCAGAGCCCAAACCTCTTTTTTTACACACACATCCCACCTACTTGAGGTAGTGACTTAGAGATGAGAAAAAGGACTTGGCAGTTTAATATTTAAACAACTTATTTCATGTTTAGACCATCACGTTAATGATCTGCATGTTACAACACTAATCAAGAGCGGTAGAAATTTGTTTGCAATTAGCCCCTTCTCCTGTCACACTCTACAGCATCTCAGGCCCATGGCTTCTAATTTTAGACAAATGCTCGCTTTAAAATCCAACTTATATTTTGTTTAAAAAAAAATTCCACAAACACTTGTGTTGCAATGGCTCTGTATAGAAAGTGTCCCGAATGACAGGAGGTGAGTCTGTGACAGCCCCCAGTGAAGAGCTGCTCCCTTCCCTCCTCCTCAGCCATTCACCCTTTTTGCTTCTCTTCCCCCTCCTCCATGATGCCCAGACAGCTGCAGCGCTCTCCCTGCTGTCCTCAGGGAGAAACATTTCATTTCTGGGTGCCACAAGAAGCAAGACAGCTGCTGTGCCCCTGATGGCTTCTGTCCATGCACCATAGAGTGTCCTATAAATGTTGAAAGAGGACGCTTATTCCAAAAATTTGTATACTCGTCAGGGAAAATAGAGGCAAAGCCAGAAAATTATACATCCAGACTGGATTTGAAGTATTCAAGTGGTGAGAAAATAGCCTGGCTGGTCCTGCTGCTGCTCCCCAGCCCTTATGCAAAACCAGATTTAAGCCTATTGCACTATAATCCCCTCCTCTTACCTCTTTATTCTTGCTCTTGAATAATCTGCATTGTGCTGGGACTAATCCCAGCCAGAGGCCTGTTGTGCTGGAGATTGTGCTTACAAAGCCAAGACCAGTGTCACACAGAGCTTTAAACCTCACTTTAATTTTGGTGCAAATGATTCAAAACAGAGTGTTCACAGCACTCTTCAATAAGCTGCGGAATTCCGTCAGGAATTTGCGGTATGCTGAAAAATGGAGATAGACTCTTTTCCCCCCTTTAAATAAAAGTAAAACAAGCACCTCATCCCCAAGAACAGCTTCTACCAACAGTAACCTGGATCGTTTTTAAGCCAGCAAAGAGTCTTTGACTGATAGCCCCGCGCGTATCAAATCTCAGCTGTGCCATGGTGGAGCCCTGAGCAACAACATCCACGGCAACACAGCGCCTGTGCCTCTTCAACATCTTTATTAATGATGTGCAGCCCAGCCCCTGCTGCTCGCCGGCACTTAGCACCAGATTTATGGCCAACTTCCAGGCCTTTCCCAGCGCTCTTAATTGATGATAACATCGGTGTTCACACGCGAGTGTCCCGTGTTGGGGACACGGCAGCCTGGCCCGCAGCGTTACAGCACAGGAGGTCCA
Organism: Nicator chloris; assembly: GCA_013400495.1. Classification (NCBI taxonomy): domain Eukaryota; kingdom Metazoa; phylum Chordata; class Aves; order Passeriformes; family Pycnonotidae; genus Nicator; species Nicator chloris. The sequence continues at coordinate 504,403 of WAAE01016488.1, read as the reverse complement.
TCAAAGTCCGTCCAGTTCAGGCAGAAGTCTCAGGGAAGCAAGGGTCTCTCAGCTAACAAGGTGCAAAGTTGCTTTTTCAGCCTTGGTAAAGTGGAGGTTGCTTTTTTTTAGCCTTCGCGGAGCGTTTATCAGGGCTGTAAAGGGGCAGTGTGCATCTGGTCACTGACTCCTGCAAGGTGTCCCCAGGAGGGTGGCTGCAAAACTGCTGAAGTCTCAGCTAAGCCCTTTCATCTCCCACCGAGTCACTGCAATCCAGTTCTTAGAGGGTAATCTCTTTTTCCCTTTTTTCAGCATGACTTGATTGTATCTAAACCTCCCCAAATTCCCAGCTTAGCTCCAGCTTTTTGTTAAATTTACCTGATTTTTCTTGGACGTTTTCCACTTTTGCCTGTATTAAAGGGATGGTAGGCTCCAAAAGTGGTGTTTCCAGGGGACCATGGGTTTTTCCCACACCAGGAATTACAGAATTGGTGATGTGATGGTTTAAAGCTTCCTTGGGCACAGCGGTCAGAAAATTACCAATAGTTTCTTAATTCTTGGGGAAGGAGGGGAGTCAGCAGAATGGCTGCCTTGGACTTGGGCCTGTTTTTAGGAGCCTGGCTGACAGAGGCCCTTGGGAGGCAGCTCCTGAAGGGCAGAGGAGTCCAGGAAGGCTGGATATCCTTCAAGAAACCCTAAGGGTGCAGAACAGGCCATCTCCATGTGCCAAAAGGTGAGCCAGCAGTGCAGACTGGCCTGGCTGAACCACAAGGATGTTGTGAGATTATAGAGGGAGAAAATTAGAGGGGGCAAAGCCCAACTAGAGCTTAACCTGGCTATTGCTGTGGAAGGTGCAATAAATATAAGGTTTCTATAAATACATTACAAATAAAAGGAGGGCTAAGGAGAGTGTCCATCCTTTCTTGGATGTGAGGACAAACTTAGTGACAGAGGATGAGGAAAAAACTGAGGTACTTAATACCTCCTTTGCCTTGGTCTCTAACAGTGAGACCAGTTGTTCAGCAGGTATGCAGCCCCCTGAGCTGGAAAACAGGGATAAGGAGCAGAATGAAGTCCCCATAATTCAAGGGGAAATGATCAGTGACCTGCTCCATCACTTGGACACTCATATACTGTGGGGGGAATGGTGAATCTGAACTATTTAATAGGAAATGATCCTTTCCAGTACTTTTGTTAGCCATCCTAATAGAACTTTTTTGTTACTAATATTTTGTTAAATTTGACAAGGTGATAACAAAAGGCTATAGAAAGGTATTCAGCTTTATTACAGCCTACAGTACTTTTCCATAAAGGTTGATATGGACTCACCACTCCTAATAACTAAGTGGCAGTACTTCTGCTCAGAGAATTTGAACCTTAGAGTCCTGCCCTTTCAAGAAGAATACTTTGGTTTACATTCTGTCCTTCTCCACTCTTATTTTGTGGTGTTCCCCACCAAAAGGCTACATTTGCAGAAATTCAGGGATATCTTCCTTGTCCTCCCAAAGTACTACTGGATACACTATAGTAAAATACAAAATAAAATCTACTGAGCAAGACAATTCAAAAGCTGACAACATATTTTGTTCCCTAACTATATATCCAAATCATCTCCAAAGTATTGTAGTCTTCTCTTGGAGCTGATAAGCCATTTAAAATGCATTATACTGGTGACAGACAAGCTGGCATTTGCTACAAGCATTTTTATGATTCAGTAGTTTGCAGAGAAAACTAAGTAGCAGATTTACAGTATAACAAAATAAAAGCAGAGATCTCATCTGCCTGATGAACGACTAAAGCAGTTTTCATCTCCAGATTTGCAGATAGTTTGCCTGAAGGTGGAGAACTTATTGCTTAGGATGTGATAATGGCACCCTGAGGCTACAATCACTTGGCATCTGCTGAAGACTGCACACATGCAGGGGGTAGAGAGGTTCCCAACTCTGGGGCAGTTTCCATCTAAGCAAGACATGTAAGTGCAATAAATTTGAAAGAAGAAGGAGCCCCTGGGTAAAGAGAAGTGCCCCTATATGTATATGGGCCCCAGCAGCTGTGCCTGGCTGGCTGCTCTCTGCAGCCCTTGGCTCTGTGGTGAAGGTGCCACAGCAGACGTGGGGCTTTTCATAAAGAAACAAATTCAAGGGCAACTGCAGCTGAAAGACCATTACATACATAGAATTTGGCATCAACAGGCAGGCAGATAGAGTATTCCTGGCTGCCTTAGCAAACAGATATTAGATAATGCCTCCTTCTTGGCCAAGCAATGAGTCAGTGGTTGAGATGAAGGGGGAGCTTTCTTGACTTCCATTCTCCACATCTGACCAGAGATCACGCCAGCTGTCTACATCCACACACTTGAAAAGACCACAACATCTGCCTGTCCCTCAGCACCGAGGGACACACTCAGCCCACCTTCCACTAAGGGTTAACCAGCTTGTTTTAAGTTAAAATGTCCTAGATGGTGAGAGAGTGATGGAAAATTCAGACCGTCCCAGAATCCTCTTATTCTGCCTCTCCATCACCTCTAATCTTTCATCTCCCTCTGTTAGGGCTTAGAATCACGGGCTCATAGAATCGTTCAGGTTGGAAAAGACCTGTAAGATCATCAAGTCCAACCAGTTTCCTCTGTAGCCTACAAGAATGCCCACAGAAAGTCGTCTGTTCCCTTCCCACAAAGGAAAGGCCATGAGGCACTGTCACATCCGGGCTCATACTAAACATTCTGAGGCCAGTGGGAAGACTGGACAAAACCAGCAATTGCATTTTCTATGCACAGACTTTTTGGTGCTTTCCGTATGATTTTTAAACCATGAGTAATGTCAGCTTTGAAAATTTGTCCTATATTTGAACCTTGCTCACAGTCACCCACTTGCTTAGCTGTAAACATGATTTTAACAAAGCCATTTCAACATCTTAGTTAATTTGGTTCTGAGTCCTTTCTCCTCCATAGTGTATAATTACACAAAAAGGGCCTGGAAAAGCCCCTTACAGTAAATAATTTACAAGTTCCTCCCTGGGGACATTTTTTAATTATAACTCCACTGGTCAGATCTTACTGAATAGCCTGAGATAGCATTCCCCGCTGAGATCCTGAAATATAATTAACTTATTCCTTTGGTAATGGTGTTTTTCTTTAGTCTATCTACTTCTTATGCAGGGCAGGCAGATTTGTTTATAAACAAAGTGGAGATTGATAGACACTTTGTCACGAGAATAGCAATAATGGCAATCGCTGCGCCAGACGGGGGCACGTCCATTTGAGGAAAGATGATACTGTTTTGAAGCAATTTTTATAAATCCTACCCTGACAATCCAGCATGGAGAGATATAAGAGAGCAAGCAGACAGCCCCGATTCCTCTCCGTCTTGGCAGCCTGCCTCGCTCCCCGAGTGCCACTTCATGCATAGCAAACGTAAATAATCCTGACGCGCTTCCCACCCCCCTAACCTTTGTGCTTCAGGAACACTGCTATATACTATCAAACTGACAGTGATTTCGTGTTCTGTGGCAAAGAGAAAAACCCTGAGCGACAGCAGCAAGGCTGGGGATGCCAAATGAAAACTGTCACATTTATTTAGCTCCGTGATTCTCAAGACAATATACATAAAGATCGTTTTACTATCCCCACCAGCTAAATGTTAAGAGCTATCTGCATCAGCCAGGGTCCTGCAGCTCCCCTGTAGGAGAGCAGCCTGTAATGATCAACTCCTGACTCAGGAGAGGCTCGCAAGGAACAAAGCACCAGCTCCTCTTGTTCCCAATGATACAGTACATTAAATAGTCTCCTCATCCTTTCCCACTGCAGCCAAAAGGGCAGTTTGGAGTGAAACTGGGAGAGAATGGCTGCACGAGGTACTGAAAAGTGATCTGAGACATAAGAAGATCTGGGGACACTCATTGCCTCAAGTCCTGAAAACCTTCAAAGCTTGCTTGCTTTTGCTACACCAATTAGTTCCAGCAACCCCAGTGAGCCCACAAGGACAAAGCTTGGTGCCTGTCTGCGGCTGTGCTGGATGAGGGCCTGTATTTTGCATCCAAAATCTTGTCTTTCATTTCCCTCCCTCTTATTTTGAACTCTCACACAACAAAAACCAAGTCCTTGTCTCTCAGCCCTTTGTTTCTGTACAGCTGCTGGTGCTGGCTCTGAAGCCTCTTCCCCATATGCTGGCCTTTCTGTACACTTGTTCACCTGGTATCATCCGTAGTGAAATACCTACAAGCCAAGCAGCCTTTATTCTAGTGAATAAATCAAAGTTCAGACAGCAAGATCAAAAGCTAAGCCAAAGGGCCACACAGTGTCGGACCTAATATCTGCATTTAAAACATGTATCAGATGCAGGTTCCAGGTCTCTGCTGTGACAAGCACTGGCTTCAGTGTGGCTTTGTAGATGTTGGTGGCAGGCCGAGCCATATGGCACAGTGCTGAGCCTAATGTGCTAGGTGAACTCAAGCAGCTTAGCAGACAAACCCAGAAACAGGCCTGCCACACACAAAACCTGCCCCATTGGTTTGTTTTGTTGCCCTCCATATGCTAACGGAAGTTCAGAAATGAAGAAGGGATTAAAATACTGACATGACAGAGATTGTAAAAAAAAAGGTTAGATTTGCTCATCCCTTTTATTCCCCACAGGTCTGGAATGGTAGACTCTGTCTCCCTCATGTGAAGCAGTGCAGCTGGCAGTGCTCAGAGCTGAGAGGACCTGGGGGACACTGCAAGCACTGCACCAGCACCGATGCTGCCACCTCAATTTCTGCTTGCACCACCCTTTGTGCATCCACAGACACACCTTTCGTTTGCAGGGCTGACACAGCGTGGTAAGGAAGGATGGAAGGCTGGCTCTAATCACCACTGTTTTACTCAGCAGCCCATATTGCAAAGTGCTACCAGCTGCCCTGCCCAGGCTGCAGCTTTCCTGCACACACGGGTGGGATGCCCAGCAGGCCAACACCAGAGGGATCTTCAGCACGGCCAGATGGACCTTGGTTAACACAGCATGGAGAAGCACCAGGGAGCACAGGCCAGAGAGACTTCAGCTGCTAAGCTTATGTTCACCCCAGAGCCAGAGGGTTTAAATAGCTCCTGTATTAGCAGAATGGAAACAGCACTGAATACAAACACTCTGAGAAGAAAAGATTCACAGGTACTGCAGGCATGGCTTTGTTCACAAAAACAGCTGCTGTTCAGGAAGCCTTAACATCATTCCACTCTGGAGCTGGTCCTTGAGAATTTATGGATTTTTCAATGATGACACAGAGTAGTTTGGTGAAAATAAAAGCATTGATTTATTGATTGAGAGAAGAATTAAACATGCATAGAAAAGATGAAGTTGCATTGAAGAAGGAACACAAAATTCTGACAGTTTGATTGATCCTGATTGGAAATATTGTGTTCTTACACTACAAGGACAGTGTGGAGAGGAAACTCACTATCTTCTTCTGCATTTCCATGACTGTCTGGAGAAGCAGAGAAAAACTAACCTTGTGCAAAAATTTATTCCATCCATAAAACCTGCTCTCTGCAATTCTCAGCATGTCTTATTTTTTAACATAGCACCACACAGTATTTTGGGAGATTATGAACGGCTTAACATGAAGTAATTTTGAATATTATTTTACCAAAAAAGAGATGGCTCCAGATAGAGAACTCCTTGACCACATTTTAGACTACATTACAATCTTGTATTCAGATAAAGGAAAGAACATACCAAAGTTCTGGGCATAAACTTTTTTTATTAACAGGTACTCCCTTTATTTTAAGACAACTGCAAGGGGCCAAGTAAACAGTCAAAATTACTGCATATACTGAAATTAATAAAGGCTTTTTTCCCATCACCATTTTTTATCAGCTTACTCTAAGACATCTCCATCAATTTCTTGTTTTGCTCATGGATGAACACAATATTTAAGTACTAAGAACTTTTACCATTACAAGTATCTAATTCCAGAATGGATCAAGAACTGTCATTACTAGACAGCTCACCTTTAAACCAGAATAATGAAATTCTTAAGTATCAAGAAGCTTGTACCTCAAAAATATTATGAGATTAAATGGTCCTTACTGTAATAAACAGTCACTCATTCTGGTTTGTACTGATTCTAGAGTAAGAATTCACACCAGACATTTGCTAATTAGAAGCAAATCAACATAATCGTCACTGCTATTACCAGAGTTACACTGTTTTTGGAGTTTTTTGTCCCCAAACACAAATACTGTATTTTATTGGTCCCAAAGTCATATATGACAATTAGAAAAAAACATGATTGATGCATATGACACCTTTGGTTGCTTGCTCTGGAGGTGGGTTGGTATCAAAACACTTTCAGCAGTCTTCATAAAGGATTTCATCTATTGGAACATCATTTTCTGTCACAGGCACTGATTCACAAATCTGCTCTCTAAAAGCCAAAGCAATCGTGTAAGGCTTTCCACGGGGATGTTTCATACATCTTTCAAGATAGGTATCATAATATCCTTTCCCTCTTCCCAATCTGTTGCCTTTTTTGTCAAACCCAAGGCCTGGCATGAAGATAAGGTCAAGACCTCCTGCAGAAAAATGAAATAAGCATTAGTGGATGCTCTGTGGATTTCCTGATGGCTTCACTACAACCACATAACTTCACACATTTGCAAGAACGCAAGCTTTGTGTTTTGTAAAATGCTTCCTTTTCTTTGATCAGATGAAAAATACTTTGAATACTAAACCTGTAAATTTACATTTTCATCTTATCAACTGCATACTAGTTCAGCTGAAAATAATTAGATCTTGAAAAGCTGGATGGGAAAAAATCCCCTACATTTTAACAATTTTTCTTTATCATTTTAACCTCACACGTCCAAATACAAATGATTATGACTCTAAATCCAGACAGAGACTGAACTCGGGGAAATTAAACGCAGGAAGAATCAGAAAATCAAATGAACTTCAACATCAGACACAAAAATAGAAAAGGAAAAAAAGAATGAGAAGAAGAGAGGGGGGAGACATCTTCTTGACACCACTGTAAGATGCCATGAACCTTCTCTTGACCTTCCAAACCCAAAAAGCCTTGAATACAATATACTCCAAAAGTGGTAATTCGCCCTCTTACATCAAGACGAAGATTTGAAGGCTTGTCCCTTCATGATGTCAGGTTCCTTTTGTCTCAAACGATTTTCTTTCTCAGCCTCCAGCAATTTTCACTGTTGTTCCAGCAGCACACGCAGGCATTCTGCTTCCCTGCCCTAAATGTCCCTCCTTCCAGGATTCTTGTGAGATTGCACTTGATTGGAAATCAAAAGCAGTCAAAAAACTGGAAGAAAATGCGTAAGCTGCTAATCACCTGGACTGGCTGGTGAAACTCCAACAGAAGACCCCACCAACCAGCTCCAGATAAAAAGACAACATTCCTTGCTTTGCTCATGCTCTGTGAGGGGATATGGATCTGCACCTTGCCAGGGATCCAGCTCCAATTTACACTTGGCTGCACACTTGTTTCAGGAGCTGATTCACGTCACTGAAACTGTCTGCCACGAGGAGTGACCACCAGAGATGGAGGCTGCTGCACATCCCTGTCACTTCTGCAAGGCTGCTACGTTCAGTGTGAGAACAGACATCTTGCACAGACATCCTCGAAACAAATGAGCTGGACTGGCCTGGTGCTGACTCCTGAACCCAGGAACATCCCAGTTACTCCTTTCACAATGCAAAGAAGCATTTTATTTCTTTCTAAGCAGACAGACACTTAGGGAGAGAAGGGCAGGGAGTGGAAAGGCAGCACAGACTAAAAGACAGCTGACACGAGTCTGGAAAGAAAGCAAATACAGAGTCTCAGTCCACTGCTTCTGCCTTCTTACAGGCACAGTACTTAGCCTTGAGCAACTTTTCTGTGACCAGACTCTGCTCCTGCACCAGAGCTTGGACCTGGTCAGGTATTTTTCTGCTTTTTCCATGTCCACACCTACCCCTTCCTGCCATTTTGGGCTGAGCTGCTTTTACTACATCTGAGGGATGATGCCCACCATTGAAGGAGATGTGTGGGAGGATGTACTGGAAAAGCCAGAGCAAAGCAGAGTTTTTCAGTTTAGAGGGAATCCCATCTGAGATCACATATCAACTCCAAACTCTGCCTGAAAGAGCATGTTAACAGTTCACATAAGACCAACTCATTCGCACACACTTCCCAGGCTCCTGGAGATTTCCTTCCACTCTGCATTGTTCAGAGAAGAGTCACTGACATGAACACTCATCCATCATGATCTGATGTCTTAATTAGAACATTGATATAAAATATGCAAGGCAATAAGTGCAAAATGCTCAGAGAACATAAATCTTGCAAATTCAGCATCACACAGTCAAGAAGCACAGCTTTTCTAAGGTCAGGGGAGTAAGGGGAGAGAATTAGCCAAAGGACAGACCACAGAATAACAGTAGTTGGATTAAAAAGGAGTTGGGGTGTTTTACCACACTGGAGCCAACTTTTGACTCACAGGACAGTGAAATGGACGAAATAGCAAATGGCAAACAAAGACAAAAAGAGGCCCAAAGGCAGAATTATGGTCTTCCTGAAAAGAGATGCCATTTTCATGGCACCACCATGTACATCATATTGGACATACCACATCACACCCCCTCAGTTTGCTCTTGTCAATTGTCAGGCCTATGGACTAGGACCTAGAAACCAGCCCTCCCATTAGCAAGGTCAGGAATAGATTGTCCAGGTCAAATCCTCCCCAAGTTACTCCTCCTTATCCTTTCCACATCCTGCATCACATCAGCCTTGTGGAGGTATTCAGGTGGCCCAGAAACCAGTAAGTACCAATCAGTCACGATGCACAGAACTAAACACACTCTGCCTCACAGTCTGTTTCAGCTCTTTTCACTCCAGGTGCCTCTCAAGACAAAAAGCAGGAAACATTTGCAGTCTGCTGCTGGCAGGAAGAATGCACATGGGGCAAATCTGCAGAGCAAAAAGGTGCCATTTCTCCTTGCATTTGTGTTAGAGACATGAAGAAGACAATTCAGGGGAAACACTAGGGAAAGAGGGAAATGGCAAAAACAGTGAAGGGAAGAAATATATTTTCTGTGGAGTTTTACTCATAGCATCAGGCACCTCAAGTGAATTTAGATGTATTAAAGCACTGTTTTCCTCTGGGTTCTCTGGAGAAACAGGGACTCTTTTTGACTTCTCTATAATCATGGGGGTTTTATGCTGAAGAACTCAAACAAGCTTATGCAAATCTCAAAATGAAAAATTATGCTGTAAATACTGTTACCCTTTTAATAGTTACCCTTAATAGTTACCCTTATATTTTTCTTCTGTGGAGTACAACAATAGCGACTGCCTAGCTCTGACTCACAATATGTTCTCTGATATCCATGCAACTCACACTGCACAAGATTTACTTAAATGTCTTTCAAGACTTTTGGCAGAAAAAATGACACAACTAACCCTGCAAGAAGCCCAAGGGCATCTCAAGCAGCATTAGTCCCAAATCCTATATCAGGATCTAGAATGGATGGCAGAGAGCTGCATGGAGTAAATGTTTCCCTGCCATGTAACTTGGGGAGCAACAAAACCTCTTGTGGTGTCTGTGGCAGTGTGGGGGAAGAGGTGTCACAGGAAGAGAGGTGACACACAGATGAGACCAAGATTGCAGACATCTAAGATTGCTATCAGCACTAAGGGTACATCAACAGGATGGCAGCTGAGGATAAGAACATGCTCCTTGTGGCACAGAGCTCCCCAGCTCTCCCAGCCCTGCAGGACTACTGTCTGCCACTCAGGACTGTGGCTTGCTCTGTCCTCACATCCTACTGCCCTTGCTCTTACAGCCCACTGTGTGAAATGGCATCCTTGTCTCTGAGAAGACAGAGCAGGTACTTGAAAATCAAACACCACATCAGGTGTTTTAGTGCCTCATAAAACATGTTAAGGGAAGTCTCAGGTTCGACATCTTCCCATCTCCTTGTAGTGTCCACTGTCTCCAATGTGCCTGTAGACATTAACTGGTGGTTCTTGGATCCCCAAGGGTCCTGTGACCACATGCCAGGAGCCCAGGAAAGCACATTCCCAGTCAAGAGAGTTTTGTTACAGGTAAGCTGTGCTTCTCCTGGAAAACTTGCATGTGGTCTGCAACTTGCTGAAGGCTGAAAACACTGTCTCAAGCAACAACATTTTACCCCAGTTTCTATGCAGAGAATATCCATGGTTCTTGCACACTTTAAGCTACTGGGTATACCAGTAAGGTCAGTAATTATGATGACAGTCACCTAATACTCAATGGATCTATGGCATAAGCTCTTGTGGCTGCACCTCCTTCAACTGTGTAGCACCATGCGTGAAATAATATACCCTGACTTATCTATCAGTGTGGGCATACAGCCATGCTGACACGGCCACACAGGCTTCATTTATACTGCCAAATGCAGCACAGCCAGAAAACAAATTGATTTACAGGATCACAGGTGGTCAATACCTTAATTGTCAGCACAGTGTCTGGCACTGCCGGAGCAGGTGACACCCATGACTGCTCCAGGGGACAAGACTGCCATGTGCAGTAAAGACAGAAGGGCACAGGTCTGGCTCCTCCAGACAAGAGGAGAGAGGCCAAGTTCTGTGTAGTGTGGACAGGACTTATCTGTGCACTTAGCCCTGTGTTGTTTGGCAGAGTAGATGCAGTCACAGGTTCTGAGCCTGTCCTTTGGGTGTACAGGCACACTCTGTTTGCACTGACACCCTTACAGTGATGTAGGCATACTTATGTCACAGAGAAGTGAAATGACTGGCCCAAGGACTCAAGAAACATGTGGCAAAACTACATTCAAGAGGCAGGTGTCCAAGCTGCACATGCCCTGACTTAGGCAGCAGACCAAAGCATTAGCATCCCCTCTCAGTATGTTAAATAAGAATACACGGTTTCGTTTCCTCTAGGCAGCCACAGTGAACCTCAGTTTGGCAGTGCATTTCTCATTACCTTTCATGATGGTATCAGGTTTGATTTGTTCCCCAGGGAAGGATTTTCTCCTTGCACCTCATTACCTCTCTTCTCCTTAATCTGATGTTCCTATTTGAAATGCCAGCCGGCATTTTCAGAAGTGTTCTTGACAATGGTTAATAATAGAAGGGTCCATCAAACTGCACAGATACAGGCCATGTAAAGACTGCTGGGGACTTGTTCTGCCCTCAGAAGGAGCAGCCAGCACGGCCTCTCTCCTCCCAGGTTCGAAGGGGCTCCACCAGCCTGTGGTCACCCGCTGTGCGGGGTCACTCATCTCCCCCTGCACAGCATGACAGTCCTAATGGAAGCTGAAACTGAAACACTGTCATCCCAACTTCTCATCCCTCGCTGCCACTTGCTTTGTGGGCACAGCAAAGCACCTGGGACCCATCAAAGTGGGAGCTAGGACTCTTTTGATCCTCTCCTCAAAAGCACTGACAGAGGACGGGGCAGAGGCTGAGCTGCAGCAATTCCTGTGTGCCTGTGAAGAATGGCTACGTGCTCACACGAACCATGCTCACAGCACAGGCGCTGCCTGAGCCTGCAAGAGGTCAACAGTGATCAGCTCGGTGTCACTGCTGCTGCTTCTCACAGCAGCAGCTGTGCAGTTTGAGCTTCCCCTGAAGCACAGAAGCTTGTGCATTGTTTACTCCATCACCACAAGGATGGCTGGATCCTCACAATCTGGTACCTCAGGCAAGAATGAGTTTTCCAGTGGTTGGTTTTGTTCCACACACACCTCACTCGTGCTTTGCTCGGATGTAAATGATTGTATAAGGAGCAAGAGCAGAAGAACCAGGCCAAGAACAGCTTTCTGTTTAAAGGAAAGGAGTGTTCATGTCGCTATGCACACCATAAACAATGTCAGATCTGTGCAAAACCTCTGCTGAGCTCACAAGTAAGTGAAAGCTGTTGATTATAGGGAATGAAAACTTACTTTGGTCCTTTTCTGACCTAGCAAAGACCACAGTGGATTAAAAGGCAAACCCTGTTTCAGGAAAACCTTACTCTTCAGAATGAAAAGAGTGCAGTAACCATCTGCTGCCTCTGTATCTGCTACCCCGGCAGAGAGGAAAAAAATAACTCAAATCACTTGATCCTAATATCTAAGTATTAGTCTTGGTGACATGCAGAGTATGAGCCAATGAATTGGAATAACTCAGAAATTTCTAATTTATGACAGAGTCACCACTGCAACTTTAATTACTGTCAGCATTAGCACAGTTAGGCCTTTTGGGTAGGTGTCTGCTTTCAACACACACTCTGTAGGGCACAGATCACCATCTTGTTCTGTATTTACACAGCACCTAACACTGTGGTCTGAGTTAATCAGACAAGATCTCGTGGAAAACAACCCCACAGAAGTATTTCACTTATGCTGCAGCAAAACAAATCCCTTCCCCTTTATGGTTTCTCCTAGAACACCCTGGGTGCCCCAGCACAACTCCTGAGGTTACCAATGCTTATGGTTTCCTTCCAGATAAAAAGGTTTCTGCCCTTTGGAAAAAACCTGCCCTGGGTTTCAAGCACAGCATCTCTGCTCTTACTCATCTCTTGGTATAAGATCAAAAAGGGAAATGCCACATCTGTTCACTACAGACCTGATCCAGACCCTGCCGAGGTGCATGGTTCCCAAAGTGCTGGGATTGCTTCCAGAGGAAACAAGCTCTTCTCCCCACAAACCCCTGGAGAAGACAGACACTGTTATATGCTCAAGGAGACAAAAACATTATCCTTTGCTGCAACTCATAAACATTTGAGAAAAAGGCATTCATCCAAACCCAGTGAGGTGCACATCCACTAACACAGAGGACTGCAGACATAAACAGCAACACTGCTTGCCTTGACCCCAGCCAGTCTGCTAAAATGCAAATACAATCCCTTAAAAAGAAACTTTTAACTGATAATTCTTATTTGCTTACATGATACATTGTCAGAAGCTCAGTGTGACTTCTCATCTCCGTGGAAATCCAAGTTACAACATGAAGGACTACATCCCCAGTTACTCTAAATCGACATTGCCCCATTGACTCCTCTCTGCACTCACCCTGGGAACCACATGAAAAATACCTCATATTACTGGCATGAGTTTGAGAAGAATGAATTCTTTTCTCTTGTAGAGATGTGGTGTCAGTTGTTCATAAAAAGCTTTCCTCGAGTGCTCACTCTGTAGTCTTCTTAAGATCCCAAACAGGTACCTAACAGGACTAAAAGTTGTGTTTCATATTAGAGTGAAAACCAGCTCATTTCAAACTGCAGTCAGTAGCTTTTCCTCCAGGCGTTTCCCCTGTGAGAACACCTTTAATTGTGCACTACCACATCACTTCAGCACGACATACTGTTTTCTACCTATTCACAGACACCTGTTGTCACAGAATCACAGAATCCTCTGAGTTGGAAGGGACCCACAAGGATGATTGTGCCCAACTCTTAAGTGGGCAGCCCACACAGGGATTGAATGCACAACCTTGGCATCACAGCCACCATGCTCTAACCAGCTGAGCTCATCTCAGGGTGTTGCTTCAGAAGGAGCCAGAGAGACACTCGCTTTAACCCAGCACAGGAATGAAAAGTTGAAGTAGCAGATCCAAATCTCACAGGCTCCATCCACGGCCTCCTGCTCTGGAACACACCATTAAGTCCTCAAAGCCTCAACTCCTCCAGGGAGAAATGCTCTTAACACCAGGGGTAATTGCTTTATTTTCATTCTTGTGTATGGGAATCGCAGCCACTAGGAAGGTTTTGTCTCCTTTTGTCCTCTAAAGAACATTTTGCACACTCATAACCCACCTTTTACAGCCATACAGATGCTAAGCAGACTGTCTCCTCTGCAATCCCGGCACCCCAGCTGCTGGCATGACAGAGACAGCTTCTGTTATTACTTCAATAAAATATTTCGCAGAAAATAGAACCATCAGCAGAATCTACAAACAAGCACTGAGCAACTCAGCGTTTATCTGTCTACTCATCCATGTCAGTGCTTTGTGTCAGCATGAAACATTGGTCTTCACAGTTCACACTTGCCCTGCTGAACTACAGCATAATAAAATATTTATCTGCCTCCCTGAGAAGCTACATGATAGCCATCAGTCATAAAGGTTTAAAACAACTGAGTGGCAACCACTCGCCCATTATTAAACCTCAAAAACACATAATAAAGCTGCTCGGTCAGCTCCTCTGCTACTGAGCTGTGCTCAAGTAAATACCTCTGATTTTGAATTAGTTTAAACCAGAATCTTGCAGGTTTAGTGCCAATGCATCTGAAAAGCTAAGTGCACTGCACAACATCTGCTGGAGTTTGTCAGCCCTGCTCAAACAAACCATCCTGCTCCATAAATATTCTTTCATGTTTCACCAGAGAAGCTACTGTACAACACTAAGACTTGTGTTTCTGGCTGGTTTTATAATGTGTGAGGCTATAACCAACATACTCATTTCCCCTGAGGTTTAACTTACAGTAAGATGGAGACTAGAGTTCATTTTCAGAGTTCCACCTAAAAGAAAATTTGAAAATTATTCTTCTATTTCACTATTATTCATCGAGCTTGCGTAAGACCTGTAAATAAAACATGATCACTCAATGCCACCCACAAAATGTCTGGTTTTGCAAATTCAGAGTAAAGGAAAAAATAGCTTAGGACTTCTCAGTTACCAGTCTGTGAAAAATGACTTAATCTGTTTCTGATATTCATATATGTGAGCACTGATTGGGAAAACATGGGCAATCAAAAATGTTTGGTTCCAAGGCTTGCACCTGGATTCTCCTGTGATTTTAAACTACTAAAATACTCTGAAACCAGATGCACTGAGGAGCAATTCCAAAGAGAGGAGAAATGGCATTAGAGCCACTTTACAGCACATCAACATATCTTGTTAAATCACCAAATGCTGACTGCAAATCTGCTCCTTTAGAGAAACTCACAAGGCATTGATGCTTGAACTGTTTATGTGGGGATACTGCTGCAGTCTAAAATACAAGGATCTTTGTGTATCTTCACATGTTTTTATGGGGATTTCCTTATGGTCTTATCAGCTACACTTCCATGGTGTTTGCCTGAACATTCATTTAAATACTCCCACTGGATACACGTGCATGTCTTCACTCTTGGTCCTCTTTTGCATACCTCTGTCTGGGTATTTTTAAGTCAAAAAAAGACAGAGGTGAATCATCTGGGGTTTTTTCAACACTTATGCATCACTATCAATATTTCCAATACCCTTTGACTCACTCAGCAGATAGCCTACCATAAAATACGCAGAATTGCTCGTGAAATATAAACAGGTAAGACAACAACTTCCAAGTCAGTGCATAAACCTGGCTCCTGCAAGGAGTGACACCACTTGATGGAATATCAGGCTGCTTACAGGCAGGGTTTATTGTACATGCAGAGTCAGCTGGTTGGGAGGTGATGGCACCTTCACAGTTGCTGTCAAGTGTGTTAACACCAAAACAGCTGAGAAATCCTGCTTCGTCCATCACAAGATTTTCTTTTATCTTTTTAAGCTTGCACAGTTTAAAAAATCTGGTTCTCCCTGGAATCCTATCCCTCCCTCACTTCAATCCCAGATTTTTATGGGAAATTAGGCTGGAGCATTTGTTCTGTGTGTGTGAGTGCAATGCTTGGATGAGATTTTAATTATAGGAAAACAGCCGAAATGACACCAAGGCTCCATGGCAAATGTATGGAATGCTGACACCTGCTGGCAAAAGGCTTCATGTCACTCCTGGGCAGGAATCTACCCTCATCTACATCCCAAAACCTTATTCCCATCTCACATGCACAACAGCCAGCCCAAGCAGAGACTGAGTTCAGCATGACACCAGACATGAAGATCCAGAGCTATCCTTACACCATGAAACAGCAGCATGAATCCCCTGCTCCCTGAAAGCCAGTGGCTCTGGGCCAGTCCAAGGAGTTTCCCACCATCCAGGGGAAAAACTGTGTATTTTGAATTGCAGCAAAACCAGCAGGGATTAACTGTGCCAGAAAAACAAATCTTTTGTAGCTGGAAAAGTGCTGACCTGATTTAATAGCCCACTAAGCTGGCAGAACACCAATCCTAGGAAAAAGAAAGGAAAAAAGTCACAAATTTCTGCCAGATTCATGAGCTGAATCTGCTCAGCAGCAAGTACCTGAGATGGTACCTGGCATGAGGGGAGCACAGAGCAGGGCACAAGGAAAAGGCAGCAGGACTGTCCCCTCTGGCACCAGGCAGCTGCAAGGAGGGCTCAGCTGTCTCAGCAAACCACATCTTCAACACACATTCCCACACAGGTGGGCAGCAGGGAAAAGCTTCCTCTCCTGGTCCCCAGATTTGTGCACAACGGCATGGAGATGAGCTTGGTGCTGGGTCTTCCTTTCCAAACCATGAAAATAAAGGGAGACAAAGATGTCTGTTTGGATTAATTACTGCAGCCAGAGATACTTGCACATTGGCATTTCCCCTGCATGAGTTGTACAGACTCCTGCCACACTCCAGAAATGAATTTCACCTCTTATCTGCCTTTCAAAGACTCCTGTCTCTAGGAAACTGTATGAAAAAAAATGACAATGCTACTGTTCACACTCACTGGAGCAAAATTGGCCCTCTTTGAAACAAAACCCTCGAGAGTCACTTGCAGTAACTTCAAGGCCCTTGCCCATGTTGCTTTCACTTCTCTTCAAACTTTAATTGATTACAGCAGAAGTAATCTTTTCAGTTGTTTTGATGAGTTTTCTGCAAGAAGGCAAATGTGGATGTGACACTTAAGATGATTACAAGGGAAAACACTCCTTTAAAGCCTTAATGAACTTTATGAAAGCAAAAAGCTGTAGTGTTCCAGAGCTCTCAGCCTTTCAGGTTCACTGCAGGACACCCTGGCATGGGTGGTATTAAAATGAAACCACACGGTGCTTGTGGTTTAGTCTGCACGAGGGAAATTCAGGACATAAGGACACCAAGGGGCATTACAAAGCAACACCACATAAATACATGAACTTCTGGTTTTCAGGGAATTTTTTTCAAAAGCCTTTCAAAAAAAATAGTTGCTGTAATTCTGTCATATTTGTTTCTGAACAGAAGCACTGGGAGAAACTCAGCCAGAAGTTTCTGCCTTCACGTAGCAAATTAAGTGTTGATTACTGAGCTGTTTCAGAGAGTTCTGGAAGCTGGTGCAGACCTCAAGGGATGGGCTGAGACCAACTCCAGGGGAGAGTAACCCCAGCGCTGGGATGGAGTTACACATCTTTCACCTGAAGGTTGGGATGCAGAAAAACCCTGAGGGAAACTTGCTATCACCTGAAATGTTTCCTCTCCAAAAAAGCATTTTCCTAGCTCTACCTGCTTTGGAACAAGCTAGCTGGAATGATATAAAATTATTTTGTAGATCTTTCCTAGTGGAACAGGCCCTTTTGTAATGATGTGCCATTGTGGAACACTGCTGTGGAAACCAGTAAGAGATCTGTCCACTGAGCTGATTTGAAGAGCAGTGTTATGGTATATACAGAAAGAGTTAACATCTCCAGTGCCACTACATGTATTTCACAGTATTTCTTTGCCTGGGCATAAAATTTTCCCCCAGGCATCTTTTTTTTTTCCAGAATAACATCAGAAACATTGCTTAAGAAAGGTTGAAAGAGCAATGGCTGGAACTCCTACAGAAAAGCTTCTCTACAAGAAAAATAAAACAGGCAAAGTTTGATAGAAAAGAATACAATAGATATAGTACAGGTGTAACTAAACAATGAATAATAAAAAGAATGTAACTCAAACATCTTTATTTACTTCTCATCATAGAAGAATGAAGTATCCCTTGAACTGAAAGCAGCAAATTTAAAATGAATACAAGGAATATAAAATGTCACACGTCGCAGGAGCATAATATAATATTAACATAATAAGGAACATAATATTTCACATTACAACTAACTAACAAGTACAACTCACAGCTGTTAGAAGGCAGCAGAGCCAAGGGCTTAATACAAATAAAATTAGATGCTTAGAGGAATGCTTCAAACGCCTGCTGGAAAGAGAAACCAGAACCTGTTTGTAAGGCCATACTCTGAGGACTGCAGCTGCAGAGGTAGGAAGATCCTTCAGTTATTGCTACACAGCTAGAAGTTGTGAGATTTCCTGGCTCTTGTAAAACATGTGACACTGTATTGCACATCCAGATCCTGCACTGCGAGGGGAAGGATCCTGTCTCCACAGCAAGATTCATGAGCAGAATGTTAATGCCTCATTTGCACTGAATTTTGTTCTTCTTTTGCATATCAAAAATACTATGGATCATTGTCTCCAAACAGAAGTTCATTCCAAACTTTAAATCATTTCATTAAAAAATAAATTACATTAGCAGCTAAGCCTCGATTTTCAATTTTGTATTGTGCCATGCTCTCAGGTTTTCTTTTTATGACCAGTGTAAAAAGATTTTAAATTATAATCTATCCCTTGACATATTTTGTACTGCAAGTTTTAATCAAGTCTCCCAGAGGAAAAGATGTCTAATAGCACCTTCAATCACTTTACAATCTCGTTTCGGGTATTTATTTAGGTGGTTTTTTTTTCCTAAGCAGAAACATTTAACATCTCTGCTTTTCACATACCCATATTTCATTTATTCCAGATACATTCCTATCTGCATATAGCTCATTTAAATACTCCCAGTTACCTCTGAGTATTATTTACTACATATCTTTTTTCAGAATGATTAGCATCATTTTGTATGGTCCCATTATGCCTCCATGGACAGCTGTACAACATCTAATGCAGCTGAAGTAGGATATTAGACCTTCCTTATGCTTCAAGCCACAGCATTTTCTACTCACAAGTGTTTTTTATTTCTAAACTCTAATGTGCCTCATCTTTCAAAATCCTCTCACTTCTGGTGCATTATTTTTAGGGGGTGGGGGAGGAACCCATTACCCTTTTTTAAAATCCCGTTTTATTTTGCAGTTCTAAGTCAAACCTATTCCTCTTAAGACTGTGCTGCCACCAATTCAGTCACATTTCTGAAGAACTGTGCTAAAATTTGGAATAACTAAGAACACTGATGGCATCACAAGGCCATCAGTCCTGGCAGCAAATGCAGAATCCCTGAATGCATGAATAAATAGCAGAAATTTAAAGACAGGTGAAAAAGAGTTTCTGCAGACAAAAATGCTTCTGCAGGGCAAATCCTGATGGCAAAGTTTCAAATAGGGTTAATGGTCACTCAGGAATAATTTAAAACTACTCGAGGTTTGGAACTGTAGCCTAGAGGTAAGCAGCAGTTTCCTTGCAAGAGAATCATGTTCCCTGGCATAAACAGACCTTATAAACCAAATACCACCACACAGGTAAGCTGTCCCTGTCTGTTTCTGCTACCAGCAGGTTGTTGTAATTTATGCTACAGAAAGTCTCACAGTCTTCTGGAAGTTAAAAGGGCAGAAAGGTAAAATTACCTTAACCTTAAAAGCCAACATTCAAAAGGTTATGTGAAAACAAAGCTGCAAGAAGTTGCTGCTAGACATATGTTAGTATTTCCTTCTTTTATTTCAAATTGGGATCTTTTCTTTTTATTCATAATAATTTTTTTTACCATTATTGAAAGCAGGGATTATCTAGTTAATATTTCACTAATTATCTTGAAGTTACAACACAAATGCTGTGACCAGTAGGCCCCGGAAGTTTTCAGTGCCGAAAATGCCAGAAGTCTCCAAGCTAAATTACAAAATACAACTCAAATTCTTAATACATTCATTTCTTAAAGCAAAAATGCATTAGGCTGTAGCTGAGTAGCAGCAGATTATTCAGCATTTCCCATTACATAAAAGATGCTATTTTGTCAAATGCTGACACTTTTCAGCTTGGGTACTTATGCCAAACTGAGGTGGGGGCGGAGGGGTAATGTTTGTTTTATTCCTGCAAAATGGTTCATTGGTTTCCAAGATCAAAGCTAGAAAAAAAAAAAAGAAAAGAAAAAAAAAAAAAAAAGAGAAGCTCTGTTGCTCCATGCCTTCTAGCAAGAACTTGAAATCTTGCTTGTAGTGCCCTCACTGGTGATGATGTGGCTTTAGCCCTGTTCAAAGCTATTTGAGCCAGGCTTATGCAACACTGCAAATGTCTGAAAAGCTGCCATTGGCACAGGCTTAGGAGAGATGTGCCAGGGTGAGTTCTGGGGCTCTCTGAAGATGCCTCCCTCCCTGTACCACTACTGGAGTCACATCTGCATGGGTGGCCCCACGACTCTCTCTAGGAACCTGTGCCACAGGGGACGTTCCCTCCATCCTGGCTCCTCATTCCCTCCTCCCCACACACATGGCACTGATCCGGCCACATGAAAGCATGAAAGCAGATCAGTAAACTGGATCCGCTCATCTGGGTTCAAAAAATCCCAATGAAAACAGGAGAGGGGAAAGGAGGGAAATAATCTTCACCCAGAGCAGCAGGTCGATCCAGCTCGCCAGACAGAGGCAGGAATAGGGTGAAAACACAAGAAGGGAAAACTCCTTAAGCCAGAATTGGTGCACAGCTGGAGCACATGGAGCTGCAGGCTCAGCTCCTTCTGCCAGACCCATCTCAGCTGTGAGGACTCCAAAGGACTTTCATTTCACTGGCTGCCCCTAGTCCTGCTGCCTGCGGCAAGACTGGGAACTGAAACATGGAAGGAAAATGGATGACTGAAGTTGCACTGAGACTTTTTTTGGCATGACACCCATTTTCACAACCCCTCACCATCAGCTTCCTACCAGCCCTTCAGTTGCATCGGTCCAAACCTGAGTGGTGGTTCTGTCTGAGAAGAGACTTCTATCAGTGCTAGTTGCTCCTAACCAAGACTGGTTTCCCAGTATAGGTCCCAGCGTGGCTGCACAGCCATCTGTGCTGGCACAGGAGAGGGGTGGGGAACAAGAGGAGGAGAAAGGGCAGCAGCTTATTTAATCAGGCACTACTCAAAAGAAACAATCAAAACTATGTCTTTTGTACTATTTAGTAGAAAAAGTACTATTAAACAGTGAAGTTTTTGTAACCCAAGGAAAAAGAGAAAGAAGCCAGCACAGTGGGGAAGGAAATGAGTAAACGGACGGAGAATCTTGTATGTCTGGAAGCAGACAAGTGAAAGAAGACAAAACCCATGATCTCCTCCCTTTTGGCAGGGACAAGCTATTTATGCAGGCCCAGCTGCCCCTGAAATGAGAGGCTGGGACTGAGAGCAGGAGGAAGTGGGGAATACAGGGAGAAAGGCCAGAGAAGGACACTTGAGGAGGGAGTTTCAGAGAGGCTGGGCAAAGAGCAGAAAGATGGAAAGGGACATTATGGTGGTAGAGAAATTAAAGCTTGGAAAAGGAGGTTTAGTCCAAGGCTGAGACAAATGTGGGAAATGATTGTTTTGGAGGGAATAGAGAAGAAAACTTGACGTCAAAAAAGCAAGCATTTTTTTGCCCCCTGTATTCGCTGGGGGCAGCTCCTCTGCACAACTCAGGCTGCAACAGGATCCTGAGCCTCTGCTGCCTCTCCATCAGCAAACACCATTCAATATCTTTAAGTCACTGAATGGTGTAGTGATGAAGAGCCCATACAGAAATGCAGATCTCCATCTCCATCCTGAAGTTTGAATAATGCACAGTAAAGAGGCCTGCAGCTCTAACCTGAGCAGGGAGAAAGCAAACAACTGAGCAGATACTCGTTAGGAACACTCGTTAACAGCAAGTTGTATTCATCTTCTGCCTCTCTGAAAAAGCCCAGATCATTTCATCTGGATTCATCTTTCAGGGAGTTCACACCTGAGGGACAAGGACCATGTAATAATGTACTGTGACACCAGGGCAGAATTGACAGTGATTAAGAGGCTGAATTAAGTCTGTACACGTGATCCCATTTCTTGCATTTCTTCGAAAAGCACATCCCAATCCATTAAAGTAAGCAGATTCAGAGCCGTAATTTCTAATAACACTTCATTCTTTGGCCAAGTAAAATATTTAGGCCAAACCCCTACTCTCCATCATGCAGGTGAATGTTAGAAAAGCTGTTTATAATTTATTGCACACCTTCAGCTACCAGTCAGTAGTTCAGTTATAAACAGTTAAGCATATTTGCTCAGGTCCGAGCCTTCCAGCTGAGATCCCTGGCCCCGTGCCTCCCTTCAAAGAAGTCTCCTAGAATTTTACCATATGGAAACACTCAACCTAGGTTGTTTTTTTTTTTGTTTGTTTGTTTTTTGGTTTTTTTTTTTATGTCTCAGTAAGAATAATCTGTTTTTCAGAGGAATAACTTAGCTTTTCCCTCATAATTCTCAGAGCAGGTCTAAGTAATAATGAATAACATTACAAATAAGGAAACCCATGTCCAGCTTGGTGAATCACAACACCTCCCCAAACCACACTGAAAATGAAGCTGCTGGTGAAGTGTTCTTTAAACTTCTGTAGGAGTAGTGATAAAAAGCAAACAGGGTGTACAGTTTTATCTGATTTATTCCTTCCAAAGTTGTGCAAGGTTTCTACACTTCTGTAAACAAATACTGCAACCTGCCTGGACTTTCATCAGCAGTATTATTGGGCAAAACCCAATAGCAGTGCACGTTTATAGCACTGATGGGCAAGGATAAAAATGGGAATTGGTACCTATTAGGAAAATGTACCACTGGCTTGTCCCAGAAGTTGTCTAAGTCTTTTCAATAGATATAGCTGGAAATTAACCAAGTCATGCACCTACATGCACCCCTACTCCAAAGAATCTGAACTTCTTCCACCTTTGTTCTTTCTGTTATTGTGTCCATTTAGCCCAAAGAAAGCAACTTTTCACATGCCAATGAGTCACCCACACATGGTAGAGAAGATGACAGACTTTCTCCTACCACAAAAGCAGAGATCTTTGTTTATGCCAACATGGTGTGATGTGAGTACTGCCAAGATGAAAAGAGGTAAACCCTGGTCCAACAGAAAAAACGACCACCTCCAAAAGGAGTGCTTCGTGTCTATTCAACACTGTCCATGAGTGCTACCAAAGACTGGGAAACTCTATGCAAAAAATATACCCAGTCTTACATTTGAGCTATTCTTAACAGTAACCACGCCTGAAGTTTTAAGGACAGTGTGAATTTAAGCTTTTTGTCATGCAAAATGAACACACTCAGAAATGACATGGCTTATTTATGTACCTACAGGCTATTTCTTGGAAATTACACAGTAATTTATGCCAGCCATGGGAACATTACTAATGTAACACCATGTTATCTCCTTATAACAATGTAAATGCCTCAGATCACCAAAGTATTTGATAACATCTCTGAGATAAACGTGCCATCCATGCGTCATTTCAACAAGGGGGGATGGATGCAGCAGTGAGGCAATCTGCATTCTTGCAAAAGTACCAAAGTTCAAAAAACATAACAGGTGACAAAAAATATAGCAAAAGGAATATAAAGACATATTGAGATGAAGTGTGTGTTTCTGTGGGGACAGATTAGGCATGTGGTCTGATGCTGCAACACTGGAAAAACACTAAACTTATTCTCAAGTTCTTAATTTACAAAAACTGTTCTAGGATAAAGGACCAAGGTCTGACTTCCAATCCAAATGGCATTATTCCAAAATTACTGTACAAACAGCACAAACTGACCAATACTGAGTTTCAGGCAGAACAAGTCTGACATAGACATACATCAGTTCTTACAACTGGTCTCTTGGCACCTCTCTGTAGAGCAAAGGAGCTCTCCTGGCATTGCTCTCTGTCCATAGCCTGGTGCAGAGAAGGCAGCAGCAGCTCCTGAACTAGCCAGGTACCAAAATGTGTTCCTGCCTTCCCCATCTTCACTGTCTGGCAGCCAGGTACATCTCAGTGCACTCTATACCTGGAAGTCCTTGCTCCCATCATAGCTCAAACTGTGTGTTTACTCTGTGATGTCTGCCACAGACTTGTTAAATTCAATTAACAGCAGCTCATCAGTAGTACAAAAGCTTGTCCAGAGTATCTGAACTAAGCTCAGTCAACAGAACTCTTGAATTTGTTTTAGGTTACCTTCAAAAGTCCCTAAATCCCACCAATATACACAGTTTTTGACAAACATTAGAAAAATGATGAACAGTGCTAAATATTAAATGTAAAGAAGATGATTGTATGAAGCAGTGAAATCCCTTGCTAGCTAAAATGTAGACACAGAAAGGATTCTGAATTAGGGAAGAGGTAATGACCGAAAATAAAAGAGAAAAAAACATGGTTAAGCATTCTGGGAAAGTACATTGGCATCCCAAAGCAAATACAAGCCCAAGTTCAATTAAACAGAATCATAGAAATGTTATGTTCCTTTATCAAGCACTAAAAAGCTGGCAAGTGTGTGAGAAGTGGAAGCTGTCTGCATGGTGAATTTCAACCTGGAGAAAACCTTCCCAGGCTGAGGTTTCAAGCACAAGCTCAACATGAGTTTTCCATTAATAAGATTAAACATTCTGCAGATGTTTTGGGAAGATATTAAAGTGTTTACAAAAAGAATGCAAGTAATGAATGCAAAGACACAAAAAGTAAACTTGTTTACAAGTAGGAGTTGGGGAATTTTAGGTTAAGAGAGAGGTTATTTGGAGATCAAAACACATACACAAGTTTGATCTTAATGAACTTGTATCTTCTGAATCCTATGCAGAATCCAGTGTCTGACACAGCATTATAAGATCAAAATAAAAATATGAGACTAATGCTGGAAAAGGCTGTAATATTCACGCAGGCCTACAAGAAAGTCCTTTTATTTGCAGTCTAAGGTCTCAGTCTGGAGAGCTGTTCTACAAGGGCAGGCTACATATCAGCCCTGTGATTCATCCATGCAACACAATTCACAGGATCAAAGATTTCAGAAAATTCTCAGTCTACAGGCATCACCTGAGAAGCTCCCAGCCTTTCAGACAGGACAAACCAATGTTCTCAGGGTACATGCTAAACCTGGATTCCCATGCGTTTCAGTGGCAGCCTAAGCTGCCTCCAACTAGCCTCTCTCTCCTTTACAAACCCCTACATTATGCTGGCTAAGAATGTGCTGAGGATGTTCATGGATCAGACCAAGAAGATGATTTATCTGGAGGGTTGAGTTTTCTTTCAGCTGGATCAGTGCAGTCTTGTTCCTGCCCTGCTGTCATGTCACAGGGGTGGCACAGGGTAGAGAAAAACAGGCAAGAGAAAGGAGCATCTCTCTACAAGGTATAAAACCAAGGTGTAACATTTCATTTCATTCTTGCTATCAGAATATTTCCTATTGGCCTCCAGGTCCAACAATCCCATGATAGAGCAAGAAAATACTCACCACCAGCAAGAGCTTCCTCTCTTGCAGTGTCATCATCACTGGGCTGAAGAATATTCCAGGATGTCAAAGCAAGTGAAGAAATGTCTTCAGCTGATGATAACTTCAGCATGTCCATGTGATTGCTCTGAGGCTTGTAACGGGGGATGAAACACTCTTTGCCTTGCTTAAAAATGTCCTTAATGATTTCTTCTGTTTGGACTTCATCTGGCATGCTCAGGAAGATTGCAATTCTTTTGGATTCTTGGTACTTGGGATGGGCAATCACCTACATGGGAAATGGATGCAATTGGTTTAGGATAGTTTTTGGAGAGATCAACTTACTTTAATTTAACACAAAACTGGAGCACAATATTCATTGAAAAGGGTAGAGAGACAAACTTCAATGCATCATAAACAGAATAAACTGATTATGTTGCCTGTTCCAACATTTCCACCATCAGCAAAATCAAAATAGGCAACTTTTTGCATCTAGTGAACTGAACACTGCAACACAGGTTTGGGCCAGCAAAAAGCAATTTTTTAGACAATCCTCCAATCCCCTAAAGATCTGTGCCATACAGTGTAGACATCCTCAAATGCCCAACATCACTGCAGAAAGATACAGCAGGCCAGAACTGCCAGCTTATGCAAGCCATGAGGGTTTAGCATTCCTTTTCTTCCATCCTTTTTACAGGCTGCACCTCTGATGGGGGCCTGGCAGAATGGGAAGCGCCTCAATGATCACAACTCAGCACCAGAGCAGATGACTGTGGAGCACAAAGTCTTCCAAAACCAGGCCCCTCTTTCTTTTGTTAACCTGAATGTCTTCCTTCCAGCAAGATGAGATATATGACTTCAAACATCACCTGCTTCTAACAGGTGAGCTTATTACTGCACATTTTTCAGACCTTGAAGGAAAGATGGCCTGGCCATTTTTTGCTTTTCATGAGACTCTATGCTGGGCTAACAAAAGGCTGACTATAGGAGGGAAAATAAAAAATGCTCATATGGTGAAATAGTGTTAGCAGACTCATACCACACTTGTCTCTGCCCATTCCAGACTGAATTCCACATTAAAATTTGAAAGGAAGCTTTTAAAAGCTTGTCTTCTCATTCTCTAGCACCTCATATATTTTGTCACTTACATCTGGACAAATCAAATATAAATGTGTCCCTACTCATTTTAATGTGATTTACTCTTATTCTACACACTTACAAAAATCTGTCAAAAATATCAGAAAATTGAGAAACTCTCTAGTACCTACAGAACAGAGATCACCAAATCTCCTGCTCAGTGTTTGTATAACTGCAGGGTAACTCACTCTTCTGAGCTTTAGCCTTTGCCCTGGCCTTGTTTTGAGATACAAATGCTTGTATCTGAGTCAAGATATGGTTCCCACTACATTTTTTATTTTCTTTCCATCAATGCAGTTAAAAGCCCAGGTGAAATATTCAGAAGATGGATATAATTTTGTAAGGGAAAAAAAAAAAGAAACACTCCAGACTAAATGATGGGGTACGTGTTGCTTGGCCACAGAAACATCTTAACAATTCGAAAGCATATTTTATTTCCTTTTCTATCTGCCTAACCCTACATGTGGATTTTTCCACAGGATTAAGCTCTCAAAAGAACAGAATTTCCATGGTAGTTTTTGCTGCAAAAAGCAGACTATTTAGTCAAACTGCAGACTCCAGAAAATGGCTGTGGCTTACGTTGAGGGCCTGCAGAGCCAAAACTTCTCATGGGTTTGGTGAAGAGAGAAACTGAGACACTGAGACACTTTCAGACAAGGACTGTGTGCTGCAGGCACCACACAGGTCCCATCTGCTCTGAGGTATCCAGTAAAACATTAATTAGGCTGTATAGGAACAAAACTGAGGTTGAAGATGTAAACCCACATGTGAGCAGGAAGACACAATTTCAGATGTTCTCAGAATTGTGTAGATGCTCCTGCTATGACTCGGAGCAGTTTCTGAGAAGACTGAAAAAATTTCCACACCTAACAAATATTATCTGCCCTTTGTTCACCAGCTGATGGCAATGGTTGCAGAATCAGAGCATGCAAATAGCATGACTTTAATCATGAACATAAGCATTAAAAAAGAATAATCATCCCAAAGCTAATTAAATACTGTTGGCTACGTTGGCCTGTGAAGCTATTTCGTTTTGGATTTAAAGGCTATTTTGAAATGAGATTTTACTACTAAAAATATTACTTAGGTGTTACGAAATAACCTGCTCACTTTTATTAGCTACAAGCACTGATGTATGTTACAAAGCTACATTTTTGGCCTTATATAATTCCACACATTTTCTCAGCCTTTTCCAAAATTTCTCCATGTCTACTCTATTACCCACCCCCCATCAGGAAGCCGACTCCACTTTCTACCACTTGCACAGAGCCACTCTGTCTCAAGCAAGCTGAGGATTTTCAATTTTTGTCAGATTATTAAAACAGCAAGATAACATCAATTTATATCATATTTCCTGATGCCTTCTTTTGAGCAAAACAAAGGCTGTATCTTTTAGTGTGCTCAATAGAAGAAATGAGTGCCCTGTTGCTGTGTTTATCAGCAGCAGTTAGACAAAGGATGAGGACTCCTAAAAATTCAGTACTACATGGGCTAGGTGTTTAAAAGTTGGCTAAGGACTCTGAATTTTTGAAGAGGACACATGCCAGAGTTTGCTAAAAATGGAGAGATTTAAGTCTAGGATGTATAATTACTAAAATGCATTATCATGGGAGTAGGACACTACATATGGATATGTTTTTAAAAAGCATTCCCAATGAAAGAAAAAGGTTATGTAAGTTCTAGTTAAAACTTCCTACAACCTAAAGTTTCTGTGCTGCCACATCCCACTCATGAAGGGTTACGTATTAGTAGTAAATGAAGTCTATAAAATGATTTGAGATCCTCTGGCAGGAAAATAACCATATAAATGTAGATCATCTAGAAGTACTCGCTGGTGCTGCAAAAAAAATGAGGACTGTGCTCTATTACATGCAGTGACTGCAAAATAAAATTTTATTATGTTTATTAAAATGATAAAATACATCTATATAAAAACTGTGTAATCCAAACACAAACAGGACATTTCAAAAGTACATACCCATATCGCTCTGTGCTAGGATACCAGTTAGACAAACCCTGCTTGATATCTTTTAGAGTGTAAAAATTATATTAGAAATAAAATTGTGTGGAAGAAACACCGCTGGAAGATACAGAAGGGAGATGACAGCGCGTAAAACAAGAGGCCAAATCAGGCAGTGGCTGGGTTTAGTATGGATGGCAAGAGCCAGGCTGGTGTGAAATGCCTGAGATAAACACCCGCCACCACCCCCGCGGAGCCCTGCTTGGGCTGTGTGGCAGTCTGCCCCCACTGTCCCCAAAATCCATGGGGGAAGTGTGACCACTGCCCCACGGGGGTGATCACCATCCCAGGGACAAAGTGTGACCACCGCCCCACGGGG
>WAAE01016488.1:442787-465715 GCA_013400495.1 Nicator chloris | reverse complement strand
TTTTTTTTTTTTTTTTTTTTTTGGTTTTTTTTTTTTTTTTTTTTTTTTTTTTTTTTTTTTTTTTTTTTTTTTTTTTTTTGCGTGGTATTGGATTCCATTGCGACAGAGCAGCTGGGTTCACTTGCAGCTGAGACTGGGGAGGTGCGGTGATGGCGTTTTTGCGGCGTTTCTCGCTGGCCCGGTGGAGGGCTGACACCTAGCCGCCGCCGGCCGCGCTGCAGCGCCGGGGGAGCCGCGCCGCGCACCCGCGCTTTGGGCGCTCCGTGCGGCACGGACCGAACCTCCCGTGGCACTGGGACGCAGCCCCCTAATGAGCCGAGTTAATAAGCGACACTGCGTGTCCCGGAGCCCTGCGCCGCAGGCAAAGCGGCTTGGGCAGCACAGCGAGGGAGGGATTCTCCCGCTCGGCTCCGGGACCCCGCGGCGGTGCCGTGTCCATCTCCCCCGGCGCAGGGAGGACACGGAGCTGTGAGATGGGGTCCAAAGGAGGCCACTGAGTTCATTAAATAGATGGATCATCTTTCCTGTGAGCAAAGGCTGGGAGAATTGGGATTGTTCAGCCTGGAAAAGAGAAGGCTTCGGGCTGACCTAATTCCAGCCTTGCAGAGCCTGAGGGGTGCCTGCAGGAAAGATGAAGGGACACTGTTTACAGGGGCACGGATGACAGGATAAGGGGGAATGGCTTCAGACTGAAAGAGGATAGGTGTAGATTAGATGTTAGGGGAAAAAATCATTACTGTGAGGGTGGTGAGGCACTGGAACAAGTTGTCCAGAGAAGTTGTGGCTGCTCCATCCCTGGAATTGTTCAAGGCCAGGTTGGATGGGGCTCTGAGCAGCTTGGTTTAGTAGAAGGTGACCTTGCCAACATCAGGAGGGTTGGGACTAGGTGATCTTTAAGGTCCTTTCCAACTCAGACCATCCAGATTCTCTGATTCTATGAACTCTGCCAGCCAGGAAGCACCAAAGCCTCCTATCCAAAGCATGGAAAGGTCACCTCCGTTAATTTTGGGAAGAGTTAACTTTAAAACATTTAAGACCATCTCCTGATCTTTCTAGGATGGAGACAAAATATCAGGATCCTGGATCTCAAATTCTGTGGCAATTGAAAGAGAGACTTTGACCCAGCCTGCACTCTGTGTGTCAGACATGCACTGAAGGCAAGTTCCAGAAAGGATGGGAGGATGCAGCTGGTTTTGCATCCTCTGGGCCAGCTCAGGCATTCTGGGCTAATTGGAAAGCCAAAGTGGTCCCCAGCATAAACTAAAGCAACTAACTACTCCAGCTCACTGTTGAGCTGTGGTGCCATCTAGAATGACTGAGGGCTGAGCTATGTGGCATAAGCTCTCTCCTGCTCCCAAAATACCACACAGGAAAGGCTGAGAGGATGGATCAAATGCAGATGCACACCGTGGTTCTCCATTGCTCAAACATGAGAAGGTGGTCGTTCAACTCCCCTTATGACTCCTCTGTAGCACTCCAGAGACCCATGGGAACTGTAGGAATGACCAGCTTTGGCTGTGTTACTCAGGATTCAGCTGCTGCCTCGTCACTTCCCCTGGTAACTCACGTCAAGTCAGAGCCTGTTTTCTTCTGAATCCTGGGTCTGTCGTCACCATGAGTCAAGGAGCAGCCAAACATACTTCTCCAGTGTGCATGTGTCACGTGTCATCATGTGCATGTGTGCAGACACATGCTCTACATTCTCATAAGCCTTTCCAAATGTTTATCTCGGATTAGGAGAATTTGAACACACAGTCATCGTTGTCAGCAATGAGCCACAGAATTGTAAAGGTCCCTAAGCTTCCCAGACAATGGGGCATGAACAAGTCTTGGTAGAAGTTAGCAAGTTCTTGCAGATGCCAGCAGAAACACTGGAGTTAGCTTCATGGCTGAAAATCCTTGCTCCCAGAAGGGGGAAAAAGGAAAATCTGCTTTTGAGTATTCATGAAATAAGAAGTCAAGAGCTCATGCCTCAAAATGATAACCAAAACTTTGCATATCCCTGGCACCCACGAGTCAAAGAGTGTCACAAGTCAAGAATGGTCTTGAGTGTTGGTTCATTCTCCTGGGGCAGATGGACATGTG
Source organism: Nicator chloris (assembly GCA_013400495.1). NCBI lineage: Eukaryota > Metazoa > Chordata > Aves > Passeriformes > Pycnonotidae > Nicator > Nicator chloris. The sequence goes on along the minus strand of WAAE01016488.1, from coordinate 463,630 downwards.
GACAGTCATTTGTGATTGATCAGCAGCTCTTGTTCAGATCTGTGTGTTTCACATAAACCTAAAGCAGCATTATGTTGCCAGGAGAGACAGGGATTCAACACCTAAACCTATTTTAGATACTGGTGATACTCAAAATGTGGTGAGACAGCATTTCAGTGACATATTTGAGCCTTGCTTAGCATACAGAGAGTCCCACTGAGTCCCAATTCCAAAATATGAACAAGATTTAGGTAAAGAGTTTCACTGTGCCTGGATAAGAGAAGAACTGATGCCCAGTCCCTTCAGGTGTCTTTATTAAAAAAAAAGAAAAGCAGCTATTCATTAAAGCCAATAATAGTTTAAAGTTAAGCATGCTTTTAAATTCTTTGCTGTTTGATTTTCCAAGAGAAGCTTATGTATCTCGTGTTTTTAAAATAAATCACTTTAAAATTCAAGCTCACCTTACCAATTACTAGTTACCTGTGTGCCTTGGAGCTTTGCAGTCCTCTACATCAGCCCTCCCTGGAGCGTGCTTGCTTCCATGCTTCTCCATCTTTTAAATCAGCCCTGCATCTGCTCCTGCAGTTCTCCATTATTTAAATCAATGCTGCATCTGCTTCTGGTACTACTGGTAACCTTTGCCCTGGGTCAAGTGTTGGTGATCCACTGATTAAATATCTTTCCTTTAGAAGGGAATGTATTCTCTTGATAAATCATTTCACTCCCCTTTTCCATATCCTCTCTGTTGATGACCCTATGAAAGAGGGTTGCAGCAACACTGGTATTTCTATTATAAATTCCTCTTCATGGAGGTTCATAACTCATCCTTAGTTTGTTTTACATGCAAGGTTCTGGTCTGGGGGCACATTTGTTTTTATTCTCCTTTCAAATTGTTTTGAAATATTTAAAGTTATAAAATAGACAAAAATACAAATGTACAGTGTATAGATATTTTCCTCTTCTATAATTAATCCAGATCTTTGGATGGAAGTTATGATTAGGAAATGAATGTGTAATGGGATTCCATTAATTTTCATATGTTCAAAATAAATATTGATATTAAAACATGAACCTTAATTCAGTAATTTTACTACGGTTTTATTACCTTTCCAAATGTGTATTTGCATGGAAATGTCATGGTGCTGGTGCCTACTACTTGCAGCCTCCTTTTTTCAATAAAAGTTTTAAAAAAGCCCTTCACGTAGAAGAAAAAGACACAGACTAGATTGCTGTTGGGCAGGACTTTTCTGAAGTATAAGTCAGTTGTTATGAAGGTCATTCCATCCACCTACAGCCTAAGAAACTGGGCTCCATGTGGTAGAATAAAATCTCCTTCATTACTCAGCTGTAAGGAAGAACTTGTGCACTTAATATCCCAAATGCCCCTTCTGGAGGGCTCTTCAGCCCTAAGTGAATTTCTCACTTTCCTGATTTGCACCATTGCAGCAGACACTCGGCTGTTGGCACGCTGCAGTATTTTCAAATGATTATGTATAAATTGCTTCAAATTATAGCAAGAAATTAGCTGTAACTCCCATGGCATATTTTTGTCCTTGTGTTTATTATGATTTTCTAATCCTCCAAAAAGCATGCTGAGATGGCATTTCTGTGCTCCTAGGAGAAGGCAGTGAGCAGAAATAGCAAACTAATCTGTCTCCCCAGGTATTTATACCACATTCCTCGCTGTGCTGTCTGAGCATGTAACACTGTCCCCTCGATCTTTTTAAGTGAAATGATGTCCTATTAAGTAAGTGTGAAGGAAGCTGATGCTACCGTGACTAGTTATCCAAACCTGCTGCCATTCTTTAACCAAAGCACAATAAAGAGAGATTTGCTTTTGAGCTCAGTTTTTAATGATGGATCTTTACAGTGCTCTGTGCTTTGAATTTTATTTGTCCATCTTCATTGCCAGGCTGTGTACAGAGCCTGGGGCCATCGAGGGAATTAAGCCTGTAAGCATCTTAGCAGTGATACTTATCCCAGGGCCTGCTCAGGCCCTAAAATGCTGTGTCTTTAAGAAAGCTGAATTCTTTTAGGCCCTTCCAAATAAGCTCAACTTTTGCCAGCTGTTACGGGCAATAAAGCAACACTGAACTGCCCCAGCTGGGAGTGGGGGGTTCTTCTGTGGTGGGAATTCACCCATCCAAGCCTGGAGGAGTGTCCTGCCCCAGCTCACAGAGCATGGGGACAAGCACTGAGCCAACACAAACCCCACTGGCCTCACATAACTGCATGCAGGAGTGGGACTGTGATGTCTTTCATTAGGCAATGGTGAGGGTGATTCTGTTTAATCTGTGAGGCATTTTAATGGCTGTTGGTAGCAAGAGCAAGCAAACTCCATACCAGCAGTTCAGTGCATGTAATTCTGACTTTTCACAATAAAACCCCAGAATACCCACTCATCCTCAGCAGACTTGCCTTTGTATCAATTTGGGACTAGATTCTTGGCATGCCAGGGAATTATGCATCATAATGACTTAATCAAGGGCTTTCACAGTGTATTCTGGTGCTGAGAAACCTTTTTAAACCCAAATGCAGATGGAAGCTTGGACCCAGCAGCGAGTGCTTTGCTCATGAAGTCAGAGGAGCTCTGCACAGACTGACCCCCTGTGCCTCTGCAAAGCTGTATTGATTTTGGTAACTTCATCTGTGCAGGGACGTGAATCTATCCACAGGGAGCTAAATGAAGCCTAAAGTTATCGATTTTCAAGAGCAAAGAACTTTAGTTAAAAATCTCTTATGTTTTCTTAATTATTCCTGATTTTGAAACATGGCATCACAGCAGAGTAATGATATTAAGAAGAGACAGTAAATAAATCAGCCAGTTGCACGTGATTTAATGCAGTAAGGGCAGAGAGAATGGGACTGACTGAATTAGACAAGGTTTTTATTTGCTCTTTGTACTGGATAACTGTTAATCACTCAAAGAGAAACACATTTCTAATGGCCAGTGCTCAAGCAACGTAAATAATAGCAACATCCTTGTTTCTCCTTTGCCCTCAATCTCCTTTTGGAGGCTTGACAATAAACAGCCATTCCCAATCTATTTCGTAACTCAGAACCCAGATCCAAAAAGCCCCCATGAAATGTAATTAGTTTACTTTACTTGTCTCTCCTTTATATTCCTGAGCTAATAAATGGCCACTGCAGTTCCAGAGGGAGTTAATTTTTCTGGCTGCCTACAGGGGATTGAGAGTTGTTGTCTCACTTGAGCACAACTTGGTTGTTAGCTGGGTGTATCAGCAGTATTTGCTACAAAAGGTGGCAAACCGCAAAATCTGGAATCATTATATCCAATGTAAAACTTGGTGTTCCTGTGGCACGGCAGACCCCTTCAACCTGCTGAGTTTTGGTTTCCCCATCTATTGGACGGGCTTCTCCAAAAGATGTGATGGCTCCTGCAATATGATTTAACTTTCTACTCATGCCTACATGTCCATCGAGAAAATCATTGGTGTCTCTATGACCCAGTTCCCCACTTCTAAAGCAGAGGAAATTTGAGAGTTGCACCCAGGTCTGTGCCTGTTGCCTGTATTTAGCAGCCTTCCAGAGGAGGTGTGTTGGGGCAAGGGGGTCCTGCATGTGGTGCCTCAGCTGGGCTGGACTGTGCTCTGGCTATTGACGATGGGAATTCTGCAGGCACAAGCTCAGCGGAGCTGAAGCAGGTGAGAGCTGACTCACAGGTGCATCATTCCAGTCATCTGTGTGAGTCAGAGCCCTAATATTTGTTTTCCATCCTTTGCTGGAAGTCAGTGGAGCTGTTTATTTATGCAGCAGTTGACACGCTGGGACCTTAATCTCAGCCAGGCCTAGGCGCTGGTTTAGTGCACAGCCTAATGTAGCATGAGTGAGAGGCTGGGTGTGGCTTTTCTTCATATGTGTGTATATGTCCTGAATCCCCTTTTTCTCCAACATGACATTGTAGATAGCAGCTAGATCTGTCTTAGAGATGCCAAACATGTAGAGCTTGTAATTCTTTGGACATGTGTTTTGGTTCAGTCACCTAAGATTGAGTGCTAGTGAGGCAACCTGAAAGGCAGTTTTATCAAGTTCATCTTTTCAAATCACTTTTCTTTCACAATATGGCTTGCTAGATGTAAAATTATTCCATTAAACTATATTACTACACTCTGAGGCAATTGGTTTTCTTGTGCATTGATCTTTGATCCAAGGGACTTGTTCCTGAAAACATTCTTTCTTTTTAACCACTTAGATAGAAGTTATTTTTGTAGAAATTGGAAATTGGTGTAGAACAGCATTTCTTTTGTATTCTGTCCTTTGTTATTTGCTAATCACTTTTTCTGGATAGTCACTTTGTGAGTGGATTTCTATTCAGTCATGGTCAGATTCTTTAGTGTTTAGTGTACTAAATTATTTTGTTGTGTATCTCTCAAAAATAGTTTAGAATTATAGATTTCATAAAAGGGTAAAAATCTCATTTTAAAATAAAGAAATGGTTTTGCTAGTATGTAATGTTTGGCAAATTGAAAACAACTGCAATAACAATAAACTACATTTATTGTTAATTAGCTTGTAATCTAATGGAAACTAATCTCCCCTGGAAGGTAAAAAACACAACACACTTGCATGATGTAGTCAAGTTTTCTGTTCATGGTGTCCAGCTGGATACCCAACAAAGAAAATGTCTGGGGGTTTATTGCAGCAATTCCTTGCCAAACAATGCTGTCTCCATTAGCCATGGCCTCGTGTGAAATCAGGAGGCGTTTTAGGGGCATTGAGGACCTCTAGCTATGGTTTCTCTTTGAGACATTGTTTTCATCCTAAAACGTCCATGCTGTCCTGTCCCCTTTCTTCCTTTCTGAGGATTTACAGCCCTGCCCTGCAGCCTCACATGCACGTGTGTAAGGTTTGCTGATGGGGCATCCTCCTGCATGGAGGGAGGTAGAGTGCAGCTGCAGGATCCAACCTGAACAGCTTCTATCTCAATTCTAAAGCGTTCTGAACACTTCTGAGGAAGCAGGGCTGGGTAACAAAGTCTGGCCCAGAAGCTCACACTCCTGAATAGGGATCAGTTTTAGCAAACATACTGCCTAATTCCTGGTGATATTAGCAAGATAAGGATGCTGAGGCAAACATTTACAACCCCAATAAGACACTGAAAATGGTGTTCTGATGTGAAAAGTGACTCGGTAAAAATGTTACTTCCAAGCTGCAGGAAGCTGCTCTCACTGAGTCCAGACCAAATGTAAGCAGTTTACAAGCAAAAGTAGGGTATTCATTTCTTAGCTGCCAGACATACGAAGGGCCTATGCTCTAGGTTGGTTGCCCTACAGGCCACAGAGTTATTGCCCCAGGTAGGCATTGTAGTCATGACTTGGTGATGCTTTGTCTCTGCTTTGTATTTGCAACAGGGAGGTTGCAACTGGATGTGAAAAAGGTCAGAATAGGTTCTTTCCTTGTGATAAATGTACACCTGCTGGAATGGGAGCATCCAGCCTGCCCCTTTGACAACACAAAGCAGAGGACTTCGGTTATTACTTTCTGTGTGTAGCTCATAAATGAGCTAAGACGGGCTCTGCTAGCTAGATGAACCCTCACAGTTTTATATTTTTATTCCTTTTAATGGTTTAATGCAGAAATGTAACACTCCAGAGTGCTCTGAGTCATGCATGCCTTGCAACAACTGCTGTGGTTGTTCTCCCAGAGCATTCTACCTTGGCTCTTGCTCTGGAGCTGAGTGTTGGTGCAGTAATGTTGTAAACCTTCTTTCTACCCTGAGGCACCTGTTTGATATTCAGCCAAAGTTTGTTCTGTACCACTGATAAGTTTTACAGGGGCTAAATGGTTAAACAACAACAACAAAAAAATAGGTAAGAATTTCACAATTAAAGCTAAATACCTTCACTGGTGGTGTCTTTATGACTGTGTATCTGTACATCCCTGTACTTATTTGAGTTAGGGTATGTGACAAAACATTCTGTCATCGTTAACACTACATAAACTAATGCTGATGTCTCTGGTCTCCATCTCCCCATTTGTTAAAGTTTGGTATTTTGATACCTTCTGACATAACTAGATGAAGAAGAATGCTGAGTCAGCACGGCCTTTTTGCTATGAATAAGTGATTGCATCAGTGTTAACTCCTAAGGAATTTGTAGAAATTTATTTCTAGAGAGCAGTTGAGCTGTCAGCCTCCAAAGAACTGAATGATAGCAATTGGTTTCAATAATTACAGTGCTTTTAATTTGGCACATTGTCCTTTTGTCATCACAGGGTTTCTTCTTTCTTGAGGAGCCTGAAGAAAGAGAATATTGAAATTTGAGTGAGTAAAATCTGGGAAAGTTTACTTCTAGTTTGTCTGTAGTGTCTCTGCATAGACAGAACAATCTGTTGAAGTTAAAAATATTAAGGCAATACTGTACAGGGAAATTTTAGTGCCAAGAATTTAGCCATGTATGTCTGACCATATTAATGGGAATCCTGCTAAATCCCTGTGCACCCTGGTACATGATTTACCTAAGGATTTCAGTTAAGCACGAAAAACAAGCAGCATCTGAAACAGTTTGACTTACAGTGCTTGATGCATGGGAGCCAGGGAGAAAACAGCACTGTAGTGTGAGTATCTCAGTTCCCAGTACGGGGAGTGAGAGGTGAAGATGGGCTTTAGGATAAACATATTCTGGGACATCAGTGCACACTGTAATGGATCCACGGCATAGGCTTTGGATTCAGCTTTTATCCTGCTGTGAGGGATGGACCTTTCTTAGTCTCAAGAGTCCAGTTGGGCAACACTTGTCTGATTCAGCCTCCTGGCTTCAAAAATGGCACTCAACTGTAAGCCCCAGGAAACATTTAATTTGCAAAGAATTTGGCATTGTATCCAATTTGGACATAAACCACTACTTTTACAGTAAATTTTCCCTATATCTTCCCTGTATGTGAGATTTCAGCTTTGGTGTATCTGGTTTGGTATTTCCCATCTGCCTTTGGCAATACTTTTTCAAGGGAAGGTCTGATCAGTTGTCCTCCCTTGTGGTACAGTTCCATTCATATAATGATAGATTATACAGGCAGCATGATATGGACAGTCTGCTAGGAACAATCTGCTATTTCAGGTGATAACTAAGTCCTCTCATAACTACATATAGCAACACAGTGAATTTTTTAAAGTGACATAATAGAAGAATTTCTCACCTTTCCTATTTTCAGCTCTGATTTTATCCTTCAAGTATACATGGCAGAGCCAGCCCCAAAGCAGAAATTAGAGCAGACTGTGGGAACACACTAAGGATGCCTCATCTCTGAAAGCCCAGTAGAATGCTACATATCCTCCTACTACACTTAGGAAAGATTTGCTGTCCGTTAAATAGAGTGGTATTATCTGCATTGCAAGTCAGACATCAGCAAAGCACCTACACATCCCTGGCTGAAGGCTGCCTGTCATCCACCTTCCCACACATATCACGTGTTTGGGCTGTAATGAGTAAAGCTGTGTGTGCACAGGTCCTCAGCCAAAGAGAGCTGGGCTTCACAAGTCACTGGACTGCTTAGAAAATATTTTAGAGAAACTCATGTGCTGCTAGAAATGAACCTTCCAAGTCACAGCCTTGTCCCTGAGCTCAGCTGGAAACACTGTGCCGAGCATGGTCACAGGGAACCTAATGCTTGTGGAAGTGCCATCATCACTCACAAGTGATGAAACGACCACAAAATACTTTGGAGCATATTTTTACAAGCAGCAGCATATCAGCTCTTATGTCCTCATCAAATTCCAAATCAAGCAATTACCTTGCAATTGCAAATGGCAATATTATTGTTTGCTTCATTACCTGCTGTGCTCACTAATGCTGTTTGTGCAGGATGGTCACTATTTCTCCAGTTTAGCAGCAGTCACGTTCTGGCAATGAGCAAAAAGACCCATTATCAGCCTTCCACAGCACCTTGGATCTCTTCAGGATGAATAGTGCAATATAAATGTAGAGGATTATTTAAAAACCCATTGCAAACACTTCTAGCATATTAGCCATAGTAATAGTCTGACTGTTTTATTTGGCAATAATCCAATTTCTTCATCAAGATACAGTACCTGGTGCATGTACTTGCAGACCAACCAACTGGCTCATAAAATAGCAGGGTGGCAAAATTATCAGGAAAAAACAATGATGTGCTTTTATATTGCTGTAAGTTATGGGTGTGTAGTAAAAGGGGAACACAGAGTTCTTGAGCCAGTAAGAATAAAGGTGAGGGGTTTACAGCAGCTGTAAGTTCTGAAGTGTGCATTTAATACTGCACAATTTTAAGCTGTTCAGTCTGATTTTTGCATACCTGATGAATAACAATAAAGGTGAAGCAGATAATGTAAGAGTTGGAAACTGTAGCAAGGCAGTGTTTTCGTTGAGAAAAGAGCAAAGGGAGATGTGAAAAACTTCAAATCAAAAGTAAAAATGTACAAGCCTCCATAAAAGCACAAATGAGGCATTGGTCTAAATTCACTACACCTGTGGTTTATTTGAAATCTGAGGAGCAATCCATAGAAAACTCCACTTTGATATTTAAGCAATATAGCCATAATAATACAATTACAACCAAGTAGTTTCTATGAGATTTAGTTTCTAATCTAGTGCTTATTAACAAATCTGCAGCCACTCTATGAAGGGGAATGAGGCATAGCAGGATTGACAAAAGCATATCTATCATATTCACTGGCACCTCTGAATTACATAGGTATATATAAATGTTGATAATACTCATCACTATTAACCAAATAATTCCTGAACAAATGATGCCTGGGAATCCATGCAACTGGCTACTGTTAAAACTTTATTTTTCAACCAAACATTTGTTTGACATGAAGAAAACCTCTCTGGAAGGGTTTTCTGAGTTGTGCTCTTGTGCTGTCAGTGATTGGTAACAGGTTTGGGTGTTGGTATGCTGCGTGCACTCAGGGTTGGCAGAAGTTCTACAAAGGAGACTTGTATTGGGCTCCAAACTCAGCTCAGTCCTGGAGCAGAGCATCTTAGGCTTAAGTACCATGATTTTTAGAAGCATCTCCATGAATATATTGTGATCTTCAGCCTTTCTGTTGCTGATTCAGTTGAGCATGGAAGAAGGGCAAGGTGATCCTTCATCACCTTGCCAGCTACTCGGCTTAGTGGCTGGGCTTGCCAACAGAGCAAACCTCAGCTCGCAGATGTTCCTTACCTCCTGATGGTTTGTTCCTAAAGAAACACCTGGAGAGGAGCAGATCCTAATATCTACATATGGCTCGACTAATTAAGAGATGCTTTAGGCATAGAGCTAATCAAGCCCTAGAGCCCTCTGTGCTGCAGATGCTTCTTTTCTGTAACTACAATGGGGCTCCATCATTCACCTCCTGTGAACTGTGGAGTTTGTCCCATCACAGCTATTGTCACCAGGGAAGAAAGTGTTACTCAACACAAGCAAATGTGGCAGCAGCTGGGTCTGTGGTTAAGTCTAATCTGCTCTAAAGTGAGAACTGACATAGGCCTACCCCTGCTGGATGAGTCAGTGGCAGAACCAGGATGAGAAGAAGAATCCCTTATTACCAGCTCTGCGATATAAACACGTCTTCCCTCTCTGCCTTCCCAAGCCTTCATTAAAACAGCGGTAGCAGTTAGATTTAGTTAATATTTTTTCTCAAGATGAACTTTCACCTATTTTTTTGAGTTAGGCAGGAATCCTTCTTCTTGCCTTGCTCTTCCTCAGCTTTCTCTCTTCCCATAAAGCACCAGAGTGTCAGGCTCCTCATGTTTGCCAATATGAAACAAAAATTGCTAAGGAACACAAATATTTCATATGTGCTTGGTTTCCCCCTACCTGTCACCTGGGTACAGCTCTTGCAGCTGCATTTCTTTCTTTGTGGGGCACTGCAGCCCCACATAAACATATAAAAGGTGTGAGTCAGGCCTCCAAGAAAAGTCATGCATGACTTAAAATCACAAGGTTGATCAAAAACAATAAAATGCATATTTTCAATTTGCCTTTGGGTTTTCGAAGGTTGTGAGACACACCCATTTCAGATCTTCAAGCCCTGATTTGCAACCATTAAGACTAGAAATTCAGGGTCTTCATTTGTCATGAGCTACACATAATTCTTGTTTTCAGAAAAACAGGAAATGTTATAAGACCTAATGGCCAGAATTGGCAGCACTGGTGCTGACACTGAATGTACTTACTGAAACTAAATGTGTGATTTTTTCCTTTCCATCAAGAATGACGCTTTTGCTTTTCACTTCAGCACAATGTCTCAGTGTTCAGATATGTCAAATTACTTGAGAAAGTGTAGATTGCTTTTGCTGAGGCTTTTTAAAAATTGTATCAATGGGTTGGTGTTGGATGAAAGTCACAGTGGGGTGGACTGTCCCCTGATTCTGCACTTTCAGCCTATGGTAGACTGTGCCACTGATTTGGTTTGGGTTTGGCATATTCGTTTCTCCTCTTCACCTTCACACAGCTCCTTACACTTAGACTGGATAGCATTCTGCATTTACAATGAGAAAAATAAGAAAAAAATAAAAGGAGAGAAGACTAATTTTCTTTTTCGCATTGTAAATTTTGGATATTATAGCAAGATGGTCAAATGGCTGGACTTGGCACACCCCATCCTCCAGACCTTCAGACTAAACACCTCGCTGGCAGCCGGGTCCTTCAGGTAAATAGGATTCTGCAAAATGGCAATGCAGCTTGCCTGGGCAGGGGACAGGCCACGTCCCAAAACAAGTAATGAGCTCCCTCAGGGGCTCATGGCCATTGCAGACATCACCACCTTCTGCTTCCTGTGCGAGATGCAATTCCTAGAGCTTGTGTTCTTGAATGCAAAGAGAGCACTAATAGTACCTGCCAAGACATGTGGGCCTTCCCTTCAAAAAAAGGGTGAGAAAACAAAATACATATGATAGATGTTAGTCATGTTGCTTATTGCACTGTTGGCACACTCTCCACCTGGGGCTCCTAGACTCACATCCAGGATCTGGGGATGAGTCACACATACTGCATATGCACTTATGGGCAATCTGAGCATACACAGAACATAATGGGAATTTCATGATGTCCCAACTTGCTTTTGCTTCCCTTTGTGCAACAAGATGTCTGCAAATCCTAGACAGAGCACTTTTTCTCTGAGATGAGGTTGCTGAATGGAAAAGCATAGCATGCCCACAGGGAGCTGCATGTGTGGAACATGAGGGGTTTTGCTAGAAAAATAGACTAATGTTGCACGTTACTGCTGGCCATGTGGCCTTGGTGATGACTTTCTGAAATCTTTGGAATCTGAAGTCATGGTAGCACTCAAGAATGTCTATTAAGCAAAAAGTTTTCGGCCTCCACATTTGTAAAATAAAGCTGGTTCCATGTGATTCCCCAGCTTACCAAAAATGAAGACAAATAAGAACACATTGAAGCTGTATTTTGAAGACTGAAAGTCTGCAAGCCAATCACATGGCTTTGGGGGACCTGAAATTATTTCTGAACAGCTTGTGTTGACAACTTTCTAATTTTCCTTTAATAGCTGTGTCTGTGCTTGTGTGGTTTGGCTGCCTACACTTTTTCTAATACAGCTATCAATGTTATTTTGTATATGTTAAACTTTGGTTGTTGTTTTTTTTTTCCTAGTTCCTCAGTCACTAACAGGAGATAGTGTTATATGCAGGGCAATTATTCAGGCATTACAGGATGAAAATGTGGACTATCAGGGCAATTATTCAGGCATTACAGGATGAAAATGTGGACTATATTTCCCTGGGAAATAAAGTTTTCAGACAGTCTTTTCCACATATGGAAAAGGAATGAAAGCTTCAACACTGCCTGTTCTGGTTCCCTGCTTGCAGCAATAGATATGTCAGTTTAGTCTTTTTTTTTTTTCTTTCTTGCTTGAAAACAGAAATATTGTTAAAAACAAGGATTCAAAACGTAAGGACAAAAAAGGCATGGTGCTAGCATAAGATGTTGAAGGGAGAACGTTTGTTAGTCTTCAGTGGTAGTGTCTCACTTCCATGAGGTTGATTTACTGCAGGCAAAACACAAAAACACAGCAATGAATAAAATATTAAATGCAGTGGAGATTTTTAGAAGGATATTTTTATAGTTCTACCAGGTGCAGTGGCATACTTTTAATTACCTGGGCATGACAAAGAATGATGCAAAACTAAAGTGTTAATTCTCTGCTATACATAAGGCAATAAAGGTAACAGGGAAGGGAACTGAGCTGCAGGTAGAAGATTCTGATCTGTGCACAGAAATGGTCAATGAGGTTTGTTCTCATCTGTCCATAGTTATTACACTGCTAACATGTGGAAACCATTTTGAAGGGTATAGAACCCAGTCATTAAAAATATCACTTGATTTATCCATCAGATGAATTCCAGGTACTGATGTCTTCCCAAATGCTGGCATTCTACCGTGTTTCCTATTGTGTCTTACTCAATTTGATATATGTAACATTGTGAGGGGTAACATGCCCAGTCACCTGCTAACACCCACCCTTGTCTTCCTCCAGACATTTACTCAGACATTTCTCAAGACCTTACCAGGAGCTCATTCCTCAGGGGAAGAATCAGTCCTGACTCCACTGAAATATTTTCTACAAGTGGTGTTGATGAGAAATCAGATCACATTTTTTTGCAAATAATCAAGTTGTCCCCTGAGTATTTTGAGTGTAAATACTTGCCCCTGTGCTAGATCTGCTCCCTGGATGCTGGTTAGAGAAATGCTTCCTTAGCAAGACACTGAGCCTGAGAGCACCTGAGCATCTGCCATGTCCTCAGCTCCTGATTTCTTCAAGGACAACTAAACTCATCCCATTTTTATCTGCCTTCTGCAGGTCCTCTCCCTTCTTCAGGACCTGATATAATCCTACATAATGAGCACTTTGACACTCAGCAACAACATGAGGGATTATAAGGTAGGGGAGTATTATCTAAGATCATGGCAGAGAGAAATTATGGATTTTGCCTGAGATCGTACAGAAGATCTGTTGTAGCACTCAGAAAAACATCCCAGAGAAGTAACTTTTATGTTACCTATTGTTTCCCCTGTTTTACGTATTGCTCTGCTTTCTCTGATTTACTCAAGACTTAATATTGATTTTGAACTACACTGGGATGTTTTGTTAGTAGAGAGCTTTCTGGTTTATGGTTTGTGTTTTTCCCAATTCCTCTCTTCCAGCAGTATGGGGTCTGGCAGCCCAGCTCCAGCACAGTTAGCAGTAGTTTTGTATATGATCAGTGCTCCTCATGGTATTTTCTGCAGACACTATTGTAGCATAAAATAGCAAAAAGGGTTTGTGTCTGTACCACAACCATAATCCAGCATTTTAGCAACAATACATCTCCATCACTGCTTTCAGCTGTGAGCTGGGCCAGCTGAATTATAAACTAGGTCACCATCCCTTTCTCCAATCCCTACCAGAGAGGTGGAAACATCTCACAGAAAGGAAAGACGCAGACAGAGGGGGTGATGAGCCATGTCCTTCTGCAGCCAGGCCCACCAGTGCTCATCTGAGGAGTTGTGACCCAGGGCTGTGATCTCTGCTGTGTAGGTACACACTGGACAAGGTCTTCACGAGCTGGCTTGATTACCAGTAGCATTCAAATTGTCAAAGCCAGAGTTTGGCACGGGCGAGTGACTCAATGAATGTTATTCTGATTGGTTTTGCAGCCCACATGGCTCAGCGATGGCTGCTGGTAGTAGAGCTTTGGCTGAAGGTGGGTTGAGCACACCTGTGTTATGTAACAGCCACATCAATGCCTGCCATGCAGACATAACTTAATGTTGACATTTTCAACTGTATAATTAGGTATGCCAGCAAATGAACAGCAGCAGTATACTAAGCACTATTCTTTGTGAGAACTACTGAGCTTTGTGTGGGGTGTGTAAATATTTTGCCTCAGTTAAGGCAAAGAAATTAGGGAAAATAAATATTCCCAAGCACATTCTAGAGAATGCTAGATAAAAGAACAAGGCAGAGTGTAAAGCAGATTTTACAAGGCAGTATTTATCATGACCTTACATTACTTACACATCCCAATATTTTCATGGCTGAACTGCATAGAAACTCACTGTATCTTCACATGCAGGACACTATATTCTAGGAGGTGTGACTTTCAGAAATACTAGAGTTTTTTGAGTAAAAATGAAAAACCAAAAATCTGCAGCACTCCACTGTGATATTCTGCTCTCTTTCTGCAGAACTTGTTCTTTATTGTGGCAACTCTGATAATTAGCAATTTCCCACAGGAGGGAAGATTTTGCAAGCCTGTAAGATGTCCCCTTTCATTCAGAAGAGGAGAAGTAGAAAAGTAAGGAGGAAGCAGAGAGAAGCAAGCTGGGAGAGAGGTGTGATTTATTGCTCTTCAACTGTAGAACTGTCAATGATCCAAGTCCTTAATCTTGTTCTGTGTGTACTTTTTCTCAAGAAGTCCACTGGGCATTTCCTGTGTGTAACTCAGGTAAGTTGCTAGTTCAGCTTTTTAAAATCTCCTGGGCAGTGCACAAGACATGAAAAGACAGTATAGGGAATCAGGCATCAGAGTTTCTTCATATTAAATTAAATTAAACAGTATATCAGCTGGACCAGATCTGCTTTTGTAAAATGTATCAGGGATAGGGTAGGAATAAGGATGGCAGGCCTCTGCTCTGATTCTGTCACTGTGGTCCTCACATAGGCTACAGCTGTGCAGGAGCTGCTCAAATGTGATACTACCCAAGGGATTTCCATCTGTTACAGGAGAACAGGAACATGATACCTCTCGCTCTCTGCACCTTCCTTCTCCCTATGTAGTGTGCAAGGAGTATGGTCTGTAATCTGTGTTCACTAGCAATTCCCTGGGAAACTGCCAGCACAGAGGAGAGAGATGGATAGACTCTGTCCCTCCTGATGTGATACAATGAGCAAAGTACACTGCAGAAAAGCAGGAAGGCTGTGCCCAATTTCTGGCTAGGAACACTTGGGAATTTGTGTGATTGCTTTGGAATCCTTGAATGAAAGTTATGACCCAAAGGCAGCCCCAGCTATCAATCTTCCAAAAGGCTTCTTTTCTGAGGGAGAATACCAGGACAGTAGTCATCCCATCTCAGCTTGATGTCCTCTGCCAAAGTTAATGAGAGACATCAAAGCTGATTATGACACAATACTTAGTATGGGACAAAAATATATGCTTTAGGTATGTTAAAAGCCTCAGCTTCAAATTTCCTAAAGAAAGCATACAAAATCTCAAATGCATTTTGAGGATCTGTGAAGCTATAGAAATGTCCTGTTTTATAACTTTCTCCAGCAGAACATTTTAATTTTTTTCAATCTATCAAAATCTAATGACGTTTTGACAGAGAATAATAATTGTCTAATTTAAGGAAACACTGATCAGATCTGCTTTGCTGTAAGACTTTTTATCACCTGCAAATTTCCAGCCATTCAAGTATCCAAGACTGCTTCAGAAAAAGACTTCAGGCATTATAATTTTACAAGAAGTGAGTAACTGCTTGGAGAGATTCGCAAAACAAATGGTTTGCTTCTAAGCAATCAAAGAGATGTTTTAGCTTCCCTGATGAGGTAGTTCCCTCAAGGAGCTGGAGAACACTGACACCAGATACTCCCTCTGTTGTTGCAGCAGATTTCTCTGGCATTGACAAATAGCCTATCTGAGCTAGCAAGGTCAGACGGACAGGAACAGAACAAACAAGAGTGCCAAACCCATAGTAGTCTGGTGCCCCTGGCATTCCTAAGCAGGTGAGAAGACGGCTGAACAGACATTTTTGTCATTTGGGACATTTGTATCTAGATCCTTGACGGGCTCTTTGGGCGTATTGTTTGCTTTCTAGACACCAGGATGTGTCTAGGCACTGAGCTTATTCATGCAGAACAACCCTCTAAATCCAAGAATCCAGCGACACAGGATGAGCTAAGAGCTCTCCTACATGCAGTGGAGACAACAAAAAGTTGCAAAAGCAAAAATTGGCTCAGAGTACCTTCAGGGATGCATTAAATTCTGCTGGATTTAAAGGTCTCTGAAGGAGTGCTGCTATTAAAGGATCACCAGGCAGTGCTGCCCTGACAATGGGATCCTTGCTCCCCTTAAATTCCAAGGACCAGAGCAGAAACAGGTAGGGCCAGCTTTCCTCAGTACATGGAGACTTCAGTGGCCAAAGCCATCCTGTTAGAACATCTCTGGTCCCTGTGTCCTCACAATTTAGCAGCTGGTCAGCAGAGTATTTGATAGCTTCTGGGCTTTCTGTGCAGTGACCCATTTGTGGAAGGCTTTATGCATATGGTATATGGCTACTTTAATGTTACAGAATTTAGGAGTCCAGATTTTAAATAGTAATTAATAGTAATTAATACTCAAACCCTGTAGCATATACAAAGCATAGACAGACGTGTTCAGAGGGTTGTGTTATGGGCAGGACTGGGGAGCACAGAGAGGCTCCCAGTGAGACTGGAGTTGCTGTGTTGATGACTAGACACGCACAGCGTGAGCCACTCCTGCCCTGAAAGACTTTACTATCTACACAGACAAAGCAGATGGGGAGAAGAAAAAGCACAGAGGTACAAAATAACTTCTTTGCCTAAAGTTACTCATCAGCCCACAATGGCACACTGTTCTCCTGAATGCTCAATGAACTACTTAACATGGATATTAAAAGCTTAAGTAGGGAATCGTTAGGGCTTTACAAGGCCCCAGCCCGGATTTCTAAACAAGGCTATCTAGAAGGAAGCTCCCAGATTTGTAACCACGTGGCAACACAATCTGCCTCATTTTGAAAGATGCTGAGCTGCCCAGTGGCTCCGACTGGAACCAGAGCAGCACTGCCCTGGGGAATCCCTGCTCCCTGCCCAGGAAAAGTCACCGAGCAGCCGGTTTTGCTCTCAGCTTGTGCAGCTCCAAGGGCACCCATGAGCTGGTGGCCCTGAAGCGGTGCCATCCCTCTGGTCAGGGCAGCACTGACCCGGCTCCACTGCCCACTCAGACACTTTTGGGCAGTGCTGGGCATTGTCTGATGCCTGCAATCTTACTTGCCTCTTTTCACAAGTTTCATCCATTAATTCTCAACTTCCACCTGTGTTTTTACCTATTCTCCTTGGTGATCATTCAGTTTTCACCAGATTTTTTCTCGCATCCTCTGAGAGGCAGAAAAACATTTTGTTATTTTTAGGGATGGACTTGTCTCTGATTGGGAAACCAGTATACAGAAAATAAAAGCAGAGTATTAAAGCTTTGAACAATATGAGGCTTTTTTATTCCAACCATTTTCACAACAGACTTGATGAGTAAGGCTCCAGAATGCCATACATAAATGCCAAGAAATTGGATTTTCATTTCTGCTTTTTTTTTTTTTTAAATGTGAAATAGTCCCTGGGTTGTTTTGGAAAATGAATGCTGAAAGCTGGAAATCCTGATGGTAATTGATGTTTTTTCATTTCCATATGTGCATCTTTCTTGCAAACTATGTAGCATCAGCACAGTAAATATCCTTTATGTAAATTAAAAGTAAAATGTATCATGGAGCATGCTAATAGAGCTTGATGGTAATATCATATAAACAGAAGCATGAGGGAGTCTGAAAAAATCTTGGGCCAATTTCTGCTCTTGGCTAAAATCTTACAACCCCCTTGAAGTCAGTGGCATTCTGGGATTGCAGATACAATCAGAATTTGGACTCTAATTCTGCAAATCTCTGAATGTGGGCATTGCAATGGAAAGCTGGCATTGCTGCTCATAAGGCCACTGCCAAATAACTGCTGGGCTCAATTTCCAGTGGGCCTGGGTAGCTGAAACTCCAGCTCATCCTGTTAGGATAAGGCTTAGAACAGGGGTCAAATTACCTGTGGATAAAAAAAAAATCCGGTGAGACTCAGAATCAGATCTAATAAAATTTAAGATTCACTTGTTCAAGAGAACCTTGTGCTTATTTCTTTTGTATTTTTTTAGGCTGTCTCTCAGGAAGCAGGGGCTGATTCTTCTGTCAATAAACCTATGGTGAAAATCTCAGCAGAGTCAGGAGCCACACACTGGGCCCCAAATAACAAGATTAGAACTGAAATGATGTTAGCATTTAACACCAGATCCAAAGCCCACTGAGGTGAAGAAGAGACTTCCCATTTACCAGCTCTGAAGATAAATCTACCTCAAAATGAATCCATTACTAAGATTCCTCTAGTGATTTCTAAAGCTTTAGCAAAAGAAATAACAAGCCACTATAGCAGAAGCAAACATAAAAGGAGCCAAAGGAAAATGTCCTCTTTGTTAGCAGATAGATTAAATGGATTTGGGAGAAGGGAGTAAAAATCAGAAGAAACCTCTTTCAGAAAAATTGTGTCCCTATTTTCTAAAGAGGTATATGAATAGATAGTCCTTAAAACCATGAAAATAAGTTGTGCTGGGGAATGAAGGTGACGGGAACATTGTTATATGAAAGCAGATCTGAGTAACTCAGGTCAAGGAGAATAAACACTGTAGGAAGGAAGTAATGTTCACTGATCACCTCTCCCCATTTTGCCGTACATCATCAAATCACTGGCACAGCTGGGAAATCTTTCACCTCTCTCCTGGGTGTTTCAGCTTAGACTGGGATCCCCTGCCTAATTGTTTGGAGTTTCTTTTGGATTTCTCTGTCAAAGCAAAATCATGCCTGGTAGTTGTTCGATGAAGAACATCCCACTGAATATCATGCTCCCCATTATAAGAGCAGTTCTCTCCCCTACTAGATGATATACTTTAGGAGACGGGGTTGCTCATGGAACACGTGCTTTATTCTCAGGGGTTGTGGGTGCCAGCGTTTGCCATCAGTTGCCAGCCCAGCTGCTGGCGTGGTTCTAAGAGGGTTCTAAGAGAGCGAATTNCCCCATGCTTCAGGCAGTCCTGTGCCCTACTGAACATTTGTGCACTCTTAAAAATAAAAACTATTCTGATCAACTTAAGGTGGACCGATAGCCTCCAACTCCTTCTCAATATTATGTTTTTCATTCACAGTGGAACAAACATGTACACTTAGTTTTTAAATGCATCCTTTATTCTACCCCAAGGATAAACCTGGCCATCTTGTTTGGGAATTTTCTTCCTCAGAGACAGTTTAATGACTGACTTTTTTAATGCAAATGGCATAAAACTTTGTGATCCAAATTTTCCTAGAGGTTGTTTGCCTCTTCTGATCTGTGGCAGCTTCTGACTGTACCAAACAGAGTGATTCCAAGAAACCCACTTACTCCGGCATTACTGTAACTGAGTTTTCTCATTTCGGCACATGAGAACTGACGAGCGTCATCTGCAACTTGAGTAAGATCACATTTGAACATTCTGCTGCTCCCCCTTGACATCTGATGCCACAACTTAACATTTGTTGCACCATGTGTTGCTGGTCAGTAACTCCTGGCAGGACGTGTCTGCCTTGTTCACTGTTTGCATTTCCCATGTATTTAAGCTGCTGTTCGGCCAGCTGCTGTGCTGGTCACTCACAACTGCAGAACAATCAGTTGGCCTTTTCCTAAACACTGAGGATGTTACTATTCTGCATTTATATTTCCAATGATGAGATGAAACTTGACACAAAGAAAGCAGTCCAAGAACAACCAGAGGGGATTCAAGGTTTAAAAAAATCATATTGAAAAGAGATGATCATGGAGAGGCTGGGAGAAATGTGATCATCACTCTCCACAGCTCCTAATGATTACTGCCAAGACCATGAAAGCGCTCCAAATAATGTTGTGGTGAATGCTGTGATACCCACATGCAATACAGGTCATCTGCTCATGCAACCTGGCATTTGGAAAACCTATTGCATCAGCAAAGACAGCCAAGACTGAATAATCTCTACCAAAATAGCTGTAAAGCTATGCTAGCACTTCCATGATGGTTGCACCAGCATTTTCTAGTGTTGATCCAAGCTCAGATATTCAAAACAAACAAACAAGTAAGGTGTTTTCCTCCCTTTTAGTGCTTTCTCTAGGTTTGTGGATCTACCTACTCAGCTCTCAATGTGGGTGATAGCAAGCTCCTAGCAATGAGAAGTCATTGGATTTTATCTTAGATGAAATTTTTATGCGTCCCCTTGCAATGCTTTCCTCTGCACAAAAAAAGACCCCAAATTTTAAATCTCTTCACAGTACCCCTAGGAAATCAATGATCCTGATGGGTCCATTCTAGCTCAGTATATTCTGTGATTGTATGAAATGGGAACATGTTTTACCCATCCTCAGCTCCTCTGGCTGCACAACTGCACACTATTCCTTCCCTCCTCCAAAACTCTCTGCAAACTCCACTCGCCTCCTGGCAGCTACCCCACCCTTGGCCCACTCCTCTCCCCTATCCACAGAGAAAACTCTCCTTTTTTTTGGCTTGTTTCATACCTCTGGAATCCTGTACTCCCTATCTGCTTCAAGCCATCGAGTCACCCATCATCCTTAAATCTCACCTTTAAAACCTCCCTGCATGGTATGGGCTATAGCCGGCTGTGACAAGTGGAGAGAGTGTATTAAAAACAACCAAAAAGTAAATACATCCATAAATATCGGGTGTGTGGTGGAAATGGTGTGTTTGTAAAGAAGCTGTAGTTGATTGTCTCAGAGCCGTACAAGGAGAGAAGAAAACACAAAGAAGCAGGTGATTATGGATAACAAGAGACTCCAAGCCCACCGCTGCCTTCCCACAGGGCACAGAAGGTGAGGGGGCTGTGAGGGACTGACCCCACACAGCGCCCTGAGCCCTGCTGGAAACCTCGCTAGGAGAGACCTCCCCCTTCACGGACCTGAAGGGCAGAGGGGACGGCAGCAGGCGCATCCACGGGTATTTTACAGCGGAATGCATTTATTTGTGGGGCAGGAGGGCGGACGCCGCCGCCCCAGCCCGCTCGCCCTCCCACCGCCGCGGTCGCCTCAGGTCACCCCTGCGGGCGGG
>WAAE01016488.1:196359-442771 GCA_013400495.1 Nicator chloris | reverse complement strand
GGCCGCGGCCCCGCACCGCGACGGGGCGGGGGGATGGCAGCTGCCCGCCCACCGGCCCCGGGGAGCGGCGGAGGGGCTGTGGGGAGAGTCCCCCCCTTCGCACTCCCGACCCCCGCACGCAGCGGGCGAGGGGCTGCGGGGCGACGGCGGGCGCGGGGCCCGCGGCTCTTTCTCTGCCTTTTTTGGTGGTTCCGTCCTCATCTCCCCACCCCCGGCGGGCGGCTGCGTGCGCAGGAGCCATCCCGGGGCAGAGGTGTTTGTACTCGTGTCCTTGGGTGGAAGGGAGAGGCAGAGCCGGCCCGCCGCCAGCGCTGCGCCGGCCGGGCCCGGCCCGCGCCCTCCGCACGCACCGCCGGGTTTCGGGACCGGGCGGGACCGGGCGGCCGTGTCCAGCCTGCCCCAGGGTTCCCCCACCCCGGGCCGGGCCCCGCTACCCCTCGGGTGAGCCCAGTGCAGCGGGTTTGGCTGGGGTGGGGACAGGGGTGCTCAGGTATCAACATGCGCTTTGTGTTGTACCACTCTTTTAGTTAAACCAAGGGTTAACGCTTGCAAAGTCTGTCGTACTTCGGCGTTTTGCTTTACGAAAAGTTGTTGTTTTGGTGTTCGCCCAGGAGCCCTGTGAGGTTTAACCCAACTTGCCTCCTAGGCTTTGCCAAAAGCCTGGAGTGATAGATAAGGGGTGTGAACATCCACTCGTATTTCCACAGGATGTTAGGATTGGGTAACCTTAGAAAATAAAAAGGGTAGTTACTTTACTGCTAATAACAACAGCAGCAACAACGAAATACAGAAGCTTCCACCATATGTGCTGGTGTAATGTGGAGGCACTCAGCAAAACCATGGTAGTTACTTCACCCCCTGCATGGATTGACTTCAAGTGCACCGTTGTGTTTTGAAGTCCATTCCCGAGTGTTTGTCCAGGCTTGTCCTATAATAGGTGTCATTGCATAAGAGTTACAGGGAGCAAAGAGCGTGCAGAGTTTCTTTCACTCTTCTAAGGTTCTGTGCTCACATCTTAACTGTGCCAAACTCTACACTGAAAAGAGCAGGGCACAGCTTGGTAAGCTGCCCTGTGAACTTCAGTGGAAAAAAAAATAAAAAAGAATTTTTTCTCTTCTTCCTCCTACTTACAAGTAAATGTTTTTGTTTGTCTTGTGTTGTCTTAAATAATTTTTTGCATGGAGTGCTAATCCTCTTCTGAACTGTGGATGATGGTAAGTCAACAATTGAGGAAGTAAATATATCAATTCCTTCCTTTGTTTCTTTCTTGTCTGTCCTCTAACTTGTACAGCTTTACACTTTGAATTTTACCTGATTTGTTTTTGTAGTGCTGAGGTACCTACACCTGTTCTTTACTATCACCTAGCTTAGAACAAGGAGGCTAGCTGTTTTCTGATGTGTCTTGTGTTTGTTAAGGCCAAAATAAATGTATAATGGGAGGATTTTTGTTCCTTAAGATACTGAATAACAAAGTCTCTGACATGTTAGTGGCATAATTCCTTGGGTTTATTACTTTGCAGATAAAGAGGATATTCTTCATTACTGGAAAACCTGTCTCCTGTATATATTTCATAGAATACCTTTTAAAATGTTTGTCTTAAAAACTTGTGAATCATGTTAAATTTATTTTAATCTGTTGCTATTTAACTTCTTGACTAATCATGAATTTATGGCAAAAATTAACAACATTGTATATGCCAGTATGCTTACAGGAGTGTGATTGAATGTAAGTTTACATTTTAACTTCTTGTTACTTTATGCTCTCAGATGGCACATTCAAAACCTCTCAAATAGCGTGAAAGAGTGGCAAGTTATCAGAGAGAGTAGCATTAACACAAACTACTGAAAAGTTGCTATGGTTACAGATAAAGGTAATCCCTGTTTCTGTGAAAGTGTGTCATTTTGTAACAGCTATATTAATCAATCTGATTTCTGAGAAAATTGGAAGTATACAAACTTCTGGCTCCATTTTCTTGGCAGTTAATTGCTATGCAGCTTTTTCTTTTTTTTTTAAATACTGAATGGGCTGTGACTTGCATTCAAGATGCATCATTTGACCTACAAATAGTATAGATTACATATAAATGCACTTGGACTATGCTGAATTCACTGGAAGCTGTAGTATACTTATTTTTGCTCTACCCGAGAGATACCCGATATCAAGGAAGTATCTTTTAAAATGTCTAGATCCTTTTTCAAGGACTTTGGCTGAAGCAAGTGATGTAGCCCTCTGTCACCAGAGACCTCGGTACAAGGTACAAGATTTATTTAAAAAAAAAAAAAAACAAAACACCCAACCAAATCACACACCCCCAAAACCCAACAACCACCCCAAAGCAAACCAATATGGCAGCTGCTGAGAAATTGAGACCTGCCAGGAATGTTCAGCTTTACAGGCCAGGGACAAATGATTCTGTTAGGGCTTTTGCCTATGTAGAAAGAGTTGGGATTTAACATGCTGGAACTTTAATAAATATCTCAGGTTAGCTAGCTTTGGATGGTTTGAGATAGCTGCTGAAACATCCAGGGGAATGTGTCTGTCTGGTGTGTCTCTATTGCTGTCCAGACAGCTCAGCAGACCACATGCTGTATTTACCACATGCACCTCTTTGTTGTTTCCAGATCTGATTATTGCTGTGCAGTAGTACATCTGCGATTGAAAGCAGCAAGAGGAATCTCAGTTGTTCAAGATTACTGAAATCTCATCAGTCTGGTATGTTGTTCTCTTCAAACTCCTGGAATAGCAAGTTGAATTCTTTGTATGTGAGGGCCTCCTTAGTTACAGCTAAGGATAAGTTTCCCTCTAGGTTTCTAGGATCTTGGCTTTTCATCAGCAATTTCATTCTCGGGAAGTAATGTGCTGCTAAGAACTATGAACTGTGTATTGTTGGGCTTCTGTAGAAGATTGTTTTTGGTAGTGATGTTTGAAGCAGGACAATGAACCCAAGCTCTGGGGACCTTCAGTCAACATACACTCTGAACTTGTTTTCGTCTTGCTTATCCAGCCTGGAAATGCCAGGTACTTTCGCAAATTTTCAAAACAAAAGTCAGGCTGGAAAGGAGCTACTGCTAGCAGACTTTGCAGAGACTGCACATTGATGTATTGAAGAATGCATAATATGAAAAAGAATGTTCGTTTCTTCACGTAGGGATTTTTTCCCCACTGTCATTATGTAGATATAGCCCTCATGAAATAATGGGTTTTTTGGTTTGATAAAAAATGTAATCATATTGTCTGAGAGTAATTTCTTAAATGCTAAAGTTCTGAAATTCCTATGCTAATGTACTTTTAGAATTGATATATTTTCAGGAATATGCAGCAAGTTTGAGAACTATTGTTTATGAACAGGGTTACGGCATCTGAGGGTGTGAAAGGCATGGGGAGCTAAATATTACTTTGAAAGCTGTCTCTAGTAATAAGAAAATCTAAAAGTCCGAACTATAATAATAATAAATAAAAAATTCAGCACATGCTGTACTGCAGACATTATTGACAACCAGAGGGTAAAGTCCTTTTCTCCAATGCCACTTTAGTGTGTGTATGCAGTAGATCAGTTTCTTTGCTACTTATTAACATGTACAGAATCCAGGAAGTGTAATGGATTCAAGACTGAAAACCAGGTGCAAAATACTGAAGAGAGTTCTTGTGGTTCACACTGATCTGCTGGGACCTGGACATTGAGTAACCATCTCTTCATCTAATCCCTGAACAACCATCACATGTAGCTTTTGATCACTACTATTCTTGTCTCTGTTTGAACTGGTGACTTACAGATGGAAGGCTCTGTTCCTCATCTCTTGAGCTATCAAGTCTCCCAAACTCGCTGTCTTACGCATGTGTAAGACTACAGAACAAGTGGTCTTTTAGCTGTTCCACGATTACCATAGTCAAATGAGAGTCAGGTGCTCTCTTACTGTCCAAGTGCAAAGTTGGGTGGCAGCAAACTGGTTTTTTTTTTGTTTTTTTTTTTTTTTAGCACTGCTGTGAAAGATTTCCTGCTTAGTGTTCTTGCAGCTGCAATCTGCTTTTTTTTCATTTTTTATGCATTGGTACCGATACTGTAAGAGTAGCAAAGGCTTAACTTGAGCCTGAACCTTAAAATGTGCCTGTGCCATTTTTCTGAAATATATGTGTGTTTAGAGGGAAAATAGGTGGCTTTTTGGAGAAACTGAAGCTGAAAAATAGGCTTTTAAATCCAGTTTCACTGCATTTCCTTCAGCATGGGATAATGACTTGAATAGCAATTTTTTAATGCATGGATTCCCAACATTTAGATACAGATGTGTTTACCTGTGATTTCTAGTCCAGTGACCTAGGGTCAGCCATGAATCTAGTTTGGATATCCCACTTCACAGACAATGTGGGGATCTTCACTTTTATGGAGATAGCAAATTACTCTTGGGGCTTTCTTATTAGGACAGTTATGGCATGTGTGTGTTTTGGTTTTAAATGAGATGGGGTAAGCAAATCTGGGAGGCCAGTGCTGAGCAGAGGAGAGTTTGCTTTGCTATCCCCTTTCTGCTCTGGGTAAGCCATGCTCTTGTTCATCAGAGGCTGGCCAAACTTTTGCCAGCTCAGAGACTCATGGAAGGTGGAAGGGGCTGATTAGCACCAGAGCTGGTTTCAGGAGCTGGCCAGACTGCAGGGCTTGTGGGGGGAAGAGGTGAGGAGGAAAAGGGATGGAACATCTCCCCTCTAGTGATAAGAGCTGCTAGTTGCCTGTGTGACAGAAGCACAGGCTGAAGTGTGGGATGTTTGATGATAAAAATTATTTTTCATTGCCATTACAAGGTGGTGACACTGCTGTGGTAGCAAATAGAGCTGGAGACTTTTGGAGTAGTATATTTGGTTTGGGTTTTTTCCTCTCTTCTTTTTAAAGTATCTCAGCAACAATGTTGACTATAAGGTTGTGGTGTCTTATGGGGCTTGGCAGTTTGGTTGATACACAATTTTGTGACTTGTGCTGCTGTTTTTATGGGCCTAAAGTTAATGTGCTTTAAATTGGAGCTTTCCGAGATTGGTTACTGAGATACTTGAGGGACGCTTTACTTGTCTGTTTTGTTTGTGTGAACTGTGTTCTTGGTTTTGATTGCTTAGATAAGGGTTGGTCAAAAAAAGTGTCACACAAATATGAGTTGTCCTCAGGGGACCCCAGATCAGCTTCCAGCAGTGCTGGCTCTTGCAGGGCACTGAATTCAGATGCAAGGATTAAGGTCTGGTTCTTTCAGTTTATATTTTAGGTATTGTGGGGGAAATTATGTGAATATTGTCAATTCTGTTCTTGTAGTGTTTCATACATATCAGCTTACAACCAATTGCTGCTTTTCAGTCATAGTTGGATTTGTGGCATGATAGGTTACTTTAAAATAGGTAACACAAAATGTGGTATTTCATCGTTTTAGCAGAAGTAAATGTCCTTCCTGAAGGTGTTTTTTATGCTCTTTTTGGTGTATCACAGCTCAAGGGAGCACTTAGCTGTAGCTATTTTCCTGATGTTGCGTAGTATTTGCAGTAAAGCAGTGTGCTGCACTGCCTTGGACTTTATTAATCTGTATTAGGGAAGTTAAAACTTCCATGTTTTTGTGGTACTGGTAGTGGGTGAAGTAAGGGAAGGCAGACAGTTCCAGCGCTGGGAAAGGTGACAAGAACCAGAAACAAGCTTTTCCTCTCTGCCTTCACACATGACAAAAACAACCCAAATGTGCTTGAGCTGACAAGTGCTTTATCTTCCTCTGGCTTAATATTTTTAGTTATTTTACACTAAACACATGAAAATATTTTATGTAAGGCAACGTTGCTACCCAGATAAGTCTTGTGTAACTATGATGATACTTGGAGGTGCAGGAGGGAACACTGACCGTGTTCTGGCTCTTCCCTGTGTTGCTTGTTAGGAATGGGGCAAGATTCGTCTTGAACCAGGTGTCATATCTGCCCTTGTGAAATATTGTTAAGCCTTGTTTTGTTTTTACTCATCTTTTCACTTGGTAGATGTGCAGGGAACCACATCTATGTTCACACAAAGGAAAAAGAACCACTTTTAATCTAAAAGACAGGTTTTTGTGTAGTGCTGAGAGGAAGCCGTGCCGTGAGAAACGCTGTTGTCATAACGTGACCAGAATCTTGCAAATTTGTTCAGTCAAGTGAAGCCTGAATAAGCACAAAAAAGTTTCTGGCAGAAGCCGTGGTACCTTGTGGGATGGAGACAGTCACTTCCTGCGGAGCTCCTGCTGACTCATGCTTTAAATGGGTGGAAGTCTTTGGAACCGGCGACCCAATGTATTTTTAGCCGGGGTTACTAATTTATATAGTGTGCTCGGCCTCCCAGGGTAACTCCAGTCACCCTGAAAGCGCGGGTGGGCTCCAAACCCACAGCTAATTTTATCCCGTAAGTGGAGCAAGCGGCAGTTGTGTAATTGCCGCGGGAGAAACGTTCCCAGCCTGCTCGGGTGTTATCCTCTCTTCCACCCCCGACCCCCCGTCCGAGAGCGAGGCGCCGGGGGGAGTGGGCGTCCCGCGTGGACCGGGGTCCGTCCCGGGCATCAGTCCCGGGGTGCGCCCGCCCGCGGCTCGGGTTTGTCGCGGTGGGAGCGGGGCACGGTCCCTTTAAGAGCGCGCTCCCGGGGTGCCCAAGCCCGCCCAGCCCAACCTGCTAGCAAGGAAAAGTTCTTTACGTGACGGACAGGCGACTCCACCAATCAGCGGGCGGGGCCTGGCCGGCGGGGTGGGTCTCCGCTGCCTCGGCCAATAGGAGCGGGAGGGCGGGCCCCGTGACCAGGGTAGGTTGCGCCGAAGTGCAGCTCCAAGTGAAGTTAATCTGGGGTGAAGCGAACAGAAAATTGTGGAGATCGTGTTGGTAGGAATTTTGCCCTTCTAATCGCGTCGTGTGGCGTCGTTCCGCCCTCCGGGGCAGTGCAGTTCATGTGCGTGGGGCTTTCCTTCGTCGTTTCGCTTTCTAATGATGGCAGGATATTAACATGTATGCAGGGAAGCAGAACAAAAGGGCTCTTTAGACAGGAAATAAGGTGCTGAGAGGCTCAAACTTGACCGAGTTTCTTTTGTCATCTCTCGGCTTGCACCGGGTGTTCTGGCGTGGAAGAATCGAGCGGTTCCACATTATCTTATGGAGAAATGTTAATTCTAAAATAGCGAGGATAATGCTGCTGGTTTGGAGTTACACAATGTTACAGGAAGAGAGCTCGATTTTAACTCTAACTTCCCTGATTCTGATGAGATTGGAGGTAACTAATTATGACAGCTGCTGTGGGATTATTCAGTGATAGCATTTGCTCCAAGTCATTTGTCTTAAATTGTCCTTTGTTGTATCACTGAAGGCTGCTGTGCTGTTGTCTGTGTGTTTGTTCTTGATGAGAAGAATGTCTCGCAGGTCTTTAGCGTTTAGAACAAAGATATGTAAAAACTATGTAAAACATGGCAATTTTTGTCTCAATTTTAATCAGTTTTGTAGGGTGTCTAGGTCTGTAAGAGCTCTGATTACAAACACAGGCAGGAAAAATTAAGTGTTACTGCTCTGTGTTGCTGCTATTACCCTTCCAGCCAAGGGGAAAAAAAAAGGGGGGGGGGAGTGTGGGGATTTTTTTTTTTTTCCTTTGGAATTGGTCTAAATCTCTTCAGAAACCTGTATTGCCCAATGGCAGCAGGTGTTTAATTTGAAGGAAGATTATTCAGTTTATTCAGATCAGATTATTTCAGTTTCTATACCAGTTATATCATGTATACTATTTTTAGTTACACTTTGTGCATCTGAAAGGGCTTCAGGAACAGGAAAAGTACGAATTGCCATGGGTGGCATGGGATAGGGTGAGAGGGAGGAGAGCAGGAAGTGGCAAGGCAGGAAGCAGGGGGGGTTCTAATGAGAATGAAGACTTTCTTTTAATTGTCACGCTTTCTGTATCAGATGAGACCACATACAGAACAAGGCTTTCAGATTGGGAAATCTATTTTCTTACTTCCCTAAATATTTCCTGTTTTTATAAGAATCACTTGGGTTGATACACAGCTGCTCCTGGAAATTGGAAAGAAATACTCATGTCCCTAATACTTGTTGAGTCTGAGAAGTTTGATGGGTTTTGTGTGATTAGTCATGGTGATAGAAGAATGGATGTGAAAAATTGAGCAACAGTTTTTCAAATGACCGTGGAAAGCAATTGCTTAGACCTTTACTGAATGTAAACAAATGTTATTTTGAAAGGATACCTCATTATTTTAGTTTTACATTGAGCCATTCCGTTTTCTCGCAAAATGCTGGGTATTGATTGCTTTTACGTATATATATCAGTGTCTTGACACACTGGTGTCTTGCTATGGGCCATTGGCTTATATATCTGAATTACTAATTCTCTCTTGCTGTCTTTATCCATTTATGCCATTTTTAAATGTCCTGCATTGTATTTAAACCCTGAAAATGCTATTTAGAATGGGCAGTGACTGTATGTGGTCTTTTAGCTGAGAGTTGGGATAGGTTTCCTGTATGGTGTTTAAGACCAGGATACATAAGTGTTTAAATACCTGGATATTAATTTCTTAACTTCCATATGATGCTAGGCCTAAGACTAAGTGACTAGATCAGATGTACTAGGTGAGGGCAAGAAGAATACTAGAGTTAGCTGGAATTTTTCTAAATTTGAGTATGTGTCTTAGAACTGCTGAAACTAAAGGAAGCCAACTAAAGTATTTGTGTGCTATTAAATATTACATTTAGCCAAAAGCTGGTTTCGCTTAGAGCAAGATAAAAGCTGAATACATGAGGCAACTTGGTTCCTGTTGCTTGATCACTGAGCAGCCATGTTTCTTGGGTACCCTCTGGCCCCCAACTTAGTTAGGAAAGATGTATTATCTGGGACCAATTTTGCTGATTTATTCAACACAGGAGTGAAATGCTCAACTCTCTCGCCACATGTATACAGTTCTAATGCAGGCTGTTTGTAGAAAGCAAATCTGCCCTAAAGGATAAACATACCACTTTGCTGGCACAGCTGTACAACTTCTGTATTCAGGCTACAGCAAATGTTTCTTGCCTGCATTCAAAGCCGTTGCTGGCAGGACCCGTGTTGTCCCTGCCTGATGATTGGTTGTTCCAGCATTTCTTGTTCATAAAACCTTCTCCTGCACATGCTCCATCTGCAGATCTTAAACACTGTGAATGTGTTGTGTGCTGTGGGATTTATGTGTCTGCTTCTTGTGCCAGGATGGAATATACATCTCTGATGTGAATAAGAGATTCTTAAAATCCATTGTAACGCTGTGTACAAAATGCAGGACCAAATTTTATCTCCCCTCTTTGAGACAATGCACATCTGTGCTCTACAGTCCACTGGCTGCTGGTGGCACTGCCCAGTGTGAGAAGGGTGGCCCAGCATGGCCTGGGATGGTGACCCTGCACTCTGGTTCTGTTCAGTGCTACTTGGAGCAGGCTGTGTGCCTGCCGTGTGCTAATCTCTGTACAATACCCCCGAGCCTTAGGCAGGGCTGACATCCACCCTGAAACCAGGAATGTGGGCTTCGGATTCCCCCTGCTTGTTGGGCCCTCTCTGCCACAGGCGGGGCCTCCCGCATGCTCCCAGCAGAGTGGGTTCTGTGAGCACTGCAGGCAGAATCAACTAGGCTGGCTCAAATTGTTCTGAACTAGTGGCTGGAGCCAACCCAACTGGCTGTTTTCCCCTTCTCTTCCTCCCCCTGTTTCCCAAGTGATTTAGGGATCATTTCTGCTAATTGCCCTGTGCCCAAGGCAGAAGGGAGTGGGGAGAAGAATAATGTCCTTCTAGATTGTGTCAGCAATACCTAAAAAGGGACACCTGCTGTTGGTTTTAGCTGTGAGGTTTGGCCTCTTAACTGGTTTTCTTGCAGTTTCTAGGAAAGAGGTGAGCTGAGGAGGTGTGATCAGCACAGGGGTGCTGTTGCAGGGCAGATTGGTGCCGAGCACCAGCCCTCTCCTGCTGATACAAGGGCTCCTGAGGAGATAGTTGTGTGTCCTCCTGTGGTGTGGAGCTGGCTCTGGGTGGGGCGGATCATCTGCCCAGTGATGTTTACACTGTAATAAGGTTTTGTGAAAATAAGCAGTTAATTACACGTGACCTACAAAGGAATAAAAATACTTGGGATCTGTTACTGGTTTAAAATCCATTTAACAGAGGTATGAAGCATGTTTGTGGTTTTTAAACCTGCTTTGTTGTTTTTTTTTTTTTTCCACCTTTAGAAGTATCAGGAACATTAAGTCTTTCTTCCCTGTTCTTGTTGGATCTCTCAGATGTGTCATAAGCTTCTCAGCCCTTAATTGAAGGGGTGGGGTGGTATATTTTTAACAGATCCCTTCTTCCAAGTGTGTTTATAGGGCTTTTGAGCTAAACAGAGATGAACTAAACCAAGGTTTTGACAGTGCAAAAACTGTTTCTCCTCAATCATGTTGGGGTTTTCTTGCTCATTTCTCCGGTTGTTGAAAGAAACTGAGGGGTTTTTTTTCATTTGAGAAGTAACTTTTTTGGCTATTAAATTATGCATTAAGAGATAAACTGAGTTAAATCCTAACCTGATCCATCTTCTGCTCCATTTAGATCAACTTAAGACAGTATTTTGAGTATTACTTAGACAAATGAACAAACTCAATTGAGTATTTCCTAAAAATAGCTCCTTTTTAAGAAGCAGTTTTATTCAACCCACAGTTCTTCCTTTAACTTAATGCCTCAGCAGTCTTGCAGGAGCTCATACTGTGCTGAAGACCACCCCTGCTCAGCTGTACTGCCCTGCCAGGATGTATTTGTGTTACAGGACTCTAACCTTCAGGGTATGGTATTTGTCAGTCTGAAACGTAATAATCCTGTATCTGGAGAACTAAACTATAAACAGTGTGGCTGGCTTGGCAGGCCCTGGCAGCCACCCCAGCAGTTAACTAGCCCAGGGTTTAAGACAGCAGTGCACCAGTGTGTCCTGTAATTCGTGATGCTAATGCATCTTTATCTATGTGAAGGATTAGGGAGGCAAATATAAACTTAATAATCAAATTGGAATGGGAGCTTGAGAGGTATTTGAGATGGAAGTGAGTTTTTTTTGGGCTCATTGAAACATTTTGCATGGGTTTTTTAAGCAAGGCCTGGGTTTTAAGCATGGGTTTTGCATGGGTTTTTTAAGCAAGGACTGAAGTTTTCACCATTGGTTTGAATAAGGCAGGAGGCTGGAGGGTTTTCATGTGTATGGCGTTGAACATAATTGTGCTGATGAAAGCATAATATTGCATGAGGAAGGCAGGTGTTTTCCACTTAAGGTATTAAATTGTGTTTGGGGCAAGAGGACCACTGATTTTTCAGGCAAAAATATAGCATTTTGTACCTAAATTGAACACATTAGTGCATTTTATGCAGAAGGCTGTCTATAATTTGGATTGCCAGAAAAAAACATTCAATGAGCTGTTGATCGTGCTGGTTTCAAGGATGGGATGGCAGAGGAGATATGAGACTGCAAAGAAGGATAAAATTATTTCTCTACTATTTCCTGTAGGAATTTTGTATGAATTTAACATGTTTTCATAAAATCAGATATAGTCAAGTCCTTAATGCAATGCAATGTTGTCGTGTACCAGAATGTTTTCTGTGCAACAGGATGACCTTGCATTGGGATCTCCATCATTATCAAGGTGAGGACAAAAGATGTGGTTGTGAGTGTTAACTGAAAGGTTTGGAGATTGCTCTCCTGGCCCAGCTCCTTCAGAATCAGGTAAGATGCTTATCAGGTAGCCTTAGTCACTGATACGGGAGAGTTTTCTAAGTGAATTTCACCAGACTTCTCATGTTGGGATTGTTACCCAAATGTCATGCTAGTATGACATACTGTTGGATATTGGTGTCAAGTCCTTCAGTGGTTTTGTAGGTGTTAATTAGAATAAGTTATCAAACAAATGTTGTTCTTCAGGTGAAAGGTGACAAGAAAAGTACTTATTTTAGTGTTGTATGATACCAAAATATTTGATTACTAATGTGCAAAGAAGGAGGAAAAAAGTCATGACAACATGGAAGGACTTTGCTGAAATGCTTTTTAGGGAAAAGACTTCAGAATGGCTCAGTAGAATTGTTTTGAGTATCAACATATTTTCATAGGGTTTGTTTAAAGTATCCTTGGAGAGGAGGAAGGCAGCATTAGTAACAATAGGTCAAGGTAAGTGCATTATTAGTTACATAACAAACAAATTGTCGGCTGTGTGTGACAAACCTTGCAGAGGCTAAAACTAGTGCTGAGGTAAAGGAGTGTTTGATTTGTAGAATGGTCTGGCAATTGGGCATGACTTTATTGCCTTCTTAATAAGTCCAGTCAGATGTGGTGCTTTGAGTGCATTTAAAAAATTATTTTAAACTTCTGTGCATAGCAGTGGGGTAATTTGCTTTAATTTTTTTCTTCCAGTATAACAAAAAAAATCTAATTTCACACTCTGGTCACTTGGTTGATTTTGTTGCCTTCCTACATTTGTTTCTCTCTTACTTGGTGTCTGTGAAACTTTTGGCTGTTGCCTCTGGTCTCTCTTTCTGCAGGAATTAGCTTGTTATTCTGCAAAGTCATAATGTGACTGTGACCCATGGTCTTAAGTTTATACCTAGTCATTCTGTATATCACTAAATCCCTGATTAGTTGCTACCTACTTACCCTTCTGTCTTCAGCCTCAGATCCCACACTACACAATCAGAACGGTTGTAACATCAGTCTTCTCTGAATAATACCTGTGTCCTTGCTGCAGCTCTGACAACTTATTTTCTCCGACTGTCAAGGCCTGAAATGAAGAATTTATTGAAACTTTTTTGGATGGCCTGAAAGCTCAGCCTCGTGAACTTACACAAGGTGGCATATGCAGTGTAAAATGTGCATTGCAGTGTTGCTGGGTTTCCTTGAGCAGCATCAAGTTTTACAATGGGACTGTTGGTTTTTGAAATCTAGGATTATGAGTTAAAATTAATTTTTCGTTTAATGTAAGGGATGCAAATATTCTTCAACAGTTGTGGCAATTTTTGCCTTCACAAAAGAGGTGTGAGACAGAAGGGATTTCTGGGAGACAGCGTAAGGGCACTGGGCTTTTTTCCAAGCTGTAAGCGAGGACGCTGTTCTTGTGGAATCAGCGTAGCTGAAGCTGCTGTGCCTGGGACTGCATCCTTAGGCCCAGCTAAAGGGCTTTGTTCTTGCTGATAACCCTCCTGTTTCTGACTCGGTACAATATTAAAAAGGAAAATACTTTGTTCTTTTTGCCATTCTTTCCTGATACAAGACCTGCTGGCCATAGTTTGTGAATGAAAGGGAATGAGCATCATGATAGAAAGCCACACATTGTTGACAGTTGAAGCTCAGTATCCTGTGAGCAGATTTTTTTTCCCCCCTTTTTATCCATTCTGAAGTGTGATACTAGCTTCAATATGCCAAGCACAATAGTTGGTGATCTGGCCTGCATTTTTCTATGATTGTCTATTTTTCCTTTACATCGTGAACCTTTCTTTCTCTAGAAAATGCTGTTACTTTGTCATGTGTCAATCTGTTCTCTGGCAGAATACAATCACTGTGGCAAGAGGAGAAAAAGAGAAATCGGATCTACTTAAGGAGTGACTGTTCAAAATGCTTCTAAAAATTTAAATTTCTGTTTATGTGGCTTGAGGAAAAAGGGGAAATCCTATGGCACTGCTTAACAGCTTGGCGTTTTTGGTTAGAAGTCCCTCCTGTAAAGCCTTTTATGGCTTTATTTTTCTATGTAGAATTGTAGGAAAAAACTCTGTACAAAGGTAGCATAGTAATAAGTGGGGAGACAGTGGCATCCAGCCATGCTATTTTTAGGTGATTGTGTTCTTGCTGATCTAAGTGTTCTGGACAGTGAGTGGGGGAGACATTGTACTAGAAATGTGTGCTCACATAGCGGAATCTTGTCTGGAAACAGAATGAAAAGCAGACTTGGTTATCAGGAGGGCAGTTCACAGAGTTGTAACTGGAGTATTTGTAGGTAAAAAGGATGCCCTGGTGATTAAAGCACAGTGTTTGCAATGCAGACTCTTACTTGAGAGCTGTCAGCTCTGGCTTTCTCCTCAGTTGAGAAACTGAAATATGTGCAGTCTGTTCTGTAAGGGCTTAGGGAAGAAGTGTAAAAAACTATTTTCTGTTCCATAATGGCAGTGGGGGAAGAAATGCCAGTTGTCCTCAATCAAGTTGCTTCCAGTATTTTTTTAAGCTTTTCTTAAGCAGTGACCTCTCCATCTGAGCAAGTGGTGTACTTTTGGAAACCCTCAGAAAGGAGAGCGTCTCATGGCGAACTTCTGGTAATTCCCTGGCCCCTATCTGTTAACTTGACACTTAAGATAGTTAAGGCTGACACAAGACAACTACTAATTCACACTCTGACCTCCTGGTGATGGGTGCCTTTTTCCTTGGCTTAAGCTGTAAGTGAGGCTATCATTAAATTTTAGTTCTGCTACTGACTTGGTAGGTTCTCCTTCCTTCTGCAGTGCGCTGTAATTTTGACTCTTCTGGCAGAGATGCACCATAAACCAGATACAAGAGCCAATCCAAGCTTTTGAAGAACGAATTCTTCAGGGTGGATCAATTCCTGTGCCAGCAATGCTATGACAGAGGTGTCTAAAGCTCCAAATTACCTGTATCATGAAACCCTTGCATACGAATGGATATTGAATGCATGTATGGGTTGCAGTTGGATGTTTACACGTTCCATTGTTTCAGAGAGTATAAAGTGACAGCTGAGAGGAAACTAAGGAAAGATGCAAAACTTCAGAGCGTGACCAGTTGGTCTATTCATATCTTCAGTGGAACTTGCCAGTGTATTCAAGTGATGTATAAATACCAGTTGTCCAACGTGGCAGCTGCTGATCACCTGTGTAGTATTTTCCTATGCTTTGTGCAGGGTGATAAGTTTTAGTATGTAGACACTTTCATAGTACACGTAATTTGTTTGGGATCATGTAAGCTGGCTTCCCCTGTGACTGAAATAATAATTAAGGGATAAAAAAAGTAGCAACCCCCCCACAGTAGCATTGAGGTTAAAACAAAGTAATACCTTTGAGTCCCTTGACTAAATTTAAGTGTATTGCAAGAGATGAGGAATGCAGCTTTGCTGCAGGGAACGTTGTACTTATACCTCTTCTGCTGAAAACTTGTCCTTACATACCCTCTTTCTTTGGTCAGGCTTTAGCTTTAGGTTGAGCTCCGCATCAAACCACACTAAGGGTATTGTATAATTTTGCACACTTAAATTAGATGTAGTGCATAATTCTAAATAGAAGTACACATCACGCATGATAATCACAGTGTTCTTGGAAGTTAAGCTGAATTCAAGATGCCCTAGCCAGAAATGATGATCGTTTTATTTATTAACGCATAGGAACCCTGATATTAGAGCGGGAGCTCCCTTAGCATTAAGCCCACGTAGAACTGTGGCATTATAAGCTAATTAAAATTCTACATAGTGCTGTTTATGAAAACAAATTATAATGTGTTTTGTGCTTACTGTCAGTTCTCAGCAACAGGTGCTTTGTTAACAAGAAGCTGTCTATTTTGGGAACTTGTGTTAAAGCGGCTTTTATCTCTTCTGGGTTTGATATGCTTAAAATAAGTGAAACTTATGCTGTATTGAGAGAAGATTACTTATTCACTGAAGCTCAAAAGAAGTGATTACTGAATCTATATCTATTCTTTCAGTAATTATGAGGGTAATCTTGTAAGTGTTTGAATCCTTCTTACAGATTATTTCTCATCAGTGTGTAAAGTCAAACCTGTTTTAAAATACAGCACCAAAGATAGTTTATGGAGTTGCACTCCTGCATCCCTTTTGGCCTGGTATTCTAAAGGAATTTAGAGAATTCTAGAATCTCCTGATTCTAATTTTACTCAACCTTTGATTTCTGAAATGGCCAGCATCTGACACCAGAGAAAGCGGAATGCAACCCTATCTGGTCTGTTTCAGAGTAGCTTTCTTACTTTTTGTAGAGCATTTTAAAAAAAGGCATTTCTGTAATTTGGCAGATTTGAAGTAAACCTTAAATTTACGGGGCTGAGTAGAAATATGAAGGGCAACTCAAGGATTCCTGCAGCACATGAGTGCCAGAATACAGGTATGAGATGGCACAAACTCTAGAGGAAAGAAAAGGGCTCCTCAAGTAATATCTGTGACTTTTGTGGCTCGACACTGGTTCAGCCACACGTGATGGAAACTGCGAGCTGACATAGCCAACTGCTGATGAGCAATTACTGACACGGTTTGATTTTTCTAATGGGTGTAACTTCTGAATTTTTATTCCTCTTGAGCAGAGATGCCAGAACAAGCACTCTCTAAAAGGATGCTTTTTAAAAAGTAGCTGCACAAGTTCTGTTACAAGCGTAACTTCATGTAAGGTTTCTGCATCAGTCTTGTCTCAAAGACAGCCATCTTCCAAAAATGGGTCTGCTCAGCCTGTCTGCCTTAAATATTGGGTGAGCTGGGGAGGCTAAACTGAGTAAGTACAACTTCATGTTTGGAGGGGAGGACACTCTTCTCTGGCTTGTGTATGGACACAGAGTGCTTTGGGTAGGACAGCATGACCAGTGGGGTGACTGGCCAGTGTCCTCTCTATGTTCCTCAGATTTGCCTCTTGAGCTTCTCTCACGATGCCTCCCCTAGGGATGCCAGATCAAAACCAGCTTCCTGAAACAAGTGATAGATTCTTTTGTCATGTTCATGTTTCGTTGTCTGTAACTCATGTAGAAATTGTCTTTACTATGTACTGAACAACTGTAGTTACTGTGTTGCTCTCAGTGCTTTTAATGTTTAACTAGTTATCTTCGTTGAAGCTCCTGTCATGGCTCACTGTAAACAAGCATGTCTAGCTCCAAGGGTTATTTGCTGTTTTTTCTCTTGAACCCAAGGAGTTTTGTTGTGTGTGTGGGTTTTGTTTTGTTGTTTTCACTTGCATTCTGGTTGACCTCTCCAAAAAGGCAGCTTTGTCAGCTTAGATTTTCTGATAGTCATCACTGGAGAGACAGAAACTTGTGCCTCTTTCTGAAAGCATTTCTACGTTCCTCTTGACTGGAGTTTGCTGGATGAACTGGGCTTGCCTAAAAATGTATTGTGCTATTGGGGAATAAGAGGTTTTTTAAGTTTTCCAGGTCAGAGGAAAAAATGACATTTTTCTGAATCTCAGGAAGTTTGGATGCTGTCATATGCAAGGATCTGATTCTAGTGATGCTGCAGTGTTAGTCTAGAACAACTAGAAAGCCCCAATGTACAGGCTTAAATATACAAACAGCGATAATCCTTGGCATCTTGATTTGTGTTTTGATGCTTTAGACTCAAATTGAAATGCATGATAGGTAGGAGTGTTGAAAGCTGCACTTTATCTTTTCGGTGTCCTAGCAGTTAGCAGATGTTCCATAAAGTTGTGGTCATTCCTGCAAAAAACTCAGCATCACAGCAGTAGCTCTGTGTGGCAGCTTTCTGGAATTCCTATGCAAATCCTTTCGTCTGTGCTCTTTGAAATCCAAAATAAATAAAATATGAATCTTCCTACTAGGTAATGAAATGTACCCCTTACATTGCTTGTTAATTATTGGGAGTTTTTTAGAATTTATCTTCAGTAGAGTAATGAAGTCCATGGAATTGGCCCTTTATTTGGTGTGTTGACTATACTAGAAAGTTTGGAAATTAAATATGAAAAGTTTGCTTATACTTGTTTTTGTTTGTAGGCTTTTAAGTGGTCACTGCAAGCAATTAGATGCTTTTGCATGAGGTGAATGAGAATCTGAGGTACGACTTGTACAGAAGTTAATCTTTGGGTCTGGTAATCCATGCTTTGCAAAGGTTAAATGTGGTCACAAGTAGTAATTACAGTTTCAAAGTAACATCTATTAATAGTGTATGTAGACAAGCATGGAAAACTGAGTCCTTATTATCAGTGATCTCCTTGATACCAGTATACAAGCTGTGCATCTTTGCTCTTGCTTAGCAAGAGTGGAGAGGTTGTAGTGAAATGTTCTCTTGTTCCTCATGTAACCTTGAGTACAAGAGCAGTCAAGCTGTACTTAGCAGCATACATGCTTTAACACTGAAGGCTTTGTCTATACCAGGTGTTCCTGGGTTTATGATATTCTGACTCAGATTAGTTATAAAAGTTGCTAATGTTCTGTCCCTTCCTAAAACCTGAACTCTTTTCTGTCCATCTGCCACTTTTGAGTTTGCACTTTCTCTCGTGTGTCTCTTTTCCACTAGTGTGATTCTTTCACAGTCTTTGACATCATAAATCTGAGATACAGCTTTCTTCAGAGTCCAAATTTTATTTCTGCTTTAATTTTTGTATGGAAGGATTTAAACTTGCTAACTATTAAAACTGGAAGTGAAGAAAAGACTTGTCTAACTCTTTTTATCTTTTTGTTACGTTTCTGCTAGGAGTGTCTAGTAGAAGTGCTTGATTTTAACCTAAATTAAGTCTGTGCATGAAACAAAAATAAAAAGCTGTTCAACAGGAATAGACAGGAACATAGTAGATATTAAATGACTTGTCAAGTGAGTTAAAAGAACATCTTATGTAAGTCTTTGGTCACTAGCGTGAGTATTTTGTTTTTGTTATGAAGTCATATAAGTTCTACTTCAAATTGCAGTTTAAAACTTTAGTTTGTTTGAGCAGGAAGAAAACTGGAGGCTCAGGGGAATGAGTAGAAAGCTTTAAAATGTATGGATTCTCTTGGTGCTGAGGAAGTTGGAACTCCTGTGTTTTGAAAAATGCAGCAGCTGTGTGTTCTGCTGCTACAGGAACAAAGAGGTCGCTGCCCTTACAGATCTGCTTGCATAGCTGGTCCTTAACCATATTCACTTTTTTTAACTCAAAGCATTCTGATGAAACTGGGTCAGAGTGTAACTACACATGTAGCTGTGCTGGCAAATGTGAACCAGCTGCAGTGCTTTAGCAAAGGTGAGCTGTAAGATGAAATGACATGTCTGACTGCAAGCAGCAAGCTGGGCTGAGCTGTAATGAGTGAGGCCCCTATTCAAATCTGCCAGTTCTTCTTGGCTCCACAGCAAGTTGCTGGGACATGATAATGCCTTAAAGCAGCTACAAATGACTGCTCAGTGAATGTAAATTGGAGCCTTTTGGGAGACAGTAATGGAGTAGAAAAAAGGACTGTTCTGTAACTTGCTGTTAATTTGTGAGTCTAGTCCTTTATACCCTGAATAGTGTCCTGCTTCCAGCGGGACAGCTGAGCAGCAAATTCCAATATGAACTGGTATCCTCCATCACAGGCAGTGCTTTGGGAGCTTCTGCAGCAAGATTCAACAGAACTTTGCTCTTGGGCTTTTATTTGCCCTTTGTTTTGATAAGCCTGTGGAGAAATGCATTTCCTATTTATTGCTTTTTGTACCAGCATGCCTTTTCATATGGTGGTACAGGTGGTATTGAGTATCTGTGCCAGTACATGCTGCAAAGTGAAGTGTATTTTTGTGTGCTCAACTTTGTGTCTTATTTGTGCCTGGAATTAAGCTTTGTATGTTTAAGCAGCACACATTACCACTTCTTTAGTTTCTTCCTTGCTTCATTAGTACAAAGAGAAAATGACCATTAGTGTTGGTGCTACTTCAGTCAGTGCTGAACTGCTTCATTATAAAGATGATTATGATAGAGGGTGGAATATTTTATTCACTTACTGAAATTGGATTTATCATTTGAGGTGAGTGTCAGGTAAAACTGTCAGTGTGCTGATTTTGACAGTGAAGAGTAGCTCACACTCAGTGTTCTTTCTCTTTGAGCAGCAGTTCCGAAGCTGGCATCAGAACGGTTCAAACTGTGTCTGCTGTGCTGCTGAGGCATAATGCTGTTTGGGTGGTCTCAGCATTAGCTTTTGGGAGGGATCTTTCCCATACCAGTCACAGATTTTTAGGAGTGTTTTGCAGAACATAAGACTGTACTGCAGGATGTGAGGATCTGCTTGTTTTCTGTACCACAGCTTGAAGTATGAGGGTAACTGGTATTTAAGAGACCTTTTTGTTTGGGGAAGACATATGAAGAGAAAGCTGGCTTCTGTGCCAGATTTTTTTTCCCCCTTGTCTAGAATGGAGGTGGGGGGGTGAAAGATTGTTCTTAAACCTTGTGTGTTTAATCCTGCTAAATGCTGCTCTCTCTGATCTTACTGATTAACATTTGAAGCCTCTAAAGCTAGGGTATCAGTTATTTGAAACTAGTGGCATATAAACATTTTAATTAAAAGAAAAAGAAGAAAGGGGCATGGGGAGGAAGACCAGTATCACTGTGCCTGCTCTGTGGGGAAGAGATGTCAACAAGTATTTTGTTACTTGCTTTACAGAGTATTGGAAGATGTGTCTTTTTCTCCAGAGAGTTTGATGTCCAGAAGATTTGCTCTGCTTTAGTGTTTCTACAGCTTCAACTCTATACCTTTTATAGGCATGTCCTTTGCATATTTTTTGCTTAGTACAGAGAGGAATTTACTCTGAAGATGTGCTATAGTGAGGGAGGAAAGGTACCACCTGTAGCAGCAGCAGCAGTTAAGAGGGCATTATTAAATGAATGCAGTTGTGTATTACAGGAGTAACAGGAACAGGTAGACCGTAAGCACCTTATTTGTAGGAAAAGGAGGACAGCCTGCAGAGCTGTGTGCTGCCATGCTTCTAGCGGCAATAAATATCTTCAGGAAAACAGAGGTAATTTTAGCTGAAGTTTAGCAATTTTTAGCTAATACAGAAAGAGGGTGTTCATTCCATGATCTTCAATGAAGTAGATGTTCTGCGGTTGCACTGAGAGGAGTTGTTGAAGGCTCTTGCACTTCCCTCTAGTCTGCTCCTTCCCATTAGTGCTTGTACAACAGGTTATACAACTATATTGTAAAGCAAATCAGGGAATGTACTTAAAATATTGTAAAGAGCTCTGTTGT
This sequence comes from Nicator chloris, assembly GCA_013400495.1. Lineage (NCBI taxonomy): Eukaryota > Metazoa > Chordata > Aves > Passeriformes > Pycnonotidae > Nicator > Nicator chloris. Next base: position 421,872 of record WAAE01016488.1, on the reverse strand, counting down.
TTGGAGTTTTTTTCTTTAAGGTAAATCACTTTTGCATCTAGAATAACCTTCAGAATTCATAGCATTACTCTGTGAATGCTATGCAGGCACAGCTCTGGGGGAACAGGCAGAGCCCAGAGGCACTTCCAGGAGCTTGACAAGCTCCACATTTGTTTTGTGACATCTCAAACTGAGGGGGACATACATGTAGTCGTGTTGATCCCAAGACCTTGTTGTCACTTCAGCTATGAAGCTGCTTCAAGTGTCATACTGAAGCCAAGCTAGCGGAGACCATTTTTGACATTATGGATAGTGTGTGTACTTGGGATTTATTTTACAGTAGGCTTGATGCTCAGCAAGGGCTTGCTGCCCCTAAAAAGTATTGTCCTATTTTTAGCCATGTCACTTCCTGTGCAGTGTATGTCATTTCTCTGGAGTTGATCTTCAATGAGATGAGCAAGCTCTCCAATGCACCAGAACAAATATTTGTGTTGTTTCCGTGAGATGGCTGAGCTGATGTGTCTGAAGGCAGGGACGGGGGGCAGCAGTGGCCAGAGCTGTGGGACCAGGCTCGTCCCTCTGACAGCGCTGTTTCAGCAGCCCACCTCTGCTGCTTTATGGGGTGTTTGGGCTCGGTGATGCTGTGGGTCTTCCTGCGTGAGGATTTAGGAACAGTTTTGAAACAAAAATCATCTGAAGCTGAGCCAAGAACTGCGCTGATGGGAGGGCCTTCCCTCCCCCAAAAACATCTGTTCAATGGTCTCTCGCTGCTCGTCTTTGCTTCGATGGGGCCAGAGTGCGGCTGCTCTGGTGGTGGCTGTGTGCCTGGGGCAAGGAGGAGGAGCAGTCCCTCGGCAGTGCTGTCGTCCGGCCCAGGAGAGGCATGGCTCAGTGCAGTGGCAGGAACTGCCAGTGCTTGAGTCTCTTTTCATACTGTTTTCAATGCCTGGTTTTGGCTAGTAGTTTCCTTAATTCTTTAAGCCTGCTCTGCTGCTGAAACGGGTTTCCACACGTGTCTGCAGCTAGACCCTCTCTCCTACCCAAACAGCACACGTGTAACAAATGAGCTCAGAAACCAATCTGTGTTGAAACTAATTGGCAGAAGGTGGAGTGGTTGATTTTTTTTTTTTTGAAGTTTGATCATTTCCTTGTTTCATTTTGGTGCATGTGAGCACTGAAGGGGAGGGCTAAGCATGGGAGAGCTTATTATACTGGTTTAGCATTCTGTGACTTTAGGGTTCAAATAGATGAGTTCAACCATCCCAGGAGCTTACAGGCTGCTAAAACATGTGTTGTCCCTCCTGGTCACATGTCCTCCCTCACATCAATTCCAGAGGCTCTCCTGTGTTGGACTTTCTACTTGTTGTGTTTTTGCATGTGAACTGAATGAGCTCACTGAACTGTTAGAAAATTTTGTGTTGGTGATGGCCCTTTCTTTTCCTGATGGGTTTTTTTGGTAGCTCACAGCAGTAATTGTGTGGGTGAGAGGGATTGTAGCCAGTTGTTTCCTTCATACCCAACAAGCTGTTGTCTTGGTGCACGTTCTCCTTTGACTTCATAACATTGCATCAGGTTGATCCTATCTCTTATTCATTGTATTTCTTGAATATTAGCAACCAATGAAAGATCTTCCACTTCCTGTGGCCCTTATTAAAACTCTTCAGAAGAATCCCTGGCACTTCCCCTTGGAGATTGAAGTATTCTGGAGCCTCATGCCAGTGGCTTGTCCTTTGACTGGTGACAGGATCCACTTGTTAATGAACTTGGGAACTGGCTTAGCTGGAACTCAGGCCAGCTTGTCTTGTTTTTCGTCTGGGCATCTTTGGGCAACTTTCACAGTTTGTTTATTGAATTGGAGCAGAACTTTTTTTTTTTTTACATCCACGTAAAAAAGAGATTGTTATTCTGTGTTTGTGCTAGCACCTGGTCTCTTTAGCAACCTTGTGTTGGGGAATATTAGCAGTGGCTGGTGCAGTTATTGAGTTCTGTGTGCTGCTTGAAGCTAATACTGAACAGCAAGAAAATCATGGTACAATCTGGAAGTTAGTGTAGGGTTCTTTAATATGCTGCTGCCTAAAGTTAAAAGGATTAATACTTGTATTGTGACATTGAATCTCTATTAGCTCTTGAAATATTCAGTCAAAAGTGTTTTTAATTAGTCTTTCAGTCTTAAGCATTGTATGCCAAAAGTAACTTGCATAAGGTTTCAGCTTTAAATTGGTTCTGGTTACCAAAGCACAGCAAACTCGTATTCATTTGTGCTCCCCTGAAATGCCTTCTCTGAAATGTTTGGCCCAGCATAAGAATTAAATTCCACATGCACTACTTGCAGTTTCATTCTGAAAGACTGTCTGGAGAAAAGCAGGAATGAAAGTGCTCTTTCAGCTAAAAGTACAGTACTTCAGCAAAAATCAAATTTAGCTGTCGTGTGAGGTCAATGGGGGCTTTGTATGTCGAAAGCAAGTGGTTCTCTGTTGGGGTGGGGGAGTGTAGTCAAGAGCTGAAATAAGCTTAATTGCAGGTTGAAGCTGAAAAAGATACTATCAGATTTTGGTTGTCTTCCTGCCTGTACATCTTCCTTGTCTTACATCTTGAATCCTTCCTCGTCCATAGAGTACCTTGTTGCTGTGAGCAGAAGACTTGAGTTGTTTCTGTGTTGCTGTTGGCTTTGCAGCCCAGAGGTTGGCTCTTGGTATCAATTTCGTATGTTTTGGGGAAATAAAAACAAAATGGAGTGGATGTGGGTGTGAGAGGAGATGAGATTTCTCTGGAAAAAAAATAATAGGAAAGTTGTATGTGTTTGGCTTTGAATACATCTTAAGTAAAAGGAAATATTTTTTACTGTGATACTTCTTACTGTGGTTTAATCTAGTTTTATAACATGGCAATTGGTGAAGTAGTCAAGTATCTTGAAACCCCTTTCCCTCTTTTTTTCTTTTTGTTTGAAATGTATACTAATGTTACTTGCAGAATTGATTTTATTTTTTCAGTAACATTGCTTATCTTTGGCTTGACTTGCAAGAATTAAAATTACCTATGCTTCAGCTTACTTTTTAATCAGGAAATGGTAGACCTAAGTTGATCTTGAACTAAGTACAAATAATTGATACCTTGGTATACCTAGTTTCTTAATGGGAAGCTGCTTTTTCTTTCAAAATTGGTTTTAAAAAAAGTGCAATTGTATATTTATTGAGGGGTGGAAAATGGAAAATTAATTTTATCCCATGAAATGACATGTAAAAAATGATTTGCAATTTAGACTACTTGGTAATAGTTAGGAGCCTCAGAACATGGATGGAAATTGTCATTTGTTGTAATTTTCTTGTAACATCTTGTAAATATCTGTAAACTTGATTAGTACAAGCCAGGGGAAAAAAATAAATTATGCAGTTTTTATGAAAACCAAATTTAAGTATGTTAAACAATGCGGCAACTCATATATCTTCTAACTCACATGTATCTTCTCATTTTTATTATATTTTCACACAGAATTTATAAATAGGCAGTCATGGTCTAATATTTTTGACTGTAAGGGTGATTTTTCTCTTAGTATGTGAAAAATAATACAGGGTTTGTGGTAAGCAGTTGTGTTGTCTTTCACTAATGACACAGTGACTAAACAGTGACATGTGAATTCATGTGACTGTTGTTAATTATAATTACTATGCAGCAGGTAAGCCTGTGTTGCTGTGCTTGTCTCTTATTTTACAGTTCTCATGCACAGTGTCAGGTGTTCAGGTCTCAGCATAAGTGTCCCCCTCCCCTACTCCCCTTGCCTGACTACCAGATGCAGTAATACTTCCAATATGTGCTAAAATTACTTTTCTTTGTGGAGTATATGTTGAAAATAAATTGGTGGGGCTGGGAGGGTGGGTCATACAAAGCCTACATATGACTGTATTTGTGTTATTGGGCAGATTTTATAGGCTTTTTGGAAAAGGGCACCAAGTTACCCACAAGGCATATTTTTCTGGAAGGTCTTTTTGCTGAGCTGTAGGAAATTCCAGATTTTCAAATGTCAGCTGTAAAAGAAGGGTTTTTTCAGGCCTCTAAATACTGGGTTGTGTGTATCAATTTCAGGTTTATAGAAGAAGGGAGAATGGCTCAAGAAACTAACCGTAGCCAAGTGCCTATGCTTTGTTCCACTGGCTGCGGATTTTACGGGAATCCTCGCACAAATGGCATGTGTTCAGTGTGCTATAAAGAACACCTTCAACGGCAGAACAGTAATGGTAGAATTAGCCCTCCTGGTAAGTAACCCCAACACACATGTGCCAACAGCTCAACCTGACACAGAGGGCAGCAGCTTCCTGGCCATGTCCAGATGCTGATTGTTGGAGCATTAGTGCAAATCATTTCATTCCAGCGTCTCACCTTCAGGAATGAGCTTGGATGGAATGCTCATAATGTGATTGTGTTGCCACTAATCTGCTCAGAAGTAGACTCGGGGTAATACCTTTTGCATTTGAGTGTTTCTGATTTGAAATTACAAAAATGCATTGAAAACACTACACCAACATATTTTTGCTGAAATTACTGACAAATAGAGGATTGAGCTTGGGGAATGTTTGTGAAAAGCGTTTTAAGTACAGGTATTTCATCTGTGCGGCCTCATGCTAAAGGATTGACCTGTAAACACTAGATAGTGATCCTTTTCCTTTTGAAGGCCTTCAGGGGCTTTTGTGGAAATCTTTCCAATACCGCCCCTGAAGGCCATCAAATAAAGATCTGCTCTTATATTACCTCCTTACTAAAATTATCTCGAGTTTCATTACCAGGTTAGGAAAAGGCAACAATAGTTTCTCCTTAACTTCACATACTTTCTGTTCTTTTTGGGCCAGTGCCCTGTGTACTATTGCCTTTCCTTTTAACTTGAAGCAATAGCTTCTATTGAAATCTGGGGATCTGGGTTCAACACCTTCAAAATGCATCTGGAATTGGCATTAGGATGTTACGCTGGTGTTCTCACAGATCCATCTTAGTTTTTTAAGCAAAACACCAGCTTCTCATGTCAGAGTACAGTAGTTCATGCTGTGAAAGCTGCTCGTAGATGCTTTAATTAGCAAAAAATAGTAACTGTTTTAAAACCCCGGCTTCAAAATTTTCTGCAGTGTAAGTTCTGGGGGCCTGGGGCTGTAACGAGATCAAAATATGGCCAAACATAATTATTTTTTTGTAAAAAAACCTTTTTGTATTTTTACTTTCCTGACTGGTGTTTTAGGGGTCAAAGAGTAAATGTGCTGTGTAACTTTTGCAATCCCAGGAAGTAGCATAACACATTTTCCCTGGGTGTGTGTCTTGCAGCAGCCTCTGTCAGTAGTATCACCGAGTCCTTACCGGTCCAGTGCACAGAGGGCAGTGCCCAGGAAACTCAGTCTACTTTAGATTCTACATCGACTCCATCTCTGCAGCCAAGGTAAGGTGCTTCGGTCTTTACAGAAAAATCTGTGTCAAAATGATTAGATGAAGTGTGCTGATCCTGCAGAGTTAAATGCTGGAACCAGGATTAGGAAAAGGTGTAAGATTTCAGTGCTAACTTTAAAGCATGGGATCTCAGGGTGAATGCTAGCAGATCCCCGTGCTTCATCTGGCATTCAAATGGAAATTTGTCTTTAGAATTTAGCCTCAAATAGAAGGTGTCAGCTTCTGTTCTCCAGAGATTTGTCTGGCTGCTCTTCTGCTTCTGTAACTTGCAGTTGTTCATTTACCAAAGGAGAACTCTTTTCATCCTAGAAATTTGAGGATTTTGTAAAATGGCAGGGAACTGTTTACTAGAGCTCTCATAAATAAATGTATGATAATGTGCTAACAAGCCTTGCTTTCCGAGGAGTGGAGAGTACTAGAACATGGCAAAGACACGAGTCGTGGTACAAGTTGTGCTACTGAACTGATGTCTTATTAAATAAGTAATTTCCATCTGGATTATTCAAGGATACATAATGTCCTCTTGTAAATCACTCAGACTTACTAAGTGTTCTCCATTTGTAAAAGCTAAATATTTGTTTATATTTAGTGGCTCCATTTCAGTTTAGAATGACACAACAAACAGCAACTCAAGTGCTTTGGAATTTTTTTGAGTGAAAAGTGTTAGTGTGTTATATACTATGGAAGCTAAACTTGCAGTTATACTCGTTTCAACTTTTCTTAAAAAAAATGAATGTAGTAGAACACAGGCTGAGGGTGATTTCATCAGTTACTGCTGACTGATTCCGCTCAGACTGTTTTCTGCTCCCTAGCTTTTTATAGGAGGTGTTATCTCATGCTTGGATCCTGCATATGAACTGAGAGCTAGGTGCTATGCTTGATGCTATATTTACTCTTTCCATTCTGAGGTTTCTAGTTGGGGTAGAAAATACATATCCTACCCTGAAACAACTCTTCTGGTGTGTGTAAAAAAAAAAAGTTCATCCAGGTCAATGCACAGATGTGAAGCAATTACAGTGCCTTGCCTTTGTTCTCTCACAACTTCAGTAAAACCATGAAAGAATAGAAGTACCTCACTGATCACTGGCTTGATTACTGGCTGCAGGAGAAATGAGTGGATGATTGCTCTTGGACTTGTGCTTCAAAAAAATCAGTGTCACTTGCTTGGGTTTGTGTTTTTCTTTTTTTTTTTTTTTTTTTCAAACAAAAAAACAGGAATTCAACTTCAGTCTCTGGAAATATCTCAGACTTATGATACTCTGAGGACAGATAAAATTAATTGACAATGTCCTTTTGTAGGTGGCCAGATGGGCAGTTCAAGACCTACATGCAGTTCTTGGCAATTCAAATTGCAACTCCAGTGCTCTGTTTGTGCCATGGAGTGCTGGTTCATGGGCTGCGCTATAATCTGGTCTTTGCCTTCAGAGTGAATCCTTCAGTGGAAAGGAAGAAAAAAAAATGCAAATGAGATAGTGCTACCTCTTGCTTGGGACTGGAGCTCTGTCTTGTTCCATAGGAGAGCTGCTGGATGAGCAGCTTGGCTGGGAGTGATGGCTAGTGTTGAATTGCTCTCTCCACTGCTCAGGGTGTTCATTGGTGAGTGTTCAGCCATGCTGTGTTTAGCAGTATGGCTAAAGGGTTGGGAAGTTTGGCCTGCACCACTTTACACTGTGAAAATCCAAGAAGTTCTGTGTGCAGCTGCTGCAGATTTATTACTGGAAACATTGACATGCTGCAATTTTCTTGTTCGTATCACCAGAGCACTGACACTCTCTCCTCTACAATTAACTTGCTGATTTATGTTATAAAGATCCTTGCATATTGAATGTTGCATTGTTGCTTCTGTGTGGAATGATGGTATGCCAAACCACCTAACAGTTTTTCCTTTTTTATAGTGGAACTGTTTTGTTGCATTCGGTATGAATTAAAAAATATGTTTACCTTTTGTGGCAGTTTCAAGTGGTTGCAGAAACAACTTCAGAGTGAAAAGTTCTGGGATACCTTTTCATCAAGAGGTGCCCTAATGTATCTTTTACAGGAAAATAATGTGGAAATGCACCATAAAAATCATAACTTTTTTCTTTTGCCCCTCAGCCCTGTGTCAAGTCAGTCACTTTTAACAGAATCCGTAGCATCATCCCAACCGGATAGTACGGCTGTGGACAAAACAGTACCTGAGACAGAAGGGTTGCAAGGTTGGTGCCTAGTTTTCAGTGACAGAACTTATGAATAATGTTTTTCAAACTTTGACTGTTCTTAATACACTCCAGTTCAAGACATGGCTGATTCTCAAATCCAAATATTCCGTGAAATCAGAAGACAAAATAAGGATAAAGTTTCTTTTTTTTAAATGGCAGGTCAGACTGAAACCTTGTGTTTAATTGGTGATGTCTGCCATAAACAAGTGTGTTAATTTGTGTTGGAAATACACATCATAAATCAACATCCTGTTCAGTCTATGCCGTGGCTATGACATCTAAGTAGAGTTTTGAGTATCTGTTACTTCTCAGAGTAACCATTTACAGCACATATCAGAAGTCTATGAGCATATTTGTGACAGAGGGTGTTTGGCATAGCCATTGCAAGGGTCAGTATCTTTTATAAACAGGAAACACCTATGAAAGAACCTTTCACCTATGAACTGTAGTAGTGTAATATTTTGAACTACTGAAATTCACTTATCGAGTATAAAATCACCAAACCACACACTATGTTTGCTTGAAGGACAATGGCTGAGTGGGTTAACTACATTGCCCTAAAATCCTTCTTGCTGGTACAACGCTAAGTTTCTTCTCACTTTTTTCTTCTTTTCTATGTGCAGACTTTCAGAGCTTAAGGCTAAAAAAAAATTAATAGTATTTCTTAGGAAATTCAAAAATGCCAGATAGTATTCAAAATGTGCTCAGACTGGTAACCTATAGGCATTATAGAAGGTATTTAAAGGTAAGTCAGTAAGTATTCTGCCTTCTGCTGGGAGAGTTTAAGTTTTAGTGTGGAGGATTATTTTTCTGTGGACTAGTCTAAACATAGAAGTGTGAGTTTTTTACAAATACAACTTGTAATTCCACTTAAGCATTGTCAATATTAGTTCTTTGACTGTATCTCTAGTATCAAAGTTTTGCTTCTCAGATACTTTTCGAAACCTGACCTGTCCCTTTCTGTAGGATGGAATTATAAGAGTTACTGGTAAGCTACTGTGCTGAGTAAGGCCATCTCCTTGGTTAATAAACGTCAGAGAAAAGCTCTTAATTCCATTTTTTTTACCACTTTTAGTAACTTTTGAGGTGTCAATTATTAGAAACATGTTTACTCTTAAAAAGATACATTCTAGAGAGACACTCTAATGCCTGTTAGGAAGTTTGTGTTGTGGAACTGAGAGCTCTTGACTCAGTTCTGACAATGTATCTAATGACTTTTCAGTGGGAGGCAGAGGGAGTACTTTATTGACCCTGGCACTGTGAGGTGACTTGGGCCTGTGAGAAGACTTCTTCCAGCAAGTTTTCAGAGGCATGTCTCTCGTCTTACTCATTTGGATAAATTTGTGCTGCTTCTAATTTTCCACCTCTTAAGCTCATTCTCTCCTTTTATGAGAAGAGGTTTCTCAGCCAGAAGCTTTGAATTTAAGGATGTATCTGTGTTTTTACATTATGTTTTACAAGGATGAATGTATATCAGGTGTTTAGATTACTCAGCTGTGTCCTCTGTCCTTTTCTTTGTACACTCATTTCTAAACTAAGAACATCACCAGCATGTAGTTGCAGTTCTAAATTACCATCCCTATTTATAACTCTCTGGCAGGGTCAGCCTTACTTCCTTAAGAGTTCCTTATGTGTTGTCCCTTAACTGAAAATCATAGGAAATGTAGTTTCCAGTTTTAAAGCATTTGGTTTGAAAATACAAGTTTGGAAGGATAGCAGCTTAGAATGGATGCTGAGAGGGATTTCATTGAAATGTTGTCACAGTTGTGCATCTTGAAGTTTACTTTTTTTGAAATTTGAATTTCAGATTGCTGACAAGCATGTAATACAGGCATGTGAATCCAAGTAGGTTTTTTAGTTAGCATTGCCTAAGTTTCTAACATTCAGAAAAAGATGAGGTCACAGCAATGTGCTAGTTGGTCCCAGAGTGAAGTGCATCTAATAGTACTTCTGTTGAAGCAGGGGAACAGGAGAAATAATGTCAGTGTTTATTTTGATAAAATCGTGCCCTGTGGGAATGTCTGTTCTGGGGCGAATTGTTCTATGCTGCTGGTGTAAGTTAATGTATTGTGTTCAGCTGAGGTCCCCTTAACTTGCCATTTAACAAAAGTTACCAGGCTACAACAACATTGAATGAGAGACTGGGTGAATAATTAAGCTTTCTTAGATTACTATTATTACTGTTCTAAAGCAGACAGATAAATGAGACTTGAGCTGTGTGCAACACAGTCCTTGCTGTTTGCAGTCAAACTAAAAGTACAAAGGGATAAAATTCCCAAAGAGCAGTTCAGATCTGTCTTTGTTGGATTTATGCATTGCAGAAGAAATAGAAGAAAACTCTAGAATATGTGAATAAGTGTAGACTTCAGAGCTAGTGTTTGTATGATGATGTTTGTGGAACAGTGCAAAAGCCCAGATGCTCTAAGATAGGGACTAATTGAATTTTTTTAACTTTAATGTTCTTAAATACCATGAACATACCATTAAAGGTGACCTAAAATGAAACTCATTAAGTACAGTCCAGCTTTTCTAGCAGCTTTCTTCTCTTCTGAGCATCTCTCCAAGTAATTTTAATTACCTCCTGGGCTATTGTGCCTTTTGCTCAACTGATGGCCCTGTTAGGATTAACCAGTCAGGATTCCTGATTTGTTAGCCAGAGGATTAACAGGGCTGCCTCCAGGCAAGCCTGCAAGCAGGTAGAGAGGTACTTCACTTCCCTGGGGTAAATGAGTTAAAACCATCCAGGTCAGGATTCATGCTTCTAGTTAAGGGAGGATTTTAAAGGTACATGAAGCTTGTCATGGAAGGCAGGAGGACTCCACCACAAACATTATGGAGCTCCTGCAGCTGAAGAATGTGGGGCTAAAAGTATAAATCCAACTAAGGGGTGGACTGTCAGCCTCTCTGAGGCTGAAAACTTCTGAGAATGAAAACAGCCTCTGTGATTTTCAAGCTGCTTTGAATTGGAGAGGAGCATGTGCGATTAGTATTGCATAATGCCATCACTTGTGTCATGTGGTGTGGTTATTATTTGAAAAACCAAAGTACAAAGTTAGATTGGCTTAACTGTCTAAAAGATACATACTGTTCTGAATGAAGTCACCTGATTTTGTGCATATCTGGATTTTAGTGAGGTAAAACAATTAAATTCAAACTAAATTTAGAAAACTTGATATTAAAATAATTAAGTTGCTACAGAACTTTATATGGAGGTAATTTCAACCTAAAGTGAATGCAGTTGAACTAATGGCTTCAATTTCAGTGGCCTTTATTAGGGTTGGCTCAGTAGACAGTACTGGAAAGGAACTGGTGGATGCTTCTCACTTTTGTGATAGTACCAGGGACTCAGAGGTAGAGTATGATTATGATACCAGTATGTCAAATAATACAGGATACCCTGATATACTGGGTGAATGCTCCAGGGAGAGAGGAACACTGAACAGAAAGATTTGAAACTAAATTCTGTGGGTGAGTGTGCTCTTCATTAATCTGCCACTTCCTAACATTGAAACAGTGTATTTTAGGCTGATTATGTCAGTTTAAAATGTTCACAAGTAGTAATACTCTCTTTTGGATTCACTTCACATCTGACTCCTCTGGAGGTGTGGGGTTTTTTTTTTCCTAGGCCTAATGAAATGAATGCCCTTAAGAAGTAAATATTCCTGTTCTTCTGTAGGAATGAGAAACTTTTTTTCTTATAAAATTTTGCCCAGTAGTGCAGGGGTGATGAATGTAAAACATCCAGAGAGAGACCAGGTGAGGCGTTGGGTGTCTTGCTGCACACACAGAGCTGTGTTGTGCCTGCAGGGGTGCAGAGGCTGGAGTGCATTTTATCATGTGGATGCTGTTTTTGTGGTCAGTCAGAGCACACTGAAGCTCAGGCAGGGGTTGGCACAAGCAAAACAATAGGAAAAACTCGTGCCTTTAGGAGGAAATTCATACTCTGCTTGTTTTGGTCAGCTAAGAACATGTTCTGTAAATCAGGGCTGGTGACCAGCCCAACTTGTCAACTCCAGAAATATATGCCTGTGTTCATACCTTACTCCTTTTTGGTTAGTTGGCAGCTTGTACTGGTGCTGCCAGGGCTTCTGTTCTTTGGCTGCAGGCAGGGCTGGGGCTGGGGGAAAGGAGGACTTGGTTCAAGGAAAGCAGGCAGCAGCATCCTGGAATCCAGATGAAGTCCAGCAGTTGGGAGCAGCTGCAGAATACTTCCTGGAAGCTCCAAGCTGGGCAGTATTGCATCTTACCTGGCTTTGTTCTGCTGTGATCATCACAGGTAGCTTATAGACTGAACACTGGCACTTGGTCATCTAAAGTGGTTGGGATATTTGTGATTATCACAGAGGATTTTGGTTCAAATCTCTGACTTCTGTTCAAAAGCAAATTGAGGCCTAAAATTTATGGTTAGTACAGTTGATACAAAAGGACTTGTGGTGCAGTAGAAAAATCTTCCCACTCTGTTCTACACTGAGCAGCAGCTCTTAAATATTTTTAAACCTCTTTAATGTGAGCTCATTCCACACAAAGAAAATGTAAGGGTGTATGAGAGCCTTGTTATGCAGGGAAGAGTGCCAGTTTTTCCTAAATTTAGCTAATAGTTACAGAGGCTCTTAGTGAAACTTACATTGAGGTAACTGGATTTTGCTACAACAGGAAATGCAAGCTGGAGAACGTTAGCTTGTGGCATGAATGTCTTAATGAATTAATAAACACTGCAATATCTGTTTTGTATAAAACTACTAAAGTTCATTTGAGTAAGTTGTACCCCTTCTGGTACTTATCTCACCTCTTTTAGTCCTTGCTGATTTTGGTTCTTACCTTCCAATCCTTTTGATATTATGCCCACTCAGAAATAAGCCATTTAAAGCCATTGAGCTTTTTTTTTTTTTGCAAACTGTGAATTGTTATAGATTTCAGGACAAAGAGAAGCTCTGCTTGTAACATAGATGGTGACTTGGAAGGATTTAATAGACCATGTGTAATAGTATCTTTGCTAGATTAACCTGTGGAATATAGTGTCCCCTCAGGCAAAGTCTTTGCTGGTGATCAGGTATCTTGCTATCCATTGATGTTGCTTAGTACAATGTTTTGATACATAGCAAAAGTGATGAGTGCCCTTTCCTCTCAAAAAAAAAGATCAGAATAGCAGCACATGAAAAACCCCACTGGATTTGTCATGCAGAAGAGCTGTCAGCTGGTGAAGAGCTAGCACAGAACTGCATCTGACAGTCTCTGACAAACAAAAGTCCAGCTGCACAGAGATGCCTGCAGCTTTTTCCCTGACAAATGTCTGAGCTTGCTGTTGTAGTCCCTTCCTTACAGCACTGGTTCTAGCTCTGCATCCATCCACGCTCCTCCCAGCTGGGGCTTGCTTTTGTTCTTTGCTGCAAATATTCCTAACTTCTGTGTATCTTACTCACTGGAGACTTGTCCTGCTGTGGTCTAGCTATGTCTGGTAGGCAGAGGTTGGCTCTTAGCCCTTCTTGAAATGAAGTTGGGGGTTTTTTTTGTTTCTATTTCTGTTTTGTAATGTAAGGAATGTGCAAATACTTGAGGAAAACCAGCCAACTTCTATTTTTACTTGACTCAGGCAAATACTACTATTACTTGTTTGTACTCTCCCACACAACCTGTAACCTGTTTCTTATAGATGTGAGAGAACACTAAAGTAGGTTGAATGATGCCTCAGGAGAAATGTCTTTAAAATTAGGTTTTTACCTGCTTCCTTCTGGGCTGCAGGACAGTGTAGTTCCACCCTGTAAATCTGGTCTCTTGAGCTGGTGTTTCTCACCCCAGGTAGTGGCTGTGTCCTGTGTAGGCTTTTTCCAGGTGTGCAAGAGCAGCAGCGTCACAGTGGTAGAGATTGTTCTGAAACACTGTGTTTTGTGTGGCCTCCATGTTGCAGTCTTCAGCAAAAATAGTGTTGATTCAGGTTTTGAAAAAGAGTGTTTGGCTCAAATGATCGTGTTACATAGAGTGCTTCTTGCAAGCAGATTTTGGGAACTGGGCGAGTAACACTGTGGGGAAACACTTGGCTGTTGGATCTTCTTCCCAGATCTGACAGTGCTGAATCTTGCTGCTAAACCTACTGTGTATTCTTTTGGGGTTGTTTTTGTGGTATTTTCAAGCATTTGATGAGTTCTTTTCTTAAATTATATCGAAAGTTTAGAAGGAGGGAGTTCCAGTCACTGCAGAGACCAATGTACTTCAGATCTGGAAGCTGCAGCAAAATGGCCAAATGTACAACATGGGCTTTAGATTATTGTAGGACTTAAAAGGGGAGAGACAGACTTTTTTTTCTCCACTGTTCTTACTAACTTTATTAATGTCAGCTTCAGTATCAGAGAATGCAGAGCCTACACCTGAAGAACAGGACAAGTCACTTGACAAACCAAAACAGAAAAAGAATCGTTGTTTCATGTGCAGGAAGAAAGTTGGACTGACTGGTAAGAAATACTGATTTCACTGTCCTTAGGCTTGTTTAGGCTTTGGCCCTTTGAAATGTTATCTTAAAGGGAAAATGGGGCATGGTCATTTGATACTGATTTGAAATAACAGTCAAAGGTGCTTTCAGCTAACTCTTACTAGATTAGTCATTCATGATTCATTTTGTTTTTCAGCCTCCTGTCTTAAAGTGAAGTTCATAATTCCAAATACTTCCTTTTGGAAGTCTGCTTAGCTAAGGAATTAGATGATAGCTTGCTGCCATTCACTAGCCAGCTTTGCAGTGATCCAGTGAATGGGCCTGAGTTCTGGAGGGTGAAGATTCATAAACATAGCAAAAGAGCAGGAGTTCTCTAGGAATGTTCTGTGCTAGAGTGTAATGAAAAAAGAAGGAATGGTCAAGTCAAATCTTGCTGTAATCACTTAAAAAATGTATTACTTGTGATTCTTATGCTTTCTGCAGCAGAGGCTCTTTGGCTGATTGATTGACACTGGTGACTGAGATTTATTGCTAGTGAGTGAACACATTCAGGATTTAAAGCAAACCAGTGTAATTAAGAATGTTGAAATGTCTAAGCTGCTGTTTCTGTCCACAGGGTTCGAATGTCGGTGTGGGAACGTCTACTGTGGAATGCACCGTTACTCAGATGTACACAGTTGCTCTTACAATTACAAAGCTGATGCTGCTGAGAAAATCAGAAAAGAGAATCCTGTAGTTGTTGGGGAAAAGATCCAGAAGATCTGAACTGCTGCTTCCGCTGGAATACAAAAATCTTCTGACCATCTGCAGATTAAATTGACTTGAGCTTTTTTCCTTAGTCATCAGGAACGTAGAGCAGTGTATCTTGCCTAGACCTTTTAATCATGCATGTCAACAAATGAATAGATTTTTTTGTTTTTGTTTTTCTTGTTTTGAAAATGACTGAACATTTTCATTGCAGTTTTCTGTGGCTGAAGACTTAAGTAAACTTTACAAGTATTATCCTTTAAGATCATTTTAATTTTAGTTGAGTGCAGAGGGCTTTTATAACAAACGTGGAGAAAATATTGGAGGGCTGTGCTTTTCCAGGATAAAACATGCATGCGTTAACTTTGCAGTTTATTTTCTTGTTGTATATAGCTTTTCTCTGCAGCACAATTTCCTTTTTTTTTTTATTGATAATGCCTTGTATGGCACAACTAGTTATCAGTAACTGAATGTATTTTAATCATTATGGCTGCTTCTGGTTTTTTTTCCCATTAACGAGAGGTTATACATGTTCGCATATTAGCTTGTTTGCACCCTCTACCTATTTATGTATGAATCATTTGTAATGAGAGTGTGTGCTGAGATTGTGTGGGGTTTTTTGTTGTTTTTTTTTTAATTGGGGTTTGTTTTTTGTGTGTGTGGGGGGAAGGCTGTATGCACTTCATTGACTGCAGTTTTCATTGGGATTACATCCATCAGTTTGTCTGTACACAAATATGAAGAATGATCTGAAGTACCTGTGCTGTATTTATGTTTATCCACGTCTTAACTTTGATTAAATAAAATTTAAAAAAATCTGAGCCCCTGTGGCTGTCACTGGCATATGTGAGTTGAATTTCTCTTGCTTTATTTTAATGGGGACATTCCATTGGTGGTTCCTTTACTTAAAGGGCATTTATTCACAGCTACCACGTGTATCCCAATGCCATCTAAATTCTGATGGGTTTTTTATTGTTTCACCTGTAACTACCAGAGACACTGCAGTTTCCAGACCTTGTCTGTTGATTCTGCCCAGGGAACTCTCCATACTTCCTGTGCACCACATCTCTTGTGCAGGAGTTAGGGGCATTTGTGACATTGTCACAATGTACTTCAGTTGGGCCAGACCTAAAGGTAAAACTGATTTGGCTGTGAGTAGGCTGTGGAGTCATGTGTATGATTTTAGGAAATGGTTCTGTGAGGTTTGGGGTTTGGGATCCACTGTCTGACAGATGGCACTGTTGCAGGAATTGTTCTTTTCTTGTCTTGTGAGGGTGCTCAGTAATTTTCTTTCTTCAAGGCTGCCTGGCCTGAGAGTCTGTGCCTCAACCCAGGTCATCTCCATAACTTAAAGGTGGTTTATGTGGTGCCATGAAAACTTCAGTGCTGCTTGTCACCAAACCTAACAGTACACTAATAAAGTAGCACCAACTCCTTTCCAGATGGTCCTGATCTGCAGTTGAAATCTCACTGAGTGACTTGATGCTGCTTTGGAGTATTTGTGAAACAAATGTGATTGCGCAGCTTTATTTAAAACATTAAATTTTTAATCAAAGCTGGCTCCATCCTTGAAAATTTGGAATGCTCTTTAAAAGCTATGGCTGGCAATTAGTAGATAAAGCACTACATTTAGGATGTAAACTGTGCAGCAGAAGGAGCTTTCTCTGGTAGTTACAGAAAGTAATCTGCAAGACCAAATAATAAATGAAGTAGCTTGTGCTTGCAGAAATGGCCTAACCACAATTTACGAAGCACATGGAGTTTATAGTGAAGGAAGGAAGGAATAAGAACTTACTGGCAAGTTTCAGTAATGGTCTGCCTTATCACGGGTCAGAGATCCTGTATTTCCTCAAAACATTTGCTAAACTTCCTCTTACACAGCACAGAGCGTGGAAGAGCAGCAGCGTCACCTTTGGTGGGTGTTTCTGTTTCCTTTCCTCATTGCTGCTACTTCCCTATTCTCTAATCCTTTTCACTTTGATTCCTCCCTCTTCCCTATTTCTGGTCTCTCTCTTTTCCTAAGCGTGTCATTTTCTCTCTCCTATGTGGCCTCCTGACCAATCTGCCTTTCACCTGACAGTGATGCTTCTGGGCCAGGCAGAGAGAAGACACCCTAGATTTCACAAGGCAGGGGGAAACCTGTTTTGTTTGTATTTTCTGGTGCCTGAAAGAAGAAAAGGTACGAGAAAAGTATTCACATACCTCCTTTACCACCACCAGTCATGAAGCAACTGCTCCTCTGGCTCTTGATTACACAGTAGGATCCTCACCAGGCAGTGCCCATGATGAGGCAGAACCACAGTGGGGAGTTCTGCTTCCACACCTGTCCTTCCTCAAGCCATCTAATAAAACTCCTTTGGCCTGGCTTGTGCAGGGGGCTCAGTGAATATTGAGGGAGTTTATGGTCCTGTTGTATAAGCTTACATTTAGACTCAATATCCACCTTTCTGTGACACCTGACAATTGTGTATTGTGTTTGTTTGCTTTGGCAGTGGCCCTGCATTATCCTGGTGGTTGATCTGCACTTCAATCTGTATTTTGTCATCAGCTTCAGGTTAGCAGATTAACGTTTTAATTAACACCAGCACATTCACAGCACTACAAAATGCTTGAGTGAATGCGTCTCCTCATGTTAGACACTGTATTAGAACAGGTTTTCAACGTGATTTTGTTTCAGTTTTGGAATAAATGGGTTCTGTAGCCCAGATCCTATAATCTGTCCACAAAACATTGTGTTTGAAACATTTCCAACAGCTGGGAAATTTTACAGGAAATCTTCCTCAAGCTAGGCATTGTGATGTTTAGGTAAGACCCCTTTTCAAACAGCACCTTGTGAGTTTGTGTCTCAACGAGTGAGCAGCTCTCACAGATGATGCTGTTGTATCATCTTGCACTGAATCTCTGGCTGGACCATTTGCTGCATTTCTTCTTACGACTCCTCTGCAAAAAAAAAAAAAAGGTTGAGCAGTTAACCAATTCTTTGGCTTGGCAATCACAAAGTCTTCCTGTTTTTATTGGAAAGATGTGGCCCTTCCTATTTAGTTCTAATTTCAAGGATGTTCCCTCATTAGTTTCTACTTCTGACAGTGAGTGAGTTGTCTCCAGCAGGTGGGAGAAAGCTGGGACTGGGAGCAGAAGCACCAGCCTGCCTGTTCTTTGTGGTTGGTTGCACTTACATCTCTGGTTTGAAGATGATGGAACTATCTGGAGAAAATGGAAGAACTCAATGAGGTGCAGCAGCATTGCAAAACTAAAAACCACAGAAGTGCGGTTTCAGGTGTGAATTGTGCAACTTCCCAAGGGCTGCTGAGCTTGTGGTGGGAGAATCAATGTGGACATAATAATTTCACTGAGGCCCTGGCACATAAGTGACCCCTCCAAAGTTAAACCAGGGCAGTTACCTCTGATCTTAGAGCTGTTGGCTCCTTCACCCCCAGCGAGTTACCTGTTGCAGGAAGGCCTCAGTTTCGTGTGAGGGTTTGTAAAATCATGGAAGTGTTAAGGTTGGAAAAGACCTCCGAGAACATCAGGCCCAACTGCTATGCTGCCAAGTCCAGCCCTAAATGTAGTGCCACATCTACACATCTTCTAAATACCTCCAGGAAAGGTAACTGTGAGCAGGAAGACCCCGTTTCACCAGGGTCACTGCCTGGCTGGGAACAATTAACAGCTGCTGACTCAGGCAAACCCCTGGCACTGATTAACCACTGCCAGGCACCAGGCAGAGGGGTGGGAGGGCGACGGAGCAGCCATTGGTTTGTGTCTGAGGACAGAGGGTGGGATTTGATGCTCCTCTGCTCTGGGTTACACCACCTGCAGAGGATCTTCCTCCGTGGACAGCGTGTAGCACCTGGGAGGTGGGAGCTGTGTGCAAGCAGGGACTGCTCGGGGTTCAGCATGTCTTTCATCCAGGTAGACAAGGACTCAGATTTTCCTCTCCAAAACCTCCCCTATGGGGTTTTCTCCACGAAGGAGGAGGTGAGTAACAGCAAACTTTGTTCTTGGGCTGTTGTAATTGTTCCAGGGCTGTGAGAGAGCAGAATTTCCCAGCAGTGTGGGATAAAGGAAAACTTCCCAGCCTGAGACACTCATGAGCTTCCTGACCTGATGGCAAAGCTGTAGCTGCCACATTCTGTTTCCTTAGTGTGGTTATTTTGATTACAGCTTCTTTGAAACTGCACAAAAGAAATCAGAAGTGTTAATACTGATGAGAAGTACTTTAGCTAATATGTGCAGTAAGTTCTTGTGTGGTTTTGATTGTTTTTGTGACATGATTAAATCTGTGTTTGACCCTTCCACTTCCTATGTCGAGGCACAGCACATTTCACACTCAACTTTTTGTTTTTAACTCAGTCTTTCATTTTCTTTGTGGCTGTAATCACACCATCACCCTTAAGAAGGCCCATTAACTACTGCTCTTGGAGAGTTTTGCTGTTGGCTGCCAAAGCATTGAACCAGGGCACCAAATGTGTGTTTTACCTGTTTTTGCAGCTGACCTGATGTGTTCTGTTGGGTGTATTTTTATGCAATGCTGCATTAAATGTGTGCAAATGTCTCATGTTTAAAGCTGGGCCCAAAGCCTGCAGGTTGAGCCAGCTCCAGGCCTTCTGTTTTATGATCACATAAGAAAATGTGGCTCAACCTTTCTGCCAAGGAAGTAGCTCCCAGTTCCCAATTTTCATGAGAACTGAGCCCAGCTAGGCTGAACCTCACACCTCTGAGTGCCTGACAGGATGGAGCTCCAGAGATGTGTCCTCCTGGAGAAAGGGAAACAAGCCAAGAGCAGCTTCTCAGAAGGAAAAAGTGGAGAATTTATTTGTCATTGCTTATGGAAACATCATGATTATCTCCTGATTTCTGCTAGTTAATCATGTAGGTTTAAAAAAAAAATTAAACCAGAAGATTTTGTTTTCTGATG
The DNA here is from genome assembly GCA_013400495.1 of Nicator chloris. Classification (NCBI taxonomy): domain Eukaryota; kingdom Metazoa; phylum Chordata; class Aves; order Passeriformes; family Pycnonotidae; genus Nicator; species Nicator chloris. The sequence goes on along the minus strand of WAAE01016488.1, from coordinate 402,182 downwards.
TGGTATTTTCCAAAGATAAAATGAGATGGTGTGTTTAATCTATTCCTAAATGTGTGTGCTGTTATCTAGCAAGTTTGGATTATTTTTCTGCCTTCCTCATTAACTGTTCACTGAAAAAAAATCTTCACTCCAACCCTGTGAAATGACAGGCAAGACTTACAGAAATTATTTAGGAGAATAATGTTCTGATAGTAGCTGAATGTTTTAATGATTTCAGGCTGAAACAATTGGTGTCATTCCTGACTATCCCAGTTATAAATTAACCTGACACGACCTTTAGTTTTTTTTCTGCAGGAATGTTTGCTGAATAAATACTTACTACCACATTTGGAATCTTGTTTGGAAATTAGAGGTTGAAAAATATGTTTAATAGCATGGATCTTTGAAGATGGTTGTTTTGGTGAGCTGCTTTTCAGAGTGGCTGTAGTAGTTTGTCCCTCTTTGCCCAAAGACACAAATAATGGAGGCTGTGGTGTGTTTTTGCCCCGTGCAGCTGCCGTGGGTCTGTCAGTGCTGCTGCCCCGCCGTCGCCGCCAGCTCCACACGCACCCAGGGCATGAACAGGAGCTTTGTCTCCTGGGCTGCATCTGTCACATTTCCCCATGTGTGGGATGCTGTTCCTGCAGCGAGGATCCAGCAGGGATCCAGGCTGGGCTCAGCTTGCAGGTCCTGGGCCCCTTGTGTGGTGTGGGGACGGGCAATGTGGGGCAGCCTCGTCCTACGTGGCACGGAAACCACGGGGCTGAGCATGATGTGCTCCCTGGTATCACCAGGGGAGTCCAGAGCACCCTCAGCCCTCTGGGGAGGAGCTGGGCTGCAGAAATGCCTGTTTCTCCAATGGCATGCCCGCTGGGATGGAATTCATCCTGCCCATAGCCTCTCTGTGCTTCTGTTCCCCGCTTGTAGAAGGAGCAGCAGTGTTTTCCTACTTCACTGCATATTGCAGATGTATGGGCTTATTCTGCAACGCTTGTCATTAATGAGGGGTGGTAAAGAGCTAGTCAGCCTCTTTCTGGGGGAAGGAGGGCAGGGAGAGAAACCTCTGCTTGTTGTGCTATCCTTTCCTCAAAAGATGGGGATAAGGGTCTTTTCACCCCTCAGGGTGTGCAGGGAGTCTGCAGCGATGCTCTGCCCATAGGACTAATGTTTTTCAGCAGCCAGACTCAGACCAGCCCTTGATGGTCCATTGGTGTGGTACCAGACCTTTGTCCTGGATGGGTTAAACTCTCTGTGGTCACTGTCTTTCCCCTATGCATCCTTGTGGCATTTTTGGGTACAAGCATAAACTCTTCTTCTCTTCCCCACTCCTCTTGCTGCTTTGCAGCCTCGGCACAGGCTTGGGGTAGCAATTGGAGACCAGATTTTGGATCTCAGCGTCATTAAACATCTTTTCAATGGACCAGCTCTTGCCAAACACCAGCACGTCTTTGACCAGGTATTTATCAGAGCCTGTTCTCATTTCCACACACATATTAAAAATATTCCATAAGGCACTTTAGCAACTTGTGGTGAGATAATGAACATGAACTGGAAATAGGTTGTCAAGCAGGTTCTGGTAGAGCAAAAGCCATCACAGGTGTGATAGCAAGGAGAGCAGGGGCATCGGGCATCCAAAGGTCATTTTTCAGGAAAGTGTCATCAGCATTTGGCAATACAGATGTCTGACACGAAGCCTAAATGTGAATTCACTCCTGCTTGTGCCTTCAACACTCCCTGGATGGGATATTAATGATGGGGAGGTTTTGTTAAACATAAAGGTGAATAAAAACCACCTTTGGCTACAGCTGCTTGAGATTTCAAAGCCACCAGGGCCTGCAGCGGTGTGTTAGGATGGGGTGATGCAAACATGCAGCAGGTCCTGCTGCAGAGGACCTGTGGGCTGTGGGTGGGGGTGTGGGCAGGGGGATGGGTGATCTGGGCATCCACGGCCGCATAACCCCGGCCACGGGCATCCGACACCGGGAGGAGAGTGTGGGACACCTCCCTGCGTGTGAAGGATAAACAAAACGTGGTCTTTTCTTTCCCCCCACTTCTGTGTCACTGTCAGCCCACCCTGAATGCCTTCATGGGGCTGGGCTGGCCGGCGTGGGCCGAGGCCAGGGCTTTCCTGCAGAAGCTGCTGTCAGCGGGGGAGCCCACCCTGAGGGACAACCCGGAGCTGCGGAGAAGGTGAGGGAGCAGAGAGTGTCTGCCGGCACAGTGAGGTGTCAGCTGTGCCCTGTGTCACCTGAGAGACAGGGCGCCAAAACCAACAGTCTGACGTGGCCACCTGCCTCCTACGTGGGAATTAGCTGGGGTTTGTGCACATCGAGTTCTTCCTTCTCTTAATTACGTAAAGATTAATCTCTGATTAATCCTGTGACTGCCCGCAGATCCAGGGTGTCACCCTCCACCTGGAAACAGCGAGCTCTGCCCTGGGGTGTGTCCAGACCTGCTGCCTCTCTGCGGGGGCTGAGCCCAGACAGGCGTGGGCTGCTCTGGTCCTCTGACCACGGCCCCTCCACCATGGCCTTCCGTGGAGACAGGGCTTCCAGGGTCTCCACCTGCTTCCAGGGTCTCCACCTGTCCCACCTCCCCCGGGGCCTCCCTCCCTGCTGTCACACCTGGAGCAGGCATGGGCAGACCCCCCCAGTTCATCCTCGGCAGCCACTCGGCTTTACTACAACTCTGGTCACAAATTGGCTTCAGATTTGGGGCCGTGCAGCGGTGTAGGGGCAGGAGGGGAGGACTGTGCTCTGTTCTGTGCTGTGCTGATGGAAAGTGTGTGTGCCCATTACTCCCACACCTCTCGTTTGTCCAGAGTGATGCTTTAAGCACCACAGGTGCCTGCCCTGGCAGTGAGCAGTTGTTCCTCCCCGTCCTGGCAGGGGGATTGAGAGGATTTAGGCTCTCATGAGCAGGAGAGGGGTTGAACATGGATCTTGCCACATGGATCTTCCCTGAACAGGGCCAGCAGTTCAAATCAGACAGCCCAAGAGCCACATGCCATGTACTCATCCTCCCCACACAGCAGAGGCAGTGGTGTCCTGGGCATGGGCACTGAGGGTCTCTCTGTGCCCCTTGGGAATCCAGCCAGCCCCAGGGATGCCCCTTCCCCACTCACACCCTGACAGCTGCTCCTTTTGGTGTAGCCATCCCAGTAACAGCAGCCTGCGCTGTCACCACCTCTTCTGCCAGGTTGTTTTGTTTTGGTTTTTTTTTGTTTTTTGTTTTTTTTTTTTTTTTTCTGGAAGCCTTTGCAAACTAAACTAAGGAAGGAGCTGGGAGAGCAAGTCAGCCTCTTCCATGCTTCTTACAGGTGGGAGCTGCAAGTTTTCCGAGATCTGAAGGCATCATTTTTCATTTCAGAGCATTTGTTCCTCAAGCTTCTGCGACGATGCACCTGCCCGCTCACATCGGTGAGTCCCCCACAGCCAAGGGCTCCTCGGCTCTGCCCTTTGCTCCCACCCAGTGCAGCTGCTTTATTTCCAGCTTGCTCAGACAGACAGATCATAGCTGTGACAGGGAATGGGATTTGCAGCAGCCAGAAGTAGATTATTGTACATAATGGAAGGTAGGTGCTGTCTGTGGCACAAGAATAAAAGCCTGGGGAAGCTCAATAGCAGCCAGAGCACTCCTGGATGCAATTTCCACTAAATCAGGGGTGTCTGGTGGTACATAACTCCTGTCATCAGATTGGCATCACCAAAGGCCTTTGTGTATAGAGCCAGGAAAGAAACACTTGTTCAGTTTCCAACAATTTCCCCTTTTGCCATCAGAAAATAATTCAGGTGTTGCAAAGTTTCCAAGGCAGATACTCCAGCACAGCCTCATAAACACGCAGGAGTTTCTACTCCCAGACCATTACTCTGCATCCCAGATCTTGCCTCCACTCCCATGAGGCCATGGACTGCTTTGGGATTACTGTATTCATATAGCTATATCAACATTTCCTGGTTTTAGCAGGAGTTGGCATTTGGACCCAAACCAGCTTGATCAAAGTACTTTAGGGCATGACCTTCATAGGGGCAGGGATGTGAACTTGCCCACTTTCTATCCAAGCTCTGTTCTGAGCTGGCTTTTGCCTTCCACGGGGCACAGCCCCGGACTGGGACAAAGTCTAGCCTGGCCCAGAGGAACCATGAGGAGTTCCCACAGGTGTGATACCTTCGTGAGAATAGTTTCAGGTTGAACATGTCCTGTCAGAAAATTACTGGCTCCTGGCTCTCATGAGTGCTGGGAAGAGAGCACTGCCCCGGTGTGACCGAGCTGTGTCACACAGACACCAGGCATTTAGGATTCCACAGCACTGTCGTGCAGCTCTGTCCTGTGCGTGTTTCCTGCTTCTCCTGGGTGGCCGGGTCCTGCTCTGGGGTGCAGGAACTGCAAGGGATAACTTACTGCTGGAACCTCCTGGAGCTGCTGGATAACTTAGGGAGCTCACTGACCGACACCGTGCCAATACACCCTCCCAGTTTGTGTTTTCCCTTCGCTGCCTCCGTCTCCCGCGGACGCGGAGGGTGGGAGCTGTTAGCAGGGACGGCAGCAGAGGGCAGCAGATGTCCTGAGTATCGCCCGAGTCCCTGCGCCGGGACCGCCGGCGGGAGGAAAAGCAGCGGGAATTGCCTTGTCTCTGGAAAGGGGGCTGCTGCTCTGTGTCCGGCGTTTTCCCTCCTCTTCTCTACCGGAGACTCAAAGAAAAAAAAAAAAAAAGCCATTTTTGTCTCTGTAATTTATGGGTGAACTGTTACTCACCCCTTTATGCTGTTAATGACATCCCTGAGCGCTGTTGCTGTCTCCTTCTCTGCTCTTCCCATTGCCAGCAGCCCATGATGTGCTTCAGCCCCCGCAGATGAGGGACTTTGCTGCCACTGATCCCTATTTTTATGGCTTTTTTCCTCGTGCAGGAGATTACACCGACTTCTATTCTTCACGCCAACATGCCACAAACGTTGGGATCATGTTCAGGGGGAAGGAGAACGCTCTGATGCCCAACTGGTGGGTGGCTTGGATTATTCTCTAGTGCAGCACTGCTTTGCAGGCTTGTCTATACATATACAAGATGTTTTAAAGGTCTGAGAAGTTTTTCAGGATCACACTGGTTTCTGTTCATAGCAGATGAGAATCAGTGTTGTCCAGAGTTCAATACCAGAACCAAACTCCACACGTGCCCAGCCTCAGCTGAATCTGCAGTGCCCTTCATTGCAGTGGCCACACCACTGTTACTGTGTTACTGCCCCCAGTTCAAAGACAAAAATACCAAAAAAATTAGGTTTTGATGAGTGACAGGAAAGCAGGGCTTAAGATCCAAGGAATTAATTGGAGCAGTGGCACAGAAGTGCATTAAGACTACAACATGGCTTTGGATTGTATTTCACTTCCATCCTTACATCAGAGTAAGGTGCTGAGGTCTGTGCCCGTGTATACAGAGCTCCATCTCCTTGTACCTCACACTCCCGAGGTGCTTCCACCCCAAGAAGCTGCCCTGGCACACAGCTAACCCAGGCACTGTGGTGCTCTTTCTCAAGGCTGCACTTACCTGTGGGTTACCACGGCCGGGCATCGTCCGTCGTGGTGTCGGGGACGCCCATCCGGAGACCTGTGGGACAAACAAAACCTGACAATGGTGAGTCTCCGGGAGGGTTTTCACCTGGATTCTGATTTCTTCTTTTCTTTCATTTTGCTCCACATCATAGAGTAGTGGAGTGGAAGGGTCTGGGACACCTTGCCTGAAGCCCAGCCTGGGGTCAGGGCAAGAGAAAGCCCTGGTTTAAGTCCACCTTCTGTTCCACGCCAAGCAGCACCAGCTGCTGTTTCTTCTGGCCATTGCTTCTATTTTCCTGGCTGCCTCCCTGATGTAAAATGTTCTTTCTTCTACCCACAGATAAACCTCCAGTGTTTGGTGCTTGTAAACGCCTGGATATCGAATTAGAAATGGTGAGAGGGTTTTTTTCCTCCTTATGACTTGAAAAATATTAAAATAGAAACAGGGAAGAAAGGGTGGGTTTAGCTTCTTCTAAACTGAATGTCCCATAAGGTCCAGTCCTATGTTCCTCTCTGAGCTGTCTGTGCTGCAGGCAGTAAAGATTTCTGTGGAGCAAACCTTTGCTTTGGATGAGGAGCAGGGTGCCTCAGCTCATTGGGAGGTTTGCTCATACAGCTCTCAGGCTGGAAAAAGCTCACCTGGCCAAAGCTGAGCACCACTGGTGCAGTCAGGCAGCAGAATTCTTTTGATCAGCCACCACAGCCTGTTTCCTGGTCAGCAGTTACCTCTGCACTGCAGCCAGGATCTATCCATGGACACGGGGGTTTGGGAAGTCCAGGCTGTCTGCACCTTGTGCAAGAGCAGAGGAAGCCCTGAGTTCTTGGCAGTGGGATTCAAACTCCTGATTCTCCTGGCTGCAAAGCTAAAACCTGTGCTGTGGGTGTTGTAAAAATACATGGTGGGAAGGCACATCCTGCTGTGGCTTAGTGTGGTCCAGAAGGGAGTGTTTCATAGGATTGTATTAAGATTTATATGATTTTAATGGCTTGTATAATTTTTGTATGTTTTATTCCCAATCTTTTCCCTTAAGAAAAAAAGTTATGGAAGAAGTGTAATATTGATGGAAATGGTTATAAAAGTGTAGTGAAAGTCTTTAATGCAGTGTGCTTTGCTGATCAGTGCTATAAGGAGAGATGCAGTCCCATAAAGTGGGGTTCCCATAAAGTGGGGTTCCCATAAAGTGGGGTTCCCATGGTGTTGCCACAGCTCTGCTTTCCAGCCTCAGTTCTACTGCTGGCTGCTGCAAGAACAGAAGGAAAAAGTTCCATACTGTAGGCAGAAAGAAACAACAGATTCCCTATAGAGCCCTCTGCATATGCAGGCTGTGGATACCTAAGGGAATGAGTGCAGGCACTCAGTTCATGGGCTGCTTTCCTTAGTGGGCACATTTCTTTACCTGCCTGTTCTTCCCCACTGTCTCTTCAGGCTCCAGCCATGTCCAGTATCCACCTGGATGACTTTAAACTCCTTCCAGTTCACTGTCTGCAGCAAACAGTCCCTTCAGTGGGCAAACCTGTTCTGCATCCGGCCTGTAATTAGCAGGGACCATTTTTCCTCCTGCATTTTGACAACATCGTGCCCTTGTTTAGTGCCTGTCTCTTAGCAACACAGAGCTCTTAAGTAATTCAAGCCTGCCAGCTTCATGGAGGGGAAGAAAAGGGGAGTAGGCCATGGGCTTTGTCCAAATGTGTGTGGGAAATGGTGCAAAACTCGTCCTGCCCAGCCTCTGTTGCTGCTGCGTGTAGCTCTGTGTGCAGGAACGATTTTTAGCTTCAAAGGCACAATCAACAGGTTGCTTTTCGATTTCAGGCATTCTTTGTAGGTCCTGGAAACCAGTATGGGGAGCCCATTGCCATCAGCAGAGCCCAGGAGCACATCTTTGGGATGGTCCTGATGAACGACTGGAGCGGTATCGGGCGCTGGGGGGATCTGCCTGGACAGGGGGTTCCAGCTCCTGGGAAACCCCAGAGAGGGAGCACTTACATACTTTAGTACAGTGCTGATCACTGAAACCACTGGGTGCAACTGAAAGGGGTGAAAATGAAGTGTTGCCTGTATTTTTCAGTGTCTCTATCAATCCATCTTTGATCAATTAGTAGAACCGGAAATTGCTGGCTAATGAAGATTTATTTACATATGAAAGAGCTAATATCAGTCTAGTTCCTTCTCAGCAGGGATGGAGGAGTCCTAAGAATGGTGATAGCAAGGGTGGTGATTCATTCCAGTGTCAGGAAAAGGAAAAGAATGTGGCAATCACAAATCCCTCAGTCTCTGCAAAGATTTAACTTGTTGAAATTCTCCCTAATGGCAAAGAACATTAGCTGGGTATAGAAGGAATAATTAAAGTGGGGGTAAAAATACTGGTTATATGGGGATGATCTGGTTTGTTTTACTTATTGCTGATTTATCATCCTAATCTAGCTGATCTAAGAAAATTGGGTTGAAAATGGATGGATTTAAATTAGGATTTGGCCGCAACAGCTAGAAAAGGCTGGGGATAGCAATTTCAATTCATGTTACTCTTTCAGGGGTCTGATGGATGTGCAGTTCCTAGGATATATTTACCTGCATTCCTTTGAATGTTCTCTTCCCAGCCCGTGACATCCAGAAGTGGGAATATGTTCCTCTGGGTCCTTTCCTGAGCAAAAGCTTTGGCACAACCATCTCTCCGTGGGTTGTCACCATGGAAGCTCTCATGCCATTTGTGTTGCCAAACCCTGTCCAGGTCAGCAAGAGAAAAGGTTGAAATAAAGGAAAAAGCAGTAGAGGAAAATGCCAGCAGAGCTGGAAGGTCCCATCAGTAGAAATCACTGAGCTGCATCCATGCCAAAGATTGTCTCCATGGAATTTACAGTTGTGATTCTGCTTCTGAGCAGATGAAGGCAACTAGGGCCCTCTGAGCTCAAGTGCTCATTGATGTCACTGGCCCTGGCACATGTTGTGCTGTCATCCTGCTTGAGCAGGGTAGAACATCATCTTTAAAATACTTTGAAAATAAACTAATCAGAGCTTCTTCTGTGTCTTTGGTAGCACTCAGCATCCAGTAAGTGGTGGAGTCAAGCCAGAACACTTTGTTCAAGCATTTCCAGTTGTCTACATTATGTAGGTGGTTAAAACTGAAAAAGATAACAGAGTCTTGCAGAGACCTCACCATCTTCTCTGTGCAGGCACAGAGCAAAGGTGTGCTGGCACTGTGTTTGTGCTGGATTAACATCCACGCTGAAATGATGAGCATGGCTTTGGCAAACCTTGTGCAGAAAAAAGGAACTGGATTATATGGATATCATGTCTGCTCAGAAAGGTCTCTCAAAGTGTGTGCATGAGACCAAGCAAAGCAATAATCTGAGCAGTAGGAATGGTGAAGTGAATGGGTCGTGCAGCATAGGTTGGGTACACCAATACTCACTGAATGCCTTGTGGATTTTTAAATTTCTTTTTGTTTAGACCATGATGTGTTTTATGTGCTTTTAGGATCCTAAGCCACTGCCCTACCTTCAGGATAAAGAGCCCTACACTTTTGACATCAAGCTCTTTGTTGCTATTAAAGGTATGGCAAAGCTGAGTGGGTTGCAAAGCTGAAATTCCAATTAAACATTGTGGCACCACCACAACTTTCAGGCACTTTACTCTGGGCTCTTCACTCCTTCTTTTCCTGCTTTGCCCAGATTGCCTCTGCCAGAGAAAGAGGCAGAGCTCCTCCTGCTCCCTGCTGGCTGTGCAGCAATGTGCCAAGCAGGGAATGCCCCTCCAGTGGTCAGCTTCCCTTGAGGAGGGTCCCTGCGGGGTCTGCTTGCCTAGGCAGGGGTCATTGGGGCATGGAATGAGCAGATTTGTGTGGGATCCAGGTGTTAACCCAGCTCAGCCCCCACCTTATGGCCCTGCTGACCACAAGGTCCAGGTGGTTCTCCCATAGGAGAGCAGAGTAGGAAATGGGCAGCTTGAGGCTGCTCCAGTGCATTCCTCACACTTGTTTTGTGTGAAATCCCAGCCTTCACAGCAATAGAAAATGTTATTACTGGTTTCTCCCGACGGATTACAGTGATAAAAGAAGTCTCCATCCATCTGTAAAATAAAAAGAATCCAACATAATTCATCCAACACAAACAAACTGCTTCTCTTTTTCTTACCCTTTATTTCCTGCAGGAGAAGGAATGAGTACACCAACTACTATATGCAGATCCAATTTCAAGGTAAGACTCCAGTATCTTTTGTTTATTTGTAATCTTGCTGATGCCATCAGCTCCAGCCCAGGCAAATTCAAACACTGCTTTTTGCATTAGACTCATAGAATAGAATCATGGAATCACTAAGGTTGGAAAAGACGTCCAAGATCATCAAGTCCAAATGTTAACCCAGTAGTGCCAAGCCCACGACTAAACCATGTCCCTCACATCCACACACCTCTGGAACACTTCCAGGGATGGTGAATCCACCACTTCCCTGAGCAGTCTGTCCCAGTGCAGCTGAAGATCAGATCTGAGTGTCTGCATAGGAAACAGAGGGAATTTTTCAAAAAAATGAAAAACATTCAGGTGTTTCCACCTCACAGGGGGCAACTATCACCATTGGGAGATGGTGTTAGCTCCCCTCTGTGAGGTGGAAACACCTGAATGCTTGATGAAGGGAACAGCTCTTTCTGCTGCCCAGTTTGGGGTGCTCAGAGCATCCTTAGCTCTGTGCCCGTTTGGCAGGGAGCCATGAGAGCAGAGGACTGCAGGAAATGCCTCTTGCAATACAGCTCTGCAGTCACAGCTCTAATTCAGATGCCACTCACTGCTGGCAGCCTGGGTCTGCCCTATCCCCTCTGTGGGCAGCGTGGTGGCTCTGCCTCCACCCACTGATTGAAGCCAGGAGATTTATGTGCCAGCTGCAGCAGTTCTCAATCAATTTCATATTCACATTTGGCTCTTTGCATAGTAATTACCTTAATCAGTAAATCAGTAGTCAGCAAATCAGTAATAAGTAGATTTTTCTACAAGGCTGTTAAAATACTGCGTGTAATCATGGAGCCTGGGTCAGCAGTGCTGGTCTTAGAGAGGAAGAAGAGGAAAAATGACATCCAGCTGAAATAAGAAAAATTTTAAGGGACTAAATTGTATGTTAGAGTGTGGGTTTTATGAATGCCATAGGCCAGGCCACATGACTCCATTCTGCATAGCCTCATGGCCCACCAGAGAAGTTTGTCCTTTGTTGCTTCCTTGCTGTAGCCCCTCTTCCTCCTTCCCCCAGCACATGTACTGGACCATGAAACAGCAGCTGGCTCATCATTCCATCAATGGCTGCAACCTCAGACCTGGAGACCTCCTGGCCTCTGGCACCATCAGTGGACCTGTAAGTGTTGAAACAATGACAGCCACTGGTCAGCAACTCAAAACCAACAGAGCAGTGCTTGGGGCTAAGCCCTTCCTGATCTGAGCACCACGAAACCATCTGCAGCTCTTTCCCAGGCACTCTGGGATGCTGCTTTGGTAGCCCCAAATTCACACTGAGAAGTGGTTTGGTTTGGGTAGGGTTTTGTTTGGCTGTTTATTTATTTATTGTTGAGTTTTGGGGTTTTGATCTCTCCTGTACTTCTTTCCCTAAGAACTGTTTTACCACAGATGCAAATTAACTTCTGTGTGGAAGCATCCTCACAATCCATTTACCCTCTATGAAATGCAGCTTTTTATTTCTGAAAAGAATGTAAAAGGTGCCTGGGTATAACTTTTAGTTTCTCCAAAGAAGTTGGAGCCAGCTTCACAAGCTGTTACTCCCCTTGAGCTGCCATTTGGACTGTGGCTGCAATATATGGGCAACTCTCACTTTCTGAATCACCAAATACAAATCCTGTAGATGCTGTCACAAAGACAGCCCCAGGTAAGTTGTTGGCAAGCTGGGATGCCTGTACTTCACTTCTGAGCATTTCTGAGGTGCTTTTTGAATCTTGAGATTATTGTACTGCAGAATGACATTAAAGGCTCACAAACACCAGCTTTGCTCTTCTGAAGAACAAAATGTAATTAAAAACTTGAAACGTGACTACATAAAAGCACTGGATTTGTAGAAGTCTCCTCCACATGTTTCCATTCTTGCTGTGGCAGACCCAAACTGCTTTGACAGGTTGAACACTATGTTAAATAGACCAGATAACAGCTGTAAGCATCACTGCTAATAGCCAGCCAGAAATTAAAATGCAAAGTCAGGAAAAGGACCCAATCTATCGATGAATGAAATCAACAGCAAAACTTTGTTCTGTAAAGGTAACGTGCTTGTGTGTTTGCTCCCAGCAGCAAGAAGCTGGACAGCAGGAAAGATACTAAAAAATTGTTTATTTGTTTATGAACTCTTGCTGCAGGAGCCTGAGAGCTTTGGCTCCATGCTGGAGCTGTCCTGGAACGGAACAAAAGAAATCCCTCTTGGCAGTGGACAGTCTCGTAAATTCCTGCAGGATGGAGATGAAGTAATTTTGACAGGTAATGTCTGGATAACTGCTCTTACACTGCAGCAAGAACACATTTCCTGATCCCAGCAGGACAAGCCCCTGGTGTGGAGCTGGACTATTCTATACGTACCTGCCACACAAGTACAGTTGCTTCCATCCTGCCTGTGAGGAGGCTAAAGCAGGTGGATGGAAATTTCCCTGCCATAAATGCTTTCTAGGTGAAATTATTTGCTTTGCTCACTCCTTAATGCTCTTGCTGTGCCACTGTGTGAGCACCAAGGAGATGATGGAGGTAGGTTTGCCTTTATGGGTAAAAGTACCCCAGAACTAGGAGCAGTTGAAGAATTTTTTCCACCACAGTACAACTTTGCATGTGGAGCAGAGCTTGGTAAATGCTCAAAGAAGTTCTTTTTCGAATAACATTTCATTTGTAACCTAGGCATATTCAATGAAGTGTGTTGCAAATCAAGTATGTGGGAAACAGCATGAAGCCTTCTAGAGCAGCTGACCAGCTCCCCTCCGAAAAGGGCTCTGCTTGAGAGCTGTGTCATGCTGAGACATGGTTTTAGTTTTCATCTTGATAATCTAAGGATTTTATGAATCAAAATCTACCACAGTGTTTTGTGATCTAAATCCCACTCCTACTTCTCTTTTAACCCAAAGCCTAGTCCAAAACAAATCTATTTTTTCCTTTCCTCTCATCTTTGTGGCTTTGGGGTGGCAAATATTTGGCAAGAACAGCCATGAGAAACTTTTGTTTCAAGCCTCCAGTGTCTTCACTATGTGACCTACTGGGATTTTAGGGAATGTCCTGTGGGATGTTGTGTGTCACCAGCTGAGACCCAGCCAGTGCCACACCTAGCCCTGAGCAGCTCCATCCTGCTGATGTGATCAGAGATATCTGCACAGGAACAAATGGCTCCAGCAATGGGAAAAGACTTCACAGGTGTGACTGAGAGCAGAGAAAATGTGAGTGACAAACTCTGGGCAGCTGCCTCACGGTGTGATGCCATTGTGCCTGTGTACCTGGGCCTGCCCAATCCCACCAGGACTCCTAGGGTTATTGACAAGACAGTTTAAAATTGTAATCTATTTTTTCTGGAAAAGAAAATAAGAAAAGCCAAGAATTTTCTGTGATAAAAAGAAAAAAGTAATGTATGTATTCCAGTCTGCTGGCAATGACTCCATAGTGGTTTTGGTGGTGCTGCAGCCCATCCATTCACCTTGAAAATCATCTTTCTGTCAGCTGCTGCCAGTTTGACACAGGAAGATGCTGAGACAACTGGAGATTGTACTAGAGAGAGTCAGAGGTGATGAACCTGAGGAGTCCCCAGTGCCTCTGACGTCCTTCAGCCTCCCAACAGCCCAGTGACTGCTGGTGCTGCAATCTGACACTGCTCTCTGCAGGCTCCCCAAATGCCCAGGGACACTCCTCCAGCAATTCAAAGTGCCACACTGCCCTCCAGAGTCCCCAGTCTCCCTCCAGTAACTATGCCAGGAGCCCTAAATTAGGGTAGAGTGAGGGATGATGAACATCCCTGTGGAGTTACACACCCATATCCCTTTTGGCAAGGAGCACCTGGCAGTTTGGGAGCTGCTGGATGAGGAGCCAGCTCGGGGACACGTGGGACCAGCCCGTGAGCCATGCTCTTCATGGCCAGGACAAGCTATGCTAATTCATTAAATACTTTGAATCCTGAATGTCTTTAATCTTTAAAGATGGCATTGCTGCCAAGCTGGGGAAGGCAGTGGGACAGTCCCATGTTAATCAATCTGCTGGGCTATTTCACACCAGCACAGTTTGTGGTTGTGGACACCAGGGCATTGCAAAGAGCCAGGGACTGCTGGGGCTGTCTGCTGGGACAGTTTGGGAGCTGCTGCTATTTATTTAGTGATGTATGGCAGGTCCAGGGCCTTAAGGCACCCTTGGGGCAGGGCTGGTGCTTTCAATCCTCTCCCAAGGCACTGCTGTTAGCTCTTGCCAAGTGCTCAACACATCATTTCTGGTTTCCTGTTTCAACTTTGTATTCTTACTCCCCATGTGGGACCTATTTCAGAGGCCTAACGCATAAAATGAGAGGAATCCATTTCTCCCAAGAAGTGTCCCAGGGAGGGAGCATGGCAGGGGAAGGGCTCCCGGTGGTGTTGGCAGCTGCCTGCAAAAACCCCTCAGCAGCTCCTTGGCACACACAGAGCTCAGGCCAGGGCTGCTGGCAGCACAGGGCTCGCTTTGTTCAGTGTGCTGCTCCTTGGTGCTGCTCTAAATTGTGCCTGACAGCAGGGATTACCAAACTGGACTGAAATAATCAGCTGCTGCTCAGAGGAAAGCTGGTAATGAAGCCTAATGAGTCAAATGGAAGCTGAGCTGAACCTTACAGTGCCCTACTCCACTATTGCCTAAGGATGGGGATTACTGGCAGATACCAGGATGGTGTCTGTGGCTTTACACAAGCATTTAGAGACACCACTGTCCTTGGAAAACTTAATTTCAGCCTGGCTGGGAGAGCTGCACTGTGGGCTAGAGCTAGCAGGGTCTCCCTCTGTGCTGCAGTATCTTTGGCTGCCCTGCAGCCTGAGCCCACCCTTTCTCCTCCTCGGGGAGTTTTCCACTGATCTGTGCTAAGGGTGGGAATTAGGGTCTATTCTGTTGAGCTCCTTCTTGGCTTCTTGAAGGCAGCTGATTTTTATCACATGCAGGTGATGTATTCCATCAGGAAAATCCATCTCTTAACTATGAAATCAGCCCTTAAAATGCAGCATGTGCCACTTGTCCTTCCTTTGATCAGCTGCTGTAGCAGAAAGCTACAGTAGGTCTCCTGAGCTGTTCTTGCCAGAATAGACTTCTCTGATGGGCCAGAAGGCCCTGGCTGTGTCCCCTCCCCTGCTTTGCCTGCAGCTTTGCTGGTGGCTGCTGTTTGTGGGGCAGCTTGGCTGCCCCGTGGCAGCAAGAGGAGCTGCAGCATCCCTGTGCCAATGTAATCTCCTCCATCACACAGGAGTAGGGAGAGATGGAGTGGTCCCAGAGTCAGAGATGCTGTCACAGCCCCGTCAGCTCTGCAGCAGCAGCCAGCAGAGCTTCCACACCCTCTTATGTAACAGAGGATTAATGAGAACTTGGAGCCAGGTACTGAATTTCTCATGGAACTAAACCACTTAACTTTGGCAAGTGAAACAGCTCCTGCAAGGGTAGATCCTGCTGTTTGAGGGGGTTTAATGACTGCCTTTCTGGCTGTCAGCACCCTGATATCCCAAGAGCAGTCCTGATGCTGCAGAAAGAGAACCCAGATTTATTTGATTAATTGCAGGGCTGGGCCAGGCAGTGAATCAGTTTGCCAGGCAGATTGATGGTGCTGCAGGTTAGGTTTGAAAACAGAAATATTGCTGGCACATCTTGTCTGTTCTTTGATCCATTCACTGAACTTGCATATTGCTGTGTTTAACAGTTTGTTCTTCTTTCTTTCTCATACTCCTGGGCTACTTGAACTCTCCCGGGTGTTCTTTTTCTTTTTACCCCTCACTGCAAACCTGCAATGTTTTCGCTTGGTTTTGGTCTCTTTATGCCTTTATTGGCTTTTCCTCTTGGCAGAATCCTGCTGTGCTTACGGAACAGGCTGTGTGTTGTTTTCTGTGCCTAGGTTACTGCCAGGGCAACGGCTTCCGCGTGGGCTTTGGCCAGTGCTCGGGAAAAATCCTCCCAGCCCTGTCGCACCCATCAGCACTGGAGTGACGTGACACCCAAGGAGGAGCCCTCCTCCCACCCCTGCCAGTCATTCTGCTTTATTCAGACTTATTATTTTTGTATGAGTGATTGTAATCTTTACCATTTTTAATTATCAATAAATATCTGAAAGGTGAATGTGGCTCTTCGGTGTGATAAGAAAAGGATTTCAACGCCAGCTTAAAATTCTCAGAATATGAATAAGATGATTGAAATGGAAAGTGAGATTCTTAACTCTTACCATATTAATGTTTTTTTCATAATTATAAAAAGAGGCTTTCAAGTAAGCTTAAATATTCAGAGTACTAGGCTGATGATAAGAGCTGAGATTCCATGCTGACTTCCTTTTTTCACAGTGTTGGTATGCTGGAGGTGAAATCCTGAAGGCAAGCTGCATATGGATGTTAAAACTTGTAGACCTTCCTGAGCAAGAGTTTCATGACTGTGCCCTAAAATAATTTGCAGCAAAGCAATTTGGAAATGTGATAATCAACACTACTGAAGGCAACAGGCAGGATGTCTCTGCTCCTCCTGCCCTTACACAACCAGAGGCATCTCTGCTGCCCCAGAAAGAGATTGATTCCAGCCCAGAGATGTGTTGGGCCCCCCTCAAAATGTCAGGTCAAAAGATCACCCTTGTGCCTCCTGCACAAGGTTGCAGAAGGAGGTTTAGAGAAGGGACTTCCCTGTTTCCTTCTCACCCTGTGCAGCAGCAGCCCTGGGGCCAAAGAGGGAGGGGGATTTCATCACTGGAGTGATCCCCAGGCACTCACTGGTGGCAGTCACACCCTGCCACCCAACTGGGGCTGTGGACAGAGGACACCAAGCAGGCCAATCCCCTTCCTGCACCCCTAAAAGGCATCTCCTGACACAGAATCCCCTTGCAGCAGCCAGTAAACAAAGCCACATGCCACCTTCCTCAAGTGTAAAGGGCAGCTGCTGTCTCCTGCTGGCCTACAAATCAATTTAACTCCATGGCCAAGTGCCAAATCACATCAATTAGAAGATATTACTGACTGAAGGAGCTCAGGAGGCCGGATAATGAACTGTGGTGTAGTGCAAGGGGAACTTGTTAAATATTTGCTTGGTCCTCAAAGTGAAGAACCTGATGAGGCTGCTGGCTCCATGTGGTGACAGCAGGATGAGCCCATGCTGCTGCTTTTCCAGGCTGTCCCATTGCTGCTCCAAAGCTCTGCCAGGTGGTTTTGCTGATGTGGGCCATGAGGGCATTTGATGTCATCCTGGGGAGCACCTGGGGCTGACCAGGAGTGTGAACCTTATGGCCATACAGAAGAGGAAAACGAATTTGAAATGAAAATTAAAGAAAAAATGTGTAAGTGCATATAAATCACTGCTAATGGGGCATGTGCACTGTAACAGGCTCTCTTCTAGTGTGCAAAAATAATAGTTCTTTAAAGAATGATACTTGGAGGTTCATCCCCAAATCAAGGATGGCCTGGCCAGGAAAATATTGGCTCATTGTTGTTTATCAAAGAAAAGCTATTTTGCCTTCAGGCTCTTGGAGCTGAACTAACAGGCAGATATTTATTTAATTTACTCTGACTGGATCATCAATTTATAGATGCTTTGTGCTGTCTTTTGACCTCAAAGGACAATTGTGAGTTGACACCTTCCCTCTTGGATTTAGAAATAACCCATCCTGTTCCTCTGAGCACAGCCTGGCTTTGCTCCTGGCAGCAGCAGGAGGACACACAAAGCACTTATCCAGGAGAGAAATTTCTCTGCAGAAGCAACATCTACGATGCACCTTGGCATGTCTGATGTTCTGGAAATGCAACATCTGAGGAGAGACAGAGAGCTGGTGTTGGGGCAGTATGTCATTCATCATCAGCTGTGACCTTGATGCAAGACACTGCACAGCCAGGAAGGACTGTGCTGTCAAGGCTTCCTAGGTGCAGGAATACTTGGGGGAACTGTAAATCCATAGTGCTCTTCCTGAACTTTAAGCGAGGTAAAGGCGAGTCCTGTACACACCCCATGAATTCCTCTTCCAGGGAGCCAACTGGGTGCTGCAATTCCTGCCAGCGAGTGGGAGTTGGGCTTGTAGCCTGGTCAGGCAGAAGGTCAGTGGTGCTGAGACCCCAAACCCGGCCAGGAGGGGGGCACCCGGCCACAGAGCCCACCTGCCACGCCAGCCCCAGCCCTGAGGGAGGAGGGTGGCTTTGCAGTGGCCACTCTGCACAGCCCTGGGCCAAGCGCCCCTGCAGCACGCTGGGGATGGGTGGGAGGAGGGAAGGGCCCCTGCGGCCCCAAGGTGACTGAGCTGAGCTTCTCTAGCCTGGGGATATCTGGAGAAGTTCCAGATTCCCAGAAGGTGGGTAATTTCTGGAAAGGACCTCGGGCACAGCAGGTTTCAGAGGTGAGCTGGACAAAGTCCAAAGCCTCTCTCAGGACAGAGCTCAGAGTCATCTGCTGCCTGCTACATGGATGGGGGCCAAAATGCCAGGAGATGATAAAAAAGGGGACAAACTTCTCTGTGTGCCCAAGGCCTCTTTCTCCCTCCTCCAGAAGCAGGCAGTGGGCTTTTTTTGGGTGGGCACTGTGGAGAAGGGGGGCCCATGCACACGCTGCCCCTGCCCAACACAGCGAGCCCAGACCCCCCAGCACTGCTGCTTCTCGTCCCTGCCAGGGTGCCCTGGGTCAAGGGGAGAGTGAAGGGCACATCTGTGCTGCAATGTGCAGGGCTGCCCACAAAACAGCTTTGGCCTGGGACCAGCAGCACCCACTGCCTGGGGGGAAAGCAACCCCTGACCCAAATTTTGGGAAACACACAGGTGTTATGGGCACCTCCTGCTTGCTCCACCTCCCCTGGGGCAGCTGGGACCAGTTTGCACCCTTGTCCTTTAAAATGAAGGTTGTGGAGCTTTCTTCTGGTTTTGGGGGAAGCTGAACACAGGTGGAAAGATCAGAGTCTTAGAACAAGAGGCTGCTTCAGCCTGGGTGCTCTCAGTTCAACAGGCTGTCTGGCTGCTTGGAAGAAGTTTATTTTTGAAGTGCCAGTTTCAATTGGGTTGATCGCCTCTGCAAAGAAATTCCCATGCACTTCTGGAAGATTGTGTTTCAGTTAGGGTTGAGCATGGCTGTCTCTGCTTCTAGAGGTTACAAATTTTCATTTGTTTTGGACGTATTTTTCTTAGTTTGCTTATAATCTGACTTTGAACAAAAGCGGAAAAAACCCACCAACAGACTCAGAGCTCCTTTTTCACTGCCCTGTCACAGCACCAGGTTTGTGGGTTTGTAACCTGTGTGTAGAACAAGAAAATCCTTCTTGGGTCTTTGGAAGCCCGGAGGAAAAAACAAAACCTTCCTGCTGTGTCAGCCACCTGAGGGGGCCTCATTCAGGGTCGTGCAATGATGTGTGGGGAGAGAGACGCTGCGCTGGTGACCAGAGGAAATGGAAATGCATGTCTGAGGGGAAAGCACAGCTCTGGTCCTGGCCTGGAGCATCCTTCTCCTGCCTGGTGTTTCCCACTCAGCAGAGGCCAGCAGTTCCCAGCAGCAATCCATGCTGGGGCACAGTGATCCCAGGGGTGAGTCGTGCTGGGCTGTGGGATGAGAGCTCTTGGGGGGTGCAGGAGCCGCTTCTGGGGTGGGCACAGAGGCAACAAATCATCCTGCCTGGGGTATTCCACCTGATTTTCGTTATTTTACTGGTAGCAAAACTACTGGCAGCCACTGTTTAGAACTTTGAGAGCCATTTTCTTGCAGATCAAAGCGTCGTGGGGTTGGTGCGTAACGAAAAAGCTGGGTGTAATTTATAATAGGGCTGGTGGTGTAATTAAGTGTCCAAAAAAAAAAAAAAAAAAAAGCATGGGATAAACTCCTAAAATGTATTTCAGAATTTAAAGGAACCAATGGCTTTTTGCTGTGAAATGCAGGCACTCTTCACCTGAAGCAGTTTTCTGTAGAGATTCTAATTAGAAACAGATACGATATCTTGGAAAAAAAAAATTAGTTTTTATGTAAGCGTTTGGGTCAGCAATATTCATAATTCTTTCATTACCCAGGCAGTAATAAGTCCAAGTAAAACACTCTCTCAGTAACTGTTCAGGGTCAAAGCAGGGACTTTGTGAAGAGGGACAGAGCTGGTAGGTCATATTCATGTGGCTTTTGGCGTTAAGCAGTGAGGCAGGAGACCATTTCTCAGGTTTGATTGCTGCTTCTGTTCAGAATGCCCATACTGTTGCTGCTTAGTGAGAAAGAAGGAGATCATTTCTGGGACTTTAAAATTGATTGAAGGCTTTGGAAGTACGTGAGGGACATGCTGAGTACTGGCACTGTGCTTCTCCATACAAATCTGCTGTGAGCTGTTCCTCCTCATCTTCCCTCATTCCCACAACTTCTTCACCTCAACTCTTTCTGTGTTGCACAGGTGCTTGGTTTTCCATGAAGTTTTAGCTACAGACCTGTGCTTTCTGATTTTACTCTCTTTGCTTGATATTGTTTGCTCCATAAGCAGCACAGTTGGTGTTAACAGAGTTAATGAACATCCAGGGGAAATGCTGCAGGAGCAGAAGTCCCTGGTGGCAGCTGGGCGTCCCTCGGGGTCAGCCTGGAGGATCAACACCTTGGTCCATGAATGCTGAGGGACTGGCTGGGAGCTGCAAGCACAGGGAGGGTTTCTTGTCCTGCTCCTCACTGTGCACTGCATCCAGGGCAGATGTGCTCAGGGCTCAGCACTTGCAGCTGGCACCCCCAGTGCCCTGCAGAGCACTGGATGCCCTGGAGCTGCCCTGCCCTGGGGTTTGGGGGCTCTGGGATGTGCTGCAGGGGCTGAAGTGTGCCCAGCTCTGCTGCCTGCTCGCCCCTACCAGGTACTTCCTTTGATCTGCACAGCCAAGACAGCAGCTGCTGGAGAAATCCAACCAATCTTAAATATAAAATAAGTTTTGAAAAACTTTGCACTCCTTATGGCTTTGGCACACTTAATGCAATTTTAACACATTTTTGATTTCTGATTTCCCTGTGTGGGCTGCCTGGCTAGGTTCCAGTATGAAATATGGAGCTTTGTAACTAAGAACTCTGTTATTCAATGTTTCTTAATACCATTGTGAATTGAATTATATGTGATGACCTGAGAATAAGTGCAACCAGGATTTTCAAGTTGTTCATTGGTTTAAAGATTTTTAAATGTAAAGATTTTTTTAATGAAAATGGTTTTTAAAAAAATTAAAAATGTGAAGGAGATGGCTGAAGTCTGAGCACAGCATTTCCCCATCCCAGTCCTGTGCTGGCTTCTGGGCTGAAGCTGCCTGCTGAGACTGTAATGACCCAGTGAGCTGGGGACACCTTTGGCCAGAACAGGCTGCAGCAGCATCACTCATGTGGGTCTCTGGATTGCCATCAGTCCTTGCTTCTTGCAGAAGAACATCTCCAGGGTGTTCACTCAAATTCAGCTGCTTCAGTCTCTGCTCAGGTCTGCTCTTACCTAAGCCAGAGTAGCTGTACTGAAAACAGTGTAAAGACTCCAGCCTCTGCTTCTGACTAGAAGAGGAGCAATGATTTATCAGTGGGCTTTAGTCTGTGTGGCAAACTGGGTTCCAGGCACAAAGATCCTTCTGCCAGAGGACTTGCTGCAGGGACAAGCAGATCTATAAAGCACCCAGCTTTCAGGCAACAGAGCCCTTTTTCAAGATGAAAGAATTAGCAATTCATCTCTACATGTTTTTCAAGAGAAGGAGTTCCCTAGGTGCTTTTTTTACCCGGCATATCCCATACTCTGGAGCTTCTTCAAAGAGACCCCCACAGATGCTCCATGCTCTTCATTTTCAGTTGCTAGCAGGAGGGATTCCGGTCTCAGTGGCCCTCTTTCTTTTGGTATGCCATTTGTTACTGATAATGAATTGCTGAAATACAGATGCTGCAGTCCCCCACTGAGCTGAAGCTCAGCTGAGTGCTCTTCCTGGCCAAGGGAGTAACCTAAAAGAGCCCCTTTGGAAAGGCTGACCTTCTGCAGAGCCACAGGAACACCCGGGGCTCTGTCAGCTCTGCCCTGAGCTCCAAAAATCTGTAGTGGTGCAGCTACACTGCAGGGAGTTCTCTGCCCTCACTCTCCAAGGAGGCCTGCCATGAATGTATGCTCCTCTTATAAACCATGTCGTGTTGGTATTTTTAAAGACGTCCCAGCAGCTGTAAGAAAACCACAACAGAGACAGCCAGGAGGTTTTCCATGTCGAAGCTGTTTATTATGTTAGATAAATACACTTGCAACAAGTTTGACTTCTATCCTCTGAGTGCAGTTGCTGGTAGTATGGCACAATGATTAAAAAAGAACCAAAACTAGCAGAGGCACTTGTTGCATGCAGCTGAAATTACTACCAAGCCCAGTGATGCAGGTCCTGCTGACAGAGACCTGCCCTGGCCGCGAGCGCGGCGGGGCCGGCACCACCAGCACCCGGGGTGGGACAGTCCTGGCTCCCAGGGGAAGGAGCATGACGTGTCTGGCTTGGGCATGACGTTCAGTATTGCTTTTGGTTACAGAGGAGTGAGGTGGTGTGATTGTAACCAGCGGGGAAAGGCAGAAATTGGAATGAATCATAATTGGAGGGATCCCAACTCGATCAGCATAGTCAAGTCCAGCTCCTGGCCTGGCACAGGATATCCCAAGAATGCCACCAAGTGCCTGAGAGTGTTGTTCAAAGGCTCCTTGAACTCAGGCTTGAGTCCTGTCACTGGTCACAAGAGTGAAGAGATCAGTAGATTTACATTTTCTCTTTAAAAACCATCTAGTTGACTTTTATGAAGTCATGTATGTGAATATCTAGATTTTTATAAAAAGATTTTTTTGTCAACAGAAGGATGGACTTGACAAGCTATGCCAGGAGGACAAGTGCCTTTTTATTAGAAAATAGAACTAGCCAGAGGGGTCTTTTCATTAGAATTTTCAGGAAAATCCATAAAATGGTTTGTTCAGCTGGACAAAGAGACAAAAAAGCGGCAACCATCCTTGCAAACAAATTTGTCAATTTGCTTCCACAGCATTTGTAACCCTCCATATTCTCAGACAGGCTTTGCTCCTGCAAGGACTGTGTGCTGCTCTCCCTGCCCTGCCAGGAGCATGCCACAGGACTGACCCTGGTCTCTGTAGTTGGACAGCCTGCTCAGAGGCTTAAACCCAAGCACCTGAATAAGTCCTCTGCTGAACTGGGGCTTATCAGTGACATGTGACAATGCCAAAGGGTCCTGCATGCAGATAAACACCAAGTGGAGTATTGGCACTGAGAGGTGTGAGGACAAGCTGTGTCCTTGCTCTGCCTCAGCTGTGAACTCAGCCTGGTGACCTGCAAACTGCGTGTCCCTAGCCTGGACATCATTTCGTTATTTTGCTTATTTTGTAGATAGCCCCACTAGAGGGATACAAGATTTAATGACAAAAAACAGGTTCCAAATTTTAGCCCAGGGAACAGAGGTGTTGCTCTTTGAGCTAGGACATCCATTCCTATGGTACAGACAGACTTGCCCCCAAATAAGTGAGAACAGTGGGTTTGCTCCAAGTATGGTGAACATTGAACATTCAAGCCTGCAAAAGTGCTCTGTAAGTGGTGATTACCTGGCTAGCAGAAGCTAGGGCTAAATAACAGCCTGAGGAGCAATCTGCAGTGGGTAATGGAAGCAGTGGAGGTCTCTTGCTAGAGGACATCAGGAGGAAAGCTAATCTTTGAATTTCCTGCCTCAGGAATGGCATCTCCTACAACGGAGATCGGCAACAATTGTGTGGCTCAAAAGATCTATGCAAAAGTCTCCATATGCCTCACAGCCTGCTGTTTTGGGGTCTCTGTATTTGCAGTGTTGAGCACCTTACATCCTCAGAACTCAGCGGGCTATGTAAAAAGCCAGGTGCCATTTGGCTTGGCTCAGAATCCTGCAGTGAGAGGGTAAATGGGGGTCTGGACAAGTCCTCTGCCTGTGGAGAACATCTCTGTAGTATAACAAGATCCAGACCTACCCTATTGATTTTAGCAGGAAGGGTTGTAAGTAAGAACCTCATTTCTGTGCCCCTGTCTAGGGCTCTCCAGGTACTTTCTGGTATTATTAGAGAGACAAAATGAGGTGTGAAGAGATGAAATTGTTACACCCATTTCACTGATGAGTAGACTGAGGCACATAAAAATTGACTTGCGTGATCATCAAACAAATCTGTTGGACCTAGAACAATACCTTACAAAATCAGTGTCCCAATTTTCTTGTCACAGCCTTTAGATCCACCTTTCTCACCCACTGTGTGTTGTCTTATGGCAAGAACCTGGGGGTCAGGTAGGATGGTGAGGAGGAGAGATGGCCCTTCTTGAAGTTTTGTGCTTTCAAGCCTTGTCTGTTCATGGTGCTTGCTGTGGTTGCAGTACCTGCTCTGAATTGCTCCCCTTCAATCCCATAAGTTGAACGTGTAGCCATGAAAGAAAAGGCAGGCAAGAGCAAACCTTAGAATTTGGGGAATAGAGAACTTTGGAATGCTGCAGTCCCCACCCTTCAAAGGTAAATAATAAATTTCCAGTGTTCCCATGTTCACTTACGCCTTCTTGCATAATGGCTGTCTTAATTAATTGAGAGAAGGAAATGTACCTTATGAATTAGTGGAGAAAATCTTCATTTGAAGGAGCTGAAATTCTCCGAGGTAGAATGCTTATTATTGTGTGTTACTGTCAATGTAATGCTGAGGAGTCTGAATGAAAAAGCTGGGAGAAAAGTCTCTCTGCTTCTTGTCCTTGTCATTCTAGTCCTGTCTCATCTCACTGAAGTACACCTGAAGCAAAAGATGGGTGAAATTGCACGTGGAATCACTCTTTGAAAATCACAGCAAGTTCTTTGTAGTTGACACCAGCAGTGCCCAGGCTCTGCTTCAGGGATTTTTGGTGCCTACCAAGCTCAAAGTCAGTGCCCTGACTAATCCAAGGGCCCATGACAGAGGATATGCCTGGTTTTTACATGACTAGGACAGAGCAAGGTGGTGCCAAGGGGTCTACAGCAGTCCAGGACCCCCTGAGTGCTTCTGCCTCCTGGTCACTGGAAATAAGGCTGCATAGGGGTAGGGAGTGCATGTGCAGAACCAAGTCAGTCAAGAATAAATCTGCTCATATAATTCTATTCAGCCAGAGGTTCTTCAGCATTTCTACTTAGTGATGCTCTGGTATATAAAATCTGGGCCTTTCCTACAATGCCCCCATAATGACTGAGGAAACAATCAATATTTGAAGCAATCTGTTTCCAGGAAAGACAGAATACTCCTGTTGCTTTTTCATGGTGTTGATGGTTACCCTGGGTTTGTGGGTGATATTGAGGGTGGGACAAATAGTGCTAGACCAAGGTTTATATTAGGAAAAGTCCGGAGAATCTTGTGCTACTTGAGTTAAAATGACAACTGTAAAATAAGAGTTGCTGCATAGTAGTAAACTCTGCTGCCAGAATGGCTTGCTGATACCTTGACCTGTTGAGCAAAAATAATTTACACCATGTGCTCTTGGAGATATTGCCTTTGCCCTGCATATCCTAAAATGGCTGTTTGTGTGTCAGCCTTCCCCGTGGGAAAAGGCCCCCTGGACCACGGCATCCTATGGCTCTGTCTGACAGGGAATGCCTGTCAGTCATCCAGGTGCTGCTCCTCCCACGTGGACGTGGGGATGGCACTGTAAGGGTCCATGATGACTTTTGCACAGCGAATGATCATCACAATCAGGAAGAGGCAGAGGAAGACGAAACACGCCAGCGTCAGTCCCTTGTCCACGTCAACGTACACGGGCTCTGGGGTTGGCACCTCCATGGCTCAGGCCACTCTTCATCTGGGCTGGAATTTACTCCTAACATCATCAACCACCTGCAAAACAAACACGGGGTCAGGCACAAGGGGTTGCTGCTCCTGGGCGTGGGGAAAATCAGGGGTTGTACTGGACACAGGTATGTGTCACAGGCCTGGTGAATTCTTGCAGGGAAATAAACCCAAGGGAAATGTTGTAGCTCAGCTGACTGAGAGCTGTGAGAAGAAGAAACGTCGTCTCCACCTTGATTTAGCCTAAAAATGCTTCTTGCTATAATATTAGACAATAAAAGAAGAAATAGTGAATGAGCGCTCTTCACTTGTAATATCATCTCTTAAAAGAGGCACAGACACTATTCTTGTCTCGTCGTTCCCTAATCATAAAAATATTTCCATTCCTCTGCTGGTGTGAAAGATCAGACAAATGGCAGAGCAGACTGTTTCTATCCCAGTTTCCCTCTCTGTCCAAACATTCTCTGTCTCTCACTGGCACAAAGCAAAGTGAAAATTATGCATACTTATTTTCCATAATCTTTTAATCTCTGGTACTCAAGGTTCTCCAGGCAATAGAAGATTTTTTTTTAGGAGCAATATCATTTTTAAGTGGATGTTTTATTAACCAGAGAGGTACAGGTGATTATGTGATTAGAACAAGGATTATCTTATTCACTGCAGATGTCTGCATAGCTGAAGGTCTCCTCTGGCCTCCTCACCTGAATCCATAACTGAAAGGACTTCAGCAGTGATTGAATCCCTCTGAAAGTTTGATACAGGATAGTTCATCAGCTGATAACACAAACTGCTTTTGTGCAGTTTGCACAATTTGAGTCTGAAGGAGAGGACTTGACCTTACACAGAACTGAGTCACTGCCCAGGGATGGGGAAACCTCTCCTGACATCCATCTTTGGCCAAGGGGGGAGGGAGAAGTGTTGGGGATTACAGCATAGAAGA
Organism: Nicator chloris; assembly: GCA_013400495.1. Taxonomy (NCBI): domain Eukaryota; kingdom Metazoa; phylum Chordata; class Aves; order Passeriformes; family Pycnonotidae; genus Nicator; species Nicator chloris. The sequence goes on along the minus strand of WAAE01016488.1, from coordinate 375,798 downwards.
TCAGGAATATCTCTTTACAGCAAGCAAAAGAAGAGTTGTTCACATCAAATGCAATAATCAATCTGAGAGCCAGTCCCTGCTTTAACTGGAGAGGAGAGATGGGAACAAGAAGATATTGAGCTGTAGAGAGGATTTGGTGAAACTGGGGTATCAAACAGCCCAGCTGCTCTCTATTGCTACACTGACAGTGAGGAAATCCCAGGTTTTATTACACAGACAAGTCTGCCTGGTTATGTTTCCAGTGAGATGGTGCTGCTGGCAGGGCTTTTGCAGTGGTGGTTCACATCTGGCTGGAGCACTTTGTTCCTGCAGCATCGTGCTGTGCCAGCTGCCCCTGGGTGTCCCAGAGACTCCTGAACTCCGGTGCCCTGCAAGTCTTCCTCTGGGTGAACCAAAGAGCTTTGATTTTAAAAGCTCAGTTTCTTCCCTGTCTCATAATTTGCTCCTTTCAGGTGGTTTTCCAGCCTCACAACCTCCTCGATCCCACAAGGCAAGTACAAATCAGCTGGGCTCTTGAATCTATTTTAAGAACAAGGATGTCAGATTTTTTTCTTTTAATTTCCTGAAAGCGTAGAAATTACTGCGACAGCCAGTCCTGCAGCAGGGAAATGAGAGAAGCTGGTGATACAAAGTGAGTGAAACCAAGCACCCTGCTCATGATCTCATGTATTTGCCAGTCACATCCTTAGGAGCTCATGAAGAAATGTCTGAGGAGTGAGGTCAGGCTTGTAATGCTCACCTTGCCTGCTCAGAGGTCTAATAGTCCCAAGAGACCCTGCCACCACTCTTTTTCACCAGCCAAGAGACCTTACATTGCAGTTAATAACTTCATTTGATGAAAAACAGGTTTGTCAGCAAAGCTGAGTATTAAGTATGAATGGTTTGTGAATACAAAAGAAAAAAATGTTATCAAAACTGCTAATGTATCCCAGTATTTTCCTGTAGTGCTCTTGTGAAGGTCCAACCAGCACAGGTGTGATTTTTTCAATTTTTTTCCCCTCCTGCATTCTGGCAGTTGTACCATGTGGGGTTATTTCACCTCCTGCAGAATAGCAGAACTACCTGGTAATTTCCATCAGCACTGATCTTGGAGGGAAAACTGCATTTTCACTCAAATGTACTTTCTTTGGAAAGATGAATAATTTACTCAGAAAATGATCAGATGTTTCAAGTGGAGATCTATCCCTTGGAGATTTCTCTCTTCAGAATGGCATCACTCAATCTCATAGGAGTCTGGTTTAAGTGCTGCATCCCTCTGCTTCCTCCTGCTTCTCTCCTGCTGGAAGGGAAAAGCATACTTTGGAAAGGACAGGCCAGGCAGAAGGCTGTACCCAGAGAGCAGAGTGAAAGGCTGTGGCATCTGAGCTGAAGTTTGCACAGTAAATTATGGTGACATCTTGAACCTGATGATTTCAGGTTTATATTGATCTGTTTTGATAAAACTACACATTTTCAGTGGGACTAAGTATGTTTTCTCAAAAAAGCTGTATTCTTGAGGTTGTATAAATGACCTGTTTTCTCTCCTCTGGTCTCCCCACAAACTTGGTGACATTTTGATGCTGAGCACTATTTTGCATGAAGTCACTACTGCTGGTCAGTGTGTTTGTTGGGGCTGGCCAGGAGGATCTGGCTTTCCAAGTGGCTGTGCTCACTCTCAGCTTGGCTGCTCAGCTGCTCCTGTCAGAGTGGGACCCTCCTCGGCAGGTCTGGCTTGTCAGAGGGCTGGTGGGAGTCGCGGGAGGGTTGGTGCCAGCAGGCATTCGGTGGTGTTCCATGCTGTCAGTCACTGCAGCAGCATTCCAGAGGGCTGGGCAGGGCTGGGCAGGGAGTCCTGGGTGCTGGGATGGGGCTGTGCCCGAGGCATGTCTGCAGAGTGATGTGTTGTGGCTGGAACACATCGCTGTTCTAGATCAGGTGTCTGGGCACAGCCAAGAGACAGCCCCCAAATGCAAAAGGAGGTGTTTGCATGTTCACCAGGACTGCTTCCTCCTGGGGAAGTCCAGCTCCCAAATATTACCATGGACAGCTGTGCCTGCTGTCTGCCAAGTGCTTGTGGTCCTCCATCTCTGTAACAGCTGCACAACTTGTCCTGCTTAATTCCCATTTCCTCTGCCCCCCTTTCTCCCTTCCCTGGTGCCCAGCAGTACAGCCAGGCTTGGGGTGGGGTGTGGAAGTGTCTCCCAGGTTAAAGCAGATTGGGTCCATGCTGGATGTTCTGCCTGCACATCCTGCCCTCCATCCCAGCCCTGAGGGATGTGCTGTGCAGGTGAGCAGAAGGGTTTTGCAGTCAGTTTTTCTTGGTCTGGCGTGTAAAATCCATCAGTGCTGTTGAAATTAGCTTTTTCTCCAGCTACAGACTGGTTGGCTGGATGTTCTGCTCTTGTTTACTAGCAGGGTTGATGTTGACAGCATGGAGGCGGGGGGAAGATCAGCAGAAACAATTATGAAGTTTCACACTTGAATGATCAAGTTTTCTCTGAATAGCTGAATTGTAGAAAATTACTTTTTTTTTCCAGCTTGACAGCAATGAGCTGTAGAATTGTATTTTTAAAAATTTCTTCAGATTGGTTGAAAATGTGATTAGGTCTAAACAAAGCCAAAAGATGAAGAAGGACAACCCCTGGTTCAAACTAGACAATTTGGCCATCCTGAGTGTATGTATTCCTGTAAATCCCTGGGTGTTTCAGTGCAGTCTCTCCCCCTGTAACTGCTCTGAGAGCAGGTGTGTGCCACGGGCAGGCTCACCCATGGATGGAGCTGTGCTGGGTGAGTAATTCAGCACCAAAAGTGACTCTGTGCACTTGGCTCCTCGAGGGTTGCAGAGGGCCAGGACCAGGCAGCAGCTGTGTCTCTTCAGAAGGGTTGGCATCCTCCAGTTTTGGTGCCCTGCTCCCCTGGCTCGTTTTTGTGTCTCTGTTCTGGCAGTCAGGAGCCCCTGGAGCTGGGTCAGGGATGTGGCCCAGGGATGAGGAACCCTGCACCTCACTGAAGGCTCCATCCTGAGCATTTGGTCTTTGCTGGTTGTTTTGTTTCCCAGCGCCCTTTTCATGAGGGATTGCCACAGAAGAGAGATTAGATTTAATTTTTATGACCTTATGCAGGACGTTGGCATCCTCCTTAGTGCTCCAGCTCTGTTACAGGCTCTCTGTAACGTGCTCATCAGTGTGCCTGAATTTTGCAATCAGCCCTACCTATGTAAGATAATTTAAAAGATATGTTTTTGAGGTTTTTTTCCTGACCTGACAATCTTGGCACTGTCACTTTAAATATAAACCAATAATGTACCACATACATTGCAGAGAGCTGGTTCCTGTGCTGGCTAATCGTGTCTCACCTCAACCCTTAGGATTTATTTCAAAACAGTCTCTGTTTTTGGTTTGTTGGGCTTTTTTTTTTCCTTTCTTCTATACTCCTTTCCCAAAACAACAGATGTACAGGGAGGGAAGGGCAGGGAAATGAGATTTCATGTATGCGAGCAGATCCATACCTTCCAGACCCGGGTAGGAAGCCTGTCACATCCCAGCATAGCAGCATTGTGCAGATGAAATCCTCCCTGCAGTCATATTTGAAAAGTTTTGTCAGTCAGCGGAGCTTCAGCGGCGTCCGGGCTCCGCTCAGGTTCACCTCCAGCCAGACCTGGAAGCAGTTCTCACCGGGGCGTTCTGAAAAAGAAATAATAATTGGGAATTGCTGCTGGGGCAGGATGTGGGCGTGACAGAAAAAGAAATAATAATTGGGAATTGCTCCTGTGGGCGGGACGGACGCGTTCGGCGGCCGGGAATGGCTCCAGCCACAGCCGGAGGCCACGGGATGCACTGGGACACGAGATGGGCTCACTTGTCAGACATTCCCCAGAAGAACATTCACGGTAGGAAGAGCAGTGTTCAAGCCTGAAGTCATGTCAATATTTCTTCTTAAATGAGCAGAAAATCCTGTTTTTAAATCGTAGAAAAAGATCGGCCAGGTTTGAATTGATCCTGCCCAGGAGTCTGCATATTTATTTATTTGTTTAGGGCTTGGATGGTTTGTTTAAACAAAACTACTTGATTTAGCAGAACTAATACACCAGGACTTTAAAAATATTAATTATTTTATTTTTTTTTTTTTTTAGTGAGTCTGATTTGGGATAACATTCTTTTTTATATGCACACAAAATAATTTCAACCAGGAACGCTTGCTGGATGACAAACCTGACTTTTTACACATTGTTGTGGAAAGGAGTTCTAAGGTGCAGGATGGGAAGGCTGAGAAGAACAAGCCAAAAAAGAGCCCAAATCCCTTGTGAGGGGCAGGGTGTTGCTCAGGCAAGGGACTAGAGGTCAGTGGCCAGGAAGGAAGGGGAAATGCTGCTCCAGACAGGAATTGTGTGTGTTTGTCAAATGAAGCCCCCTTCAATTTGAAGTTCAAATCTATACAGGAATAGTCTGGACACTCGATCATGCTCTAATATTCTTAACAATCTAGTTTTGATTAAAAACTCACTGCCTCTGAGCGCAGGAGTCAAATGCTATAGATAGATACAGACAGATGAGCTCCTTGCTACACCCAGAGAGCAATAATATGACTTTAGCTAAGTCTAAAAATTAATTGGCCTTTTATACTTACCATTCTTTCAGCAGAAAATCAATACTTCATTTCAGTAACTCTCCCTTCCTATAAGCATGATTTTTCCTGTGTACCTGAAGGCAGCTTTAATCTTTGTTTTCAACTCACTGTTTGGCATTTTGTTTTGGTTGTTGGACTACTTTATTTCTTGCTTTACATACTGACCTTAAATCTTTATGCTTAGCTTAGTTTATGCAAACTCCTTTATTCGATCTAGCCCTCAGTTACGGTCAAGAGACAAATAATCTTCCCTCACACACTTGCTTTTAGCCAGTTGTAAATCACTGGATGCCAGCATTCCATCAGAAGACTAAAGACACCATTTACAAGAGCCCAAAAGTTGAACACAAATAAACACATAAATCAATCTGGGGAAAGTTTTAAAAATTGCTGTTGCACAAATGTTTCCTTCCTACACAGCCCCATGGCAAGAATAACATTAATCTTCACTGAGAAAAAGATACAACATACACTTAAAATAACTGTGGGCTGCTTATAATTTGAGAGCACCCTAAATCAAATAATCATTTCTCACTCACTTCAAGGAGCATGTGGAATTACTCATTAACAAAAGATAAAAAGAAAAAAAATAGATGGTTGTGCTTGGGAACAAGTCGCTGTTCAGAACTATTGAGTGAACTGATGGACAGTTGGGATCTGGAATTAAAAGTGTTTCCAGCCTCCCAAAGCTCACCTTTTGTGAAAAGTCCTTGATTAAACTTTGCTGAGGTGAGAACATCTGTGAATCTTTCTCAGAGACTGGAAGTGGTGATTCAGAGGTAAAAAAGAGGGGTAGGATCAGTGGTGCACTCTATTGGTTCCTGGCTGGACACGAGAGTGGGAAGTGATAGGATCTGAGTACCCTAAACAAGGGCAGGTAATGCAGGATGCTGTTGTGATGTTGTCTTTGTATTTGCTTTACAATCCAGAGGGGACCAGGAGGAGAAAGAAAATCCAGTGCTCCCTCAGAGCCCAGCCCAGGGATTTTGCTTCCCCTCCCTGGTACCGTCCTGGGCTGGCCAGGCTCATCCCTGGGGGAGGGAGCTCTGTGACTCCTGTGTGTGCTGCAGGGACCTTCCTTTGGTTCCCTCTGTGTTTCTGCTGTGCTGAGAGAGCTGCAGGGATTGCACCATCCATCCTCCTGCAGTACTGCCTTCCACCCTGGGGCTGTTGGGAACGTTGATTCACCCTTTCGGAGATAATGCCCAGAAAATGCAAAGCAATACCTGTGATGTGAAAAGTTTAGATGAGCTTGAGAAGGAACATCTGTCTGAGCAGGACCATCCTTCATTCAATGTGTATTTTGATAAGGGGGCTGAAGCTGCTTTCCTTATCACTGCTGTGATGCACTGAGTGCATCCCCTTTCATCAGGGCAAACGTAAAGGAGCCTTAGAGAAACAAATGGATTTGGCTTTTAAGCCAAGGCTTGTAAGGTCTGAATAGATATGATATAAACTCATTTTAATGGAGTATCTGCTTTTTAAACTCTCTGCTGTTTAAATCCTCTGAAAGGAGACAAACATGCCTGTTGGTCCTGGCAGTTATTTTATAAATTAAACAATGACTGTTAGCCAGGCAAAGCTGTGGAGAAATTTTTCACTGCAGCAAAGCTGACAAGGAGGAAAAATGACCCATATTTTTCTGTACTGCTCTGAATTTTTTTATTTTTCTTTTTACCAAAATCAAAAGGCTCACTTCAAGGTAGAACAGCAACTCCTTTTTACGTAAATATTACCTTGTGGTGGTGATGTCCAGTATTCTCTAACTTGCAGGATACCTCTCAGAGACACATCTTTTGCCCTTCCATCTTGAAAAGCCACATACAGATCAAATTAAGGCTGTATCAATATTTTTCCAATTGAGAAAAAGTATTGTGGATGAATTCTCAGCAAATATAGCTGGGTTGTGCCTGTAGAACTGTCACAAATATAGGCAGAAAGAAATCACATAGCCCTGCTTCATCTCTGAATCACTTATTTCAAATCAAAAGTTAAATTCCTGCTAATGAATGTATCTCCTACTCAAGAAAGATTTAATAAATGAGCAGCAAAACATCCAAAATAGTTACAGGTGGCTTTGCCATTGTCGTAGCTTCAGGTACTCTTTAATCCATACTGATAACTAATTCATACACTTTCTTTAATCCAGGCTTTTCTCAGATACTTCAGAAATTTGTAGGCAGAGGGATTTGATCAATTAAACAGAAGCAGAAATAAAGCTCAAAGTCCAGAGTGTGTTTTGGCTCAAAACAAGACAAACTGACACAGGCTTTACACAGGGCTTCCATCAAAGGCACTGCTCCTGTCTGCCCCTTCTCTGAACCAGTTTGGTCTGCAGGGGATGGTGAGGATGGATGTTTGTAGCTTGTGCTCATGCACAGAACCTCCTGTGCCATTGCTCTGATTCTTCCTGGTGATCTACCCTGGGCTGTGATGCCAGCTGAACCACATCCTATCTTAAACTGAAAAAAAAAAAAAAGATCTTGCAAAAGGAGTCTAAAAGACTGAATGAATAATCCTGAGATGTAGTAGAAATATGAACCTGGCTGCAAAGCAGGCCAGGAGGTCAAACACTGCCAGCATCTCTTGCCAGGTCACTGGGCAGAAATGGACACCCAGGAGGAGCAGCCCCAGAGCCCAGAAGTCTTGTTGGGTAAGGATGAGAAACCCTTAGAAAACAATGGCAAAACCAGCCCTGCTTAAACAGATTCATCTCTCCTTACTGGTATGAGGAATGGGAGGAAAGAATAATTGAAGATCTGAAATGAAAAGTTAGGGGCCCCAGGTGATCCAAATGAGTTTGGGTTAGGGCTGTTTCAGGGAGCAGAGCTGTGTGCTACATGGGACACCCACAGCAGCTCGCTGCTTCTCTCCCTCTCCAGCTGGAAAGCCAGAATTGTTGCAGCATGTTGTCTAAATTCAGCTATAATTTGCCAACAGGAGAAGCAGAAATATCATTACTAGTTTTTCCCTGTTTTCTTTTCTCAAGAGAACAGTTTTTCTCTTGCTACTATAAGAACTGGGAGAATGAAAGTTGGCTGCTTTTCAGAGGCACTGAGTGCCTCCAGCACCATCTGGAACCAGTGTGAGCAGCCAAACAGCTCAACAGCACAGCAAATCTTCCTGTTTTCAGATCCCCTCCCCTTTCTGCACAGCTCTGCACATGAACACTGCACAAAAGATTCTTTCTGATGAGGATCCAGTTGGCACCCACATAAACTCTATTTTCCACTGTCTCCCAACTGGGATGGATTGCATCCTCCTTCAGAGAGAGCCCAGATGATTTTTATTACAAATGAACCAAAACCTTGAGTCAGGACATGCATTACATTTTCCATAACAGCTCTGGCTGGAGTGAAGGATCCTGATAAGAATTTAAAGATAATTGAGCTCTGGTCTATAGCTCTGTAGGCAGGTAACAAATACAGCAGCCTCCAAATTTGGCGTGTCACCAAGCGAGGCTGGGTGAAAGGATAAATGGCCCATTGCTGAGATGAGTGAGGATCAGTCAGGACCCTGAGCCTGAGCCCCAGCTGTTCGTGGTCTCTGTCTCTTGTCCTTCCCAGGACACGTGGGCAATAGCTACTGTAGTAAATCAAATGTGTCCAAGGCTGGTTTTTGGCATCAAGGCTGGCTGGTAAAGAGCTGCCTGTGCAAATGAGGACAAACTTTTCAGCAGGGCCTGTTGTGCTGGGATAAGGGGCAGTGGTTTTAAACTAAAACAAGATCTTTTTAGATCTGATATAAGGAGGAAAAGTTTTACAAGGAGGGTGGTAAAACACAGGCACAGGTTACCTGGAGAGGGCAGTGGATGCCCCATCTGTGGAAATATTCAAGCTAAGGTTGAACAGGGCTCTGAGCGACTCGATCCAATTAAAGGTCTCCCAACTGATTGCAGGGGGCGTGAAGCTTGATGACCTATGAAGGTCCATTCCAACCCAAACCATTCTGTGATTCTATGAAGTCCTGCTAAACTTGGCCTCCGTGACAGATTATGTTACAATGTGGTTTTACAGAGGGATGACAAATTAAACTTGTAAACGTTGAGTATCTCTTAGTTGCAGAATGTGTTTATTAGAAGTGCCAGATGGATGGATATAAAATGCAGTTTGTGTTTATTCACAGACAGAGAACAGTCAAAAGTTATCTCTGAGAATGGTGAAAGAATGGGCCTCTTTCTGACTGGGCTTTGGTGGCAGGAGGTGGGCAGAACACCAGTTTAGTGATCACCACCACAGCCTGACATTGAAGACTGTCCAAGTAGTGAAAAGCCACCCCGTGATTATCACCCTGGTTGTTGTTCTCATTTCTGGGGCATGTTCCCTGGATCACCTTTAGGTGAATCCTCAGGTACCCATGCCCTGGGGGGCTGCTCCAGGCCAGGCTCTAATTCAACTTCCCTGCAGCATCTCTGATCCATGCTAGTGATGGCTTTGGCCATAGCTTTGTTTGTGCTGGGGGTTTTGAGACTGATTGATGCTTTTTCATTCCCTCCTTCCCTCTAATCCCTATCTGTTGAAGAAATTCCCAAGTGTAAACCATGGCCTGAATGCTACCTGTGTTTCTCCACACAGGTTTTTTCTGATCATGTACTCATGTATGCTCTCTAAGTACATGTGCAGCCTTTTCATCACATCCAGAAAGGTCCTTTTCCTCAGCTGGAAGCTCATGGACTTTTCTATAAAACTTGTAGTCAGAAACATTCTTTAATTAAGACTGTACAGAAAAGAGCTTTGATTCCAGACGTGTGTTACAGCCTGATGTTGTTTTCTCTGTCACTGCAGCAGATTACTGGAAGTGTAGTCCCTGATTAAAAAGATTGTGGGCAATTACATCCCATCTCCACATCTTCAGCTAGATCAGTAGCTTGTCAGTGGGTCACTGGGAATCAGGCTGCCAGAACCTTTGTACATGTTCAATTTATAAAGGACTGTTTTTGGCACTGCACCCAACAGTCCCAGACAGCCAATACCTTATTAATGCACCATTACTCACAAGGAACATTTTTAAGTGAACCTAATGTGCAGGGAGCCACGAGGGCTTGCCTGAACTGACTCAGCAGTTTGGAAGGTCTTTTCTCCCTTGCGGGGTTCACACTGACTTCTGAATGTGCCCTGATATTCCAAACCTTAGTGCTCTTTTGCCCCTTGTAGCCATCTTTTATTTTGGTTTTTATGGACTGGGATCACTGTGATTTGAAAGCAGAGAAGTGGGCTGAGGAATAGATACCGTAAGGGAGTTCTCTTTAGGATAACTGAAATGATCAAAGGGGTGATCTGTTCCTTTATAAGTGTCTGAAGAAGATGGGAAAAAGATAGCTGAGGAATCATGTTTGAGCTATACAAAAATCACAGATCAGGAGAGTGGGAAAATAGTTTCCTCTCAATTAAAAAAAAAACAAAAAACATCAGTTTTCAAACCAGGAAAACTTAGGGGCATTCAGTGAACTAGTTGACAACTAGCTTGTTATTATAAAAGGACTTCTTTATTCATAAGGTAGTGACTTCTTTATTGATTATGTAGTGACTTCCCAAAACTCCACAGAGGACTGGAGACAGTACCAACAGGCTTTTTCAACTGGATGAATTGCAGACAACAGGCCCAGATAGACCCTGAAACCATTAATCAGAGGTATTCCCTATGACTTCCTAATGCAGCAGCTGTGGGTGTTGGAGGATGGGCTGCCAAATGTGACCAGACCAGCAGTGCTCCAACGAGCATCTCCCCTCAGACCACTGGGCTGCCCCAGCAGCAGGTTTCTTATGTTCTTATTTCTTGGATTGCCAATGCTTTTGGGCTACCTCTGCAAAGTCCCTTTAAGAGAAGAGAAGAAATTTAAGATCTGATCCAATTTCAGCTTCAATCTCTATTTGTATCTGTAAATAATAGAGCTTTAATACTTTTGAAACCAGGCACTGATCTTTCCTTCTAGTTCAGCTCTGTCTCTTTATATTTACTGAATATATTTATATTCAGTGCAATAATGAGATTCCTCAAAAGCTCTTCATGCATGAAAAGAAACTAAACTCAAACAGCTCAGTCCTATGAATAATAAGGTGAGATGTGTCCCAGTGGGTCTCTGCCTGTCCATGCCTGGTATTTCTTTATTGTCACAGGCTCGTTTTATGCCCATGCTCTTGGAAGTTTAATTAATTGCAAATGCAGGCAGTGGAGAGTTGCTTTGCAGTACAGGTGACTTTGGGCCAGAAGCAAGTATACCTGTAACTTACAGGGGTTAGATCCCCACATCTGTGTGTGCTGAAGAGGAGACATTTACCTCGGAGCAATCTCAGCAGACACACAGAGCATCCAGCCAATGATCCTTACAGCTGTGCAGGGAGCACCACATCAGGACACCAGCAGGATTAACTGGATTTTCCTACCTCATTGGGTGTATTTCTCTGTGAAGATTTATGTTAGGAACTAACAGGACTGTGGTCATGACTCAATACAGAACTAGATTTCTCTAAGGCAAATTTTTATATATGTGCAAATGCGGGTCTGGAATGAAATTTTTTATTTTTTTTCACTATGTATTCTTTGTTTCCCCTTGGACTGTTTTCCCTGCAAGGTCTTCTAGATGATTCTAGTGCCGAGCCTCATGGTAGGGAATGACTCCAGGTCTCCCACAGGTTCAGTGTGCTGCAGCTGAGCCTGGAGCATCTGGAAGGGCAGGACACTGAGCTCCAAAGCAGCCCTTGCTTTTCAGTTGCTCAGCTGCAATTCTGCCTGGTGCTGTTCCATCAGTGCTGTGCTCAGCAGCTGCTCCTGCTCATGTGCCAGCAACAGCCAGACTTCTTAGAGCAGGGGTTTGATTGAGGAGGGGAGGAGTGAAGTGGCAGAAGGAGATTTATAACCCCATCGTGGTTCAGCATAGGTCTTCTCTTAGGAGGCAAACAAGGGCAACTGGTTTTGCCCAGTTCTGCAGTGATTCTGATTCACAAAAAGAAAAGCCTCAAATCATCTCCCATGTCACTGCAGATTAACACAAAGAGTTATCTGGATGCTGTGGCTGGGGGAAAATGGTTCCCTCGATGCTAAAAACCCCTGACATTCTCTTTTGGGTGGAAACCTCGTAGGTACCTCGTAGATACAGCCTGGCACACGGGGTTGTGTGAGATGCTCAGGGTTTGTGCAGGGGCAGCTAACACAGTCACAGGGATTATCTGTGGCAGGACAAGGCAAGGGGCCATGTTTTGTTTCAAGTTGTCTGTTTAGAGCAGGATTGCTTAAGTCACCTGCAAGCAAAGCACAAACCTCAATTCTAGCTGAGTTTAGGAGCTAATACTTCCAAAGGAAGCCAAATAAAATCTTATGACTTCTATTTTTCTGAATTACTGAAACTAATTATTAACTGAGAAGATGTTAAGCAAAGATACAAGGAAGCTCTTTTAACAGCAGAAACCTCCAGCACTGCCCCCCAGTGTGGGCTTTGCCTTCTCTTGGTCTGCTCTGCAAACTGAACTTTGCAAATGGAGATTTTGGAGATTTCCTCCAGCATCTCTGTCTGACGTGAGGGCCCCAGCTGCACCCTCAGCTCTGAGGGGAGCAGCAATGGAAGGGAGCCTGAGAGTGCTGTAAAATTCAGTTCCTGTAAATATGCCAAGCCTCAAGTAGGAAAGTCATGCATAGGTTGGTGGCTCAGGTGGATGGAGTGTGGGCAGGAGGCTGGGGAGCCTGCTCACACACAGCCTGGTGCATGTGGAGTTACCAAGGTCAGCACCCCTGGAGGGATACACAGAGTGAATAATGGGGCAGGGCTGCCTCAGGCACCCGTCCTGGGCTGAAGGAACACTGCAACTGCAAACCATTCCACAGCAGTGAGATATACAGCACTCAGCTATAGAATAGCTCTTTATGGGCATGCTAAAATATGGCCTGCACGCAGCTGGGTACCTCTCTGAATGACTTTCCCCTAGCAGAGAAAAATGTCTGGCTTCTGTTTACATGACTGTGAGCACCCTTCAACTAAATTAGTTTGGTAAATGTTGGACTGGCAGTGGGAGGGCTGATTTCTAGAGAAATTCTTTTAATAATAAAATGCCTCATAAAAACTTCATTGACTTCAACCAGGCAGACCGTGGGCAGCTCAAAACTTCTGACTGCTTCACTTCAACCCAGTCTTTTGGGGCTAAGCAAAACACAAATGCCATCATGGTTGTGGTAAATGTCCCTCACAGGCAGGAAAACCAAGGGCAGCACTATTTACATCTGGTGGGTCGGGGCTGAGGAGAGTGTGGTACTCAGTGAGTAAACTTTGTGCTTCCAAGACACCTCTGTGAAATCAGTGGGATGTATGGGCTGGCAGCCCACACTTGGCATTTCCCATATGTGCAGTGCTATGACAAACACAAACTTTAGACCTCCTCCCCCTCAGCCTTTTTTATTCTGTGCATTGACTCACTACTGACTTTGCAGTGAGAAAGAGAATGGGGTTTGTGCATTGCTGGGTTCATAGGTCTGGAGGTATCATCTCAACATCTTCCAAGGCCTCTGTAAAACAGAGTCTGGGATCTAAACAGTCTCAGGAAACCCTGCTGAACTTTGTCTCTCAGGAAAGCCTTACTGCCAGAAAGGATGCTCTGATGGGAACACTGCATTCCCAAGCCAAATTGCCCTTGGAATCACTTCCCCTTCTCTGCCAGCTAATAAAACCCTAATTTTCTCAAAGCGAAGTTCAAGCAGAGTTTTGACTTTGAAAAATAAGTGCCAGCAATTATCTGCTGTTTGATATAGCCAGTTCTATTGATATGCAATATTTAATAGGAAGTGTTTAAATATTATGTAGCAGCATAAAAACCCTCACTTGACCACAAAGAACAGTGTCTAAATTATTCCTTTGGCATCTACTGATGTTATAGTTTAAAGTAAGTATTCCAGGAGTCTGATAGGCTGTCTTGTCACAACTTAAAACTTCTCCTATGAAGTAGTTTCCTGAATGCTGCCCTGGTAGGTTTGTTTGATATGTTTGGTTGTTTTTTTCCTTGGTGACCTACTGCAGTGGACACCAATTAAAGCATTTGGCAGGTTTCTCATAAATATAACCTTGAAACTGTGGAGCAATCTGCTGGTGAAATGTGGCCAGCCTATGCATATCTGTCCATCAAATGACCCTGTAATGCGTGGTTGGGAAGGAAAGCAGATTTATGGAATTGGGGGGATCCTCTCCACACACCACCCTGGTACACAGCCCCATCAGTTTGTGCTGCAGGGACTCCTCTCCACCCCCTTCTATTTCAGGTCTTCTGACAGAGCTAATTATGGCAGCGAGTGACTTGCATCAATGACATTCAGGGAACACAAGCATTTGTGGGCTTGGGAGTTCTTGAGCGTTGCCCTGTCTGCAAATTTTTCTTATTCCAGTGAAAGTGCAACGGCTTGCTATTTATACGTGTGTAGGAAAACTCCTTTGCTATACATTCACCTTTTCCACTTTACCACCAGTCTTGGATAACTGATAGCCTCAGAGACCTGCTCTCTTATAGGCAGGGACTCTGAAAACTATCTTCCTTTCTGCTGTGTTTTTTAAGCTTGAGAAGCAACATTGCTTTTCTAAGCTTAAAACCATGGCCTGGGACCTGGATCTAGGCTCTCTGCTACCTCATGAATCACCACACAGGGAATGATTCCTCACTGGAACTTGGAACAGGCTAATAACTCAGGAGCCAGGAGACATCCTAGCTCCGCCACACACCCTGGCCTTACATATGGCATTGCTGCACTGCTACTGGATATAAAAAGCCTACAGGATCTGTTTCAGTCAGGAAGCAGCTGGGACTGTGAATGCCGGTGAGAAGCAGACTTAATTCACTCCAGGAAAATGAGGCCAATGGAAAATGAACATTATTTTCCTGTCTATAATTGCATTTAAAGTGCATAATAAGTAGATGATGGTAGCTATGTGCTAAAGGGTCCAACTGTTCTTAATTGATTAAAATAGCTTCTGAAGGCTGTTCTGTTGTGGATTTAACACCCTGTGGTGTGACACCATCGCACCAGGATGAGTCTGTAGTTAGCTTTGTGTCTCTTCTCTGGGTCAGAGGGTTTTTCACAGTTCAGAGAGCATCACTTGGTACTTACAGTCACCTGCCTCTGTCCCACTGACCTCAACAGAGGGGCAACTGCAATATATCAGCACCAAAACACTGATGTCTCCCATGCAAGCTGTGGGAGACATCCACACTCCATTGCCAGTGGTTAATTCAACACTCACCTCCTAGAAATAAGCAGAGATTGGTGGTCAGACATGCTGAGCTGGGGGCATTGTGCCCAGCTGTTCTTTTCTTTATTTCTTTCCCTCTACCCCAATGGCAAATCTCTGATGTAAAACTCTGTGGTGTTTCAGTTTGAATGTGTTAATAAACTTCCCCCTCAATAACCAGAGCAGGCCTGGGAGTGAGCACAGGATCAGCCACACTGGCAAACTGCAGGGAGGGGAGAGTGACGGAGGGTTTGGGATGGGCAGGTGGAAAAAAAATCATTTATCCCAGGCCAGCAGGGTGCCTGGCTCTACCCTGGTAAAAACTGCATTGAGTTAAAGAAGCATGGTGAGACAGGAACTGAGTTTGTCCTCTGTGGGAACTTCAGACCTGGGACTTCATCTGTATCTGAGTCTTATATTTCATATCTCAGAGATGGGGGAAATAAGGTGAGTATTTTCCCTGAAAGATGAGGCAGGAAAAATCAAGAGTCTCTTTTCTCTGTGCAAGGAAGGTACTAGGAAAAGTCATTTTCTGTAGGGTCCTAGAATGAAAACATTATTTATCCTACCAAGGCTTTTGTTCTCCAGCCAGAGAATGAGGAGTGCAATTCTGAAGTCTTGAAGTTGGCTGCAGTACAGGTTGCTCAATATTAATTAAAAAAGAAATAACAACAGCATAATCATTATGGCCAGCCCAGTGTTTTATTCCACCTTCTTTAAACAGACTAAATAAATCACTGACTTAGTAAATATTTTCCATGAAGTAGCATGGCAACTGCTCCAGTTCACTGGCACTGGCAGACAGCAGAGTCCTGGCAGAACCTGAACACCCACAGTTGAAGGCAGCATCTCTGGGCCTTGTCTTTAATTGCAGAGCCTTAAATCACACAACCCATCTTGCTCTAGGCTCTGTCTCTCATCTGTGTCATGTTAACCTGTTGTCAAAATAAATTTGATTTGCAAATATACAAGAGCTGGGCTGATACTTTAATTTTAGGACACTTATCTGAATGCAGTTTTCATGCAAGGATTTAAGCACGTGCCTGGCTTTAAATAGGTACCAAAGGCAGACCTGGGAATAAAGCAGTGAGGACAAGATATATAATTGCATTTAGCTCCCAAGTTTCTTGTAGACTTGTTTAGCACTTCATGGATTCACAGAATGTTCTGAGCTGGAAGGACCCATGAGGATTATTGAGTCTAGCTCTTGATTAAATGTTCCATATGGGGGTTGAGCCCACAGCCTTGGTGTTACCACCACCCTGCTCCAACCAACTGAGCCAAGACCTGAATGAGAACAGGGGTTCCTAGGAAGGATTCAAGAACCAGTTTATTCCTATGCCTTTGACTTTTAACCTAAGTCCAACTGATACTGTCAGATTTAAAGTATGTGCTTGGTTTGCTGGGTGGCACCTGGAATTGCCTGTACATTGCAGTCTCTGTACTGGACATGGCAGTTCTTCCAGTCTCCACCTTCATTTTTGAATGTTGAGGTAGAAAATTGAAGCATTTCCAGTTAAAGTAAGAAGGAACTTTAAAACTTTTAAAAATAATGCATTTATCAGGAATCCTCCCTGGAATTCAGATGGTTTCCTCATATCTCAAGAAACAGTAACCATCTATTTCCTGTAGGTTAATGTGTATGAATTAATTTTAATCCATGTGATAAGTGATAGGAGATGGAGCTGAAAAAAAACCCCAAATCATAGATCTGTGCTGACCTTGCATATTATTTTTAAAAAGGCTCAAAATAACTTGCTTAGTAAATGAATACAAAGCCTTTGACATCATGGGTGCTTCAGACTCACATCCACACAGCTGCTAAAATGGAAATTTGTCATCCCAAGTATTAAATGGAAGGAAGGGCAGAGAAATTAATTAAACAAATATATAGGAATCCTGACCTAGCAGTCATTAGAAACTCAAATCAATGGGTATTTGTCTTGCAGGGCAAAACCATTGCTGCTTACAGAAACATTTAAGAACAATGGACTTGGACCAAGTAGATAGAAATCTATTTTGGAAGGCTTTTCTTCCTAGAACAGGACATTTTCAAGAGCATTTAATTGCACTTTTTCATTTTGTAACTGAAGGGTAAATCCTATAGCACATTGACTGAGACCACAGCCTCACATAACTCCTGCAGCAGCATTTGCCTTAAACAACAGCAAATTTGTCAATGCCTGACTTTATCAATAGGAAAGCAAGAGTTCTTGTAGCAAAAAGAGAACTCCCTGTGATAATTCTTTGGCCAGGGTTGTAACAAGCTCCATTTTCAAACTGCAGTGATGTTAGCAAAAGACAAAACCAGCCTTGGCTCCTGGGATGTGCTGAAGTTCATCAATGGCAGTTCTGTCACTGTCAGAACTCAGAAGACAGCACAGGCCAGACCTCTGGGAAACATCCTCTGGATACCTGGAGGCCCAAATTCTTATTTGGGAGACATGCAGTAAACGACACCAACACATATTCATTTTTAGCCTTGTTTTGCATCTTGGTGAGAGGTTTCTGCCAGTTTCAGCCACGTTAGGATCACATCTCCAGTGTCTCTGAGCCTTTTCCAAGAACAGCAGCAGTCATCTCCAGGCTGCTGGAAGGGCTGAGTATCTGATGTTATTGCTCATTGTACCACAGGCTGCCTTGAAGTCTCTGAATGATTTCTCTCTTTGTATTTCACAGGACACAACACTGGAAACTGCAGTTAGGTGTTTCAAGTGCTAATCTTTCAATAAGCAAAACTATTTAGCTTTCAGATTTATTTGCTTATGGCCTACATGTTGCTAGACTCTAATTGTAGATGAAGTTCACCAAATGCTTGACTTGGTGTCAATAATATGACCTGGGAGTGTTTCACTGGAAGCTCTGAGCAGTGACAGGGAATAAAACTTTTCCCTGGTTGATGTGGTTCAGCTGTAGATAAATAAGCAGTGTGTGCTTTGGTACATTCCCTGTGCATTCTGCTTCAGTGGTTCACTTCCTCTTACTTTGATTTAATATTTTTTTCTCCAGCATAAACTTAACATAAGACAGAGCTGTGCAAGCTCGATAACCTTAAGGAATTATTTGGGACACAGTGGTCTAGGCATAATTCTCTCCTCCTTTATCCCCACAAACAAGCAAGACCATAAATCACCTTCCATCTGCTTTGGCATGCAGTGGCACTCAGGAAATGCTATGCAGAGCTCTCCATCATGCAAATCTAGGCTGGGACTCTGTGGCCAGTGAAGTCAGCAGCGTGAAGACTTGCTCCCAAACAGCAAGCAAAGAAAACCATAAGACTAAACCTTGATTCTTCATTCCTTTCCCATTTTTGGTGGGTGCTTTTTGTTTGTTTGTTTGTTCGTGTTTTTGTTGTTTGTTTGGAGGGGGGAGTTTGGTTTGGTTTTGTTTCTTTGTTTGTTTGGGTTTTGCCTGTGGAAAAGAATCAAAGCAAATCACACAAAATAATGCATGCACATACTACAGCACCTATCTGTTGATCTGCCTTTACCTTAAAATCATCCTTTTCCTCATTTGACAACCTCTGGACTTGGTGAATTTTATGAATCCTGTTTTAAACTACGGGAGAACTGAGCTGTGTGTAATGCCAGCTTTTTTTTGAGGAGGGATGGGTAGGTGGGGTGTGATTTTTAAGAGAAAACCTTTTTTAAGGGTTTGACTGCAGACACCTAAAGTGACTCTCCACTCTGTCTGAAAATGTGCACGCAGAAACTTTAAACTACAAACTGTAATATTCAGTTCTTAAGGCAGCAAATAATGTGAGCAGGGTGTTTTACTGCTGTGATTTGAACACCTTGGAAATGCTGAGGCATATTAAAACATTTTGAAGACATTTAATGAATAATAAATGTATTTATTATTGCTATGCCACTCAAGCAGGGAAAACAACATCAGCTTGCATGAAAATACATCGGCAACTGCTCTGCAGCAAAGAGAAGTTGATTATAGACAAATCTTTCCTGTGGCTGGGGTAGAAGTATTTTCTTGAATGCCTTTTACACATCATTCCCTCCTTTTTGCAAAGGAGGATTGTGCTTTTCCCTCTTTGCATGCACTTGCACTCCCTCGCCTTTTTTAGTTCCAGCAACTGGAAACTATTTCTTCCTTCTCCTTTTTTGTAACCTGGTGAAAAAGTGCTTTTATTCCTTCACAAATTCCTTTTCTAAGCAGTAGCCAGCGAGGACTTTACGGAGCAGTGATTTTCACAGCACCCTTTCAGCGTCCCCAGAGTCGTTCTGCTGTACAAGCAAATGCAGAGTATTTTTGAGGAGGATTGGAAGTAAATGACTTTCTGCTCTGTCCTCACACCAGTGTTTTAAGCACAGCTGCTCAGGAAGTTACAGAGATCTAAAATATATATCTAAAAGAAAGAGGTATATAGGATCATCTTTGCTTCTTTGATGTGATTATTATTCATTCAGACACATTCTTGCCTGTTAAATGTATTTATAAAAGACCTTCAGTAGTTATTTAACACCCTGCATGTTAATTTGTTTATGGGCCCAATAAGCAGCGTGTTAATGAAAGTTTATTTTAGCAAGAGCTGTGTGGGGAAAAAAATGAAAATGCTAATAACAATGGGAAGAAACTGTAAGAACAGAAATCAGAAAATTTTGCTGAGCAAATCTGTTTAGAAGTAGAATTCATCCTTTTTGTTCAGTTCTTCAAATAAAGCAGGAGGAAACTCTTTAAGATAACCTTACAAAGAGATCAAGTGGGGGAAAAAAGTGCAGTAGTTGGCCCATGTTATGTGATAAAAGTAAAAAATGTAGAAACTTGGTGGTTCCTCTCCTTTTTACTCTGACATGAATTGCAGTTAGAGCATTTACTGATTTTTACATCATGTTAACACAAATATGGGAAAGAATATAGTAAGTGTTGGACCAGATCCCACTTTCCTCACCTCTACATGTTTGATCTTCTAATTTTATTCCTTATTTTAAAATTCTCTTTGATTTGGCTTTCAAGGTGAGGAATATTTTTGACAGCAGCAGTGACATGGCACAGCAGCAGGACTGGCACAGCCATCTGAACCTTTTTGGAGCTGCTCCTGCTTCCTCCTCTCTCTTACAGTAGCATTTTGCAAATATCCACTCTTTTAGAGAGTAATGCTTTAATAATGGAGGAAAAACAGAGCTTTAGAATAGACTGTTGTTTGCTGCTATGAAGTAAGGTGGGAGATTAAATAATAGATCATGTACAGGAAAGGTTGAAAATTAGTCTAATCACTCAAAAATTCTGAAGGAACAGCTATTCTTATTTTCCCCTGCTGGTTACCTCTCTGTTTTATGGTTTAAACTACTTCAAAAAACGCTGACTTTGTCTATGCCATAGAACTTCAAAATATTTCAGAGAAGTGCTATTGGGCAGTTGTGTAATAAAATTACTGTCTTCTTGCAATCATATATTCTGCTGCTGTCCAAAGATCATCTTCTCTCAGGACTCCCACAGAATTTAATAGAGCTGGGGGAGAAATTTTTCTTTTTCTGATCAAACTTATCACATTTTCCAGACAGTCAATGGGGCAGACACTTTGATGGATTGTGTGGGGAAGAGGGGGGAAAAGCAAGGAGAATGTCCTAGCCAAGGAGCTGGGGCTCTAGTTTGGTGCTTTAGAATTATTTAGAATAATTCCTTCCTGAAGCTCCTTCCTCCCTGAGGAACTGAGCACTTTGGTGGTGCTGCTCTGGCTCTGGGTGGGGCAGCCCTGGTTTTCTTGTAGAAAACAGATTTGAAGTACTGTATCTGCTGTGTTGTGGTTATGGACCATGCTCTTTTCTCAGAGAAACAGTGATGGCAATGCCCTTAGAGAGGTTCCCAGGGCTCCTCTGCCTCTTCTCCCCCCATTCCTCAGAAGGGTGGCCTGGAATTACCCGCTGTGTGATTTCTGAGTTAGGGTTTTGTAACAAAAAACACCTTGCACTTGGAGAAGATGCTTTCAGCTGATGCTGAGGCATTTTGAGGAGCTCTCTGTGCCCCCAGACAAGGTCACTGGGCCCATCTCAAACCTTGGCACTTCACTCCCCTGGGTGTGCTCAGACTCTCGGTGCCCTCCAGACACTGCACTTGCCACTGATAAATATCCATTATTATCTCCTTAGAACAGACCTAGCCGTGGTGCAAACTATTTTGCATATCATGAACTTTGTGTGAGCAGATGTAACTTGCAAATGGAGGAAGGAAGATGTTGTTGCAGG
Source organism: Nicator chloris (assembly GCA_013400495.1). Classification (NCBI taxonomy): domain Eukaryota; kingdom Metazoa; phylum Chordata; class Aves; order Passeriformes; family Pycnonotidae; genus Nicator; species Nicator chloris. The sequence continues at coordinate 354,795 of WAAE01016488.1, read as the reverse complement.
AAACATTTTTTTTTTTAAAAGGGAATGAAAAGTAGGTGAGGCAGCACAGATTCCTGTTGTTCACTGTTTTCCTCTCTTTGTGGGGTGATTTGTTCCATTCCTTCCTGTCATGTTTACTAATGTGTAGCTTAAATTGTCAGTTAAGCTACCTCTCAATTTAGCCAAAGGTTTTGATGTAAGAACATAAGGAGATTACAGGAACAAATTGTCAGGAGAAAAGAAAGCTAAAGACAACGGTTCTGATCCCTACACAAATAAGGAAACAAGACTTTCTTTACATAGAGTATCCCATTCTTACCAAATCCAACAGAAAAAATTCTGCTAGACTGCCAGTGTTATTTCCTTCTCTGCTATTAATTTTAAAAATGCTGTAGGCATGAATGTTTTGCAGATACTTGCTTTAAGATACAAATAGTTGTCCAAATGCAAATAGGAAAATACAATATTTTTTTCCCTGGGAGATGGAAAATCACTTGGAAAATTCTTCTGCACTGTGTCCAAAATATCAGCAAAGCATTTGTGCAGTTCAGTGTCCCAAGGCAATGTTCTGAGCATGATGCCAACCATCATTGATTTCCATTTCGGAAAGATTCCTTTAAGGAAGTGTTTCGGTTTGAATAACCAAAAGCAGGCATAAATGATTTCTTTTCTCAACATTCCCGTGCTCATTCTCTGACAACTATCCACATGAAAGCTTTATCTTTGGTGGGTGGCTACTGGGGAATGCAGAAAATCACAGGTCAGTACAAAAAGGGTGGGGTGTTTATTTTGCATGTGTGTGTTTTCTGACAGTGTCCAACACTGCCCTGCCCACACAGGCTGTCACTCCAGTGTCACTCCAGTGTCACTTCAGCCCTATTCCTGAGAAGGGTGGGCTTCAAGACCACGACAAGTTCATCTGGCTCAGAGCTAGACCTGGGATTACCCCTTTGTGACACCAAAATGTCAATAATGTATGCACCAACCTTGCCAAATCTCTCTCTGTCCTCTGCTTAGAAAGCGTTGACTCCACAAAACCTCCTTTTAGATGCCAAACTCATTTATTTCAATTCCTGTGCTGGAGTCAGCTTCCAAACAGGCTCCCCAGCAGTTTGCTACAGCTCCTGCTTCCAGTTGGCCAAGCTTGGAAGTGCACTAGAAAGGCTCATATGTTCCTGGAGATGAAAAGTTTCTCTTCATTCACCCAAAAGAATGGCTTTCAAAGCTGTGCTGGAGCTATTTCCAGCAAGGTTCATGTTGATGTGTTTCTGTTATTGCTGTGGCATAGCACATAACATGGCCATAACTGCAGATGGGGTAGGGAACTTCAATAAAAAGCATTACTTCCAATGTGGTAGGGTTATCATTATGTTTCCAAGACAGCAAGAAACCAAGGTCATGCATCTTTACAAGTTACCTCTTGTCAGCCAAGACAGAGTAATACACTGCCTATGAGCTCTAGACCCTCTCAGAAAACCAAATAAGTTTAAATCACTGAATCAGAGTTCATAAAAAGCCTCAGCCTAGGGTGGTTGCTCCTGTGGTTCCCTCGCACAGCCAGTCTGTCCCTTTCAGTGTTAAACTGTAACTCCTGTGAATTTTAACTAAGATGAATTCAGTGTGGTCCTCTGCTGCCAAACTGCCCAGTGAAGTCACTGGAGCACACAGAAATGGTTTTGAGGGCAGCAGGTTTATATACGCACTTAAACTTTGAATATATGGGGCCAAGGTGCTATGACAGCAATGGTAAGTGCAGGGTAGAGGGTGAGACAGATCCCTTGTACGTGCAATGTGTGGGCTGATAAGTTTCACCTACCACAGCGTGTCCAGACATTTGAAACCCAGGCAAGCATCACAGAAGAGTTTGTTCCACCATCAGTAGGACACTTCTGTGCTAACCAAAAGGGAAAAAAAAGCCTAGCAGTCAGCTGAGGTGTTTTCTTATGGATGGTGACTGATTAAATACCACCTGAAAGCATAACATCACTCTTAAAGCAAGATCCCAGGTGCAGGGGAACCAGAAAGCTGTTTTCTGTGGAGTCAGACAGCACATTTAGCTGCTTCTCTGCTGTTTTTAATCTGAACCTCCCTTGCCCACGGGCAGGAGTAGGGAGTAGTGCTTGTAAGGTGATTTTCCTTTAGGTCCACAGGCTCAGGGAAGGAAACTCAGAGTGTTAGAAACAAAGAAGAGGAATAGAAAAGCTCTGAGCTTCTTTTGTTTCGTGAGAAACTTAGTATATTGTCTTCATAACTTAGACAAATGCCACAAAAATCTTGGGTTGTTTGTGGGCTCCAGTGGCTCCCAAGTCCTTCTCAGCAGCCCTTTTTAGTGAGCAGCTGGTGGAAACCCCAAAGATGAACCCCAAAGTTTGCATCTGCGTGTGTGTACTTGTACACAATTATAAATTAAACACCCTCTCTGTATTTTACCCCTTCCTCTTACAGACAGTGATGGTTTCAGTGCAGACTGTGCTTCCTAACAGCTCGACAGTGTCCTTTTAAACCAATCCCAGTGTCACGGGGCAGTTTTGGAGACAAACACTGATGTCAGCCATCCCCTGACAGGTTGCTGTACAAGTCTGCCCAGTGAGCTCAAAATGAAACAGCACATGGCCATGCCCCTTCCCTGGCTGCTGCTGAAACGTTTGGCTGCTTCCTCGAGAGAGAAACAGGGGTATCCAGCTGGGACCCGCTGCTTTTGCTCAACATCAGAGACAGAAAAGGCCTCAGCACTAAATATTGCTTAAGGAAACTTACTGTGCCATATATGCTGCTCGCATTTTCTTTCCAGAGCTTGATTTATTTGGTTTTTTGGGGGGTTTTGCTTCTTTCAGAGAATCTGCTTCGTTTGTATGCACTTATTATTTCTCACCGAAATCTCGGTTTTACAAGGATTATATGAAGGAAATGCTTTAAATATAAAAAAAAGGAGATACGTTCCCTTGCTGGTTTTCTCTGCATTTTGAGATCTAAGGATGTCCAAAAGGCTTTTTAAATCAAATCCCAAGCTATGGAGTATTACACAAAACACCCTCCCTAGATACAGTATTTCTGCATAAGAAAAGTTACTCCATCTACTTTAATTCTATCTGTAACCAAGTTTTATTTGTGCCTGTATTATGCTTTCATTCCTCTTCTAAAACATTATTTCCTTTGTTCTGCTTATAATTTAAATCAAGACAATATTAGAAAACAGGAGGATGGCACAAAACTTAATTGTCTGTAACAGCCCAGCTAGGAATGTTTAATGTGTGTGGGACTTGAGGCAAAAAAAGGCCCTGAGGGGAGCTGGGTGTTGCTGCTCACCATGGCCAGGGTTTGCAAAGTCACGAGCTCCTGCACTTCTTTTTTTCTGCATCATAAACATCACCAAAAATACTCCCAATATACCTTCCACTGAAGTCTTTTGGGTTCTGATGCAGCCAGTGGGAGTCTCCTCATTGCCTTCCATGGATATGGGATCAAGACCCAAAGCAGAAGGCAGCTGAGGAAAAACTCCTTCACAGATGCAGTTCTGAGTTTGTTTTGGGGTTTTTTTTGGATTTTTTTACTTGCTATTACCACCAACCTGTTCCCATTCTCCAGGCAATTCTTAAAAGAGCTCATTACTAAGATGTGGCAGAAGGAAAATGGTATGAAGTGAAAGCAGGTGTTTCCAAACAGCAGAATCTGCTTCTTTCCAGAAAATACCCCTAGTGAACATGGAGATGAGAACTGTCAGTGCTGTAATGGTGTGACAGGGTCTGAATGGGAGAGAATACAATGCAAGTCATCTTCAATGTGCTGACCAAATATAGCACATGAAAAGAGTAAGGAGAGATATTTCTGAATACTTTTGCAGCTGAACAAGAATTGGATCAGCTTTACTTGGGTATCTCCTTTCTGGCTGCCTTTTGCTTGCAACTTGCAAAACTGCATTGATGATACAGTGAACTCAGAGGCAGAATACAATCCAGAAAACATCATTTTCTGGTGGTTTCCTGATGCAGATGGTAGAAAACCTCTCCATTTTTCTTCCTGGGAAACATTTCTGCTGGCTGTAAGACACAAAGATGGTCATGTAACGTAAAAAAATTAAAAGAAAACAGAAGCAAGTAATGTTTTGTAAAGTTGTGATTCTCAATATAGGGATTATCTAAATTTTAACCTTGTGTGATTTCCATATGTGGTGATGCTTGTGAAGCTCTGCTGAGGCTACCGTGCAAGGATATAGAATTCTTTATTCTAAAATGCTCTCATATGCTTGAAGATGAAAGCTTTGAAGCATACATCCTTAAGAATACCCCCAAATGGAGGACAAAATGAATGCAATGTTTATTTTTTCAGTTCAGTCTTTTTGGTTTGGCTATTTTGAGTTTTTTGACTTTGAGTAATTATGAATTATCATTATTTGGACTTCTAATAATGGGAGGCACCTTCCTGACAAGATGTTACAGACAAAAATTGGCTCCCTCTGTGTTGAGAGCTGAGGTTTCCTCTTCTTTTCATTCCCATTATTTTTTATAATCAGTGATGTGGCTTTTGGTTCATGGCTCTCACCAGGCTTTTTCAATGAAAAAACTTCTCACTTCCCTGGAAGTGTTTGAGAAGAGACTGGATGGAGCTCTGAGCATCCTGGTCTAGTAGAAGATTCCTTGCCCATGGCAGGGAGTTGGAATGAGATGAGCTTTAAGGCCCCTCCCAACCCAAACCACTGTGTGATTCTATAATTGATCTCCTCCCAGCTGAATTATGCTCAGACTGAGGGCTGAATTCTAAACTAAACTGGTGAAAATCCAAAACAATTCTGCAACATATGGTGTGATATGGTTATTTGGTAAGAAGTCATAGATATATTGGTGATGCTGACAGAGGGAGTGGGAGCTTGAATTTGAATATGGAAACAAAATTGCATGGGTGACATCATCTGCCTTGGACCAGTTTATAAGTCAAACTAAATGTGTGAAGCAGCAAATTCTACAGAAATCATGAAATCAATCAGATGGGGCAGGGAGAGAAATGGAAGGCTTTTCCACCAGGTAGTTTAGATTTGCTTGGGCATGTGATTCTTTACAGCCATCAGTGCTGATTAAACGTCTAAAGCAAAGCCTTGAAGAAAAACCTGTGATTTATGATAAAAAGAAATAAATCATTCCCTGTTTCCAGCAGAAAAAATGTGAGCATCTGTGTTTTCAGCCACCTTCTGTCTCATTTCCTCATCTTTCCCTCTGAACAAAGTCCTGACTGACACTGGGGGATACAATGTTCCTCCTGTCTAGGAATCTCTCTGGCTGGCTACTTTGAATTCTGAGTATCAATCCGTAGGAACCCCAGAGGCTTAATCTCCCCAGGGCTGGATGAAATAGATTTGAAACTCAAATGCTAAAATAATGCTGAGAAGAGGTGTGTGTCTCTGCAGCCATCATTCCAGCAAACCCTTGTTTAGTTCACACAGTTTCCTTTGTATTTGTGTCCAAAAGGAAAGAAAAGATCATTAAAGGTTCCATGGCCTCATGAAGATTCAGAGCTGAGCACTTGGCATTTGGAGTTTGGTCCAGATGTTTCAGTGAAACTCAGATACTGATTTGCAGTTTGTTGCTCATGACTCAGTTTGTTAGAATACAGACTTCCACAGCCTTCTTTTAAAGTTCAGTGCCTTGAGTTATCCTCCAAAAAGCCAGATGCCAGAATTCTTGCCTAAAGCTTTAAGGAATAGATGCGGAAGGTGATGGAACCACGGGCCAGTTCTTCTGCACCTTCTGAAGGTCGCTCTGCCTCACCAGGTGCACTTTGGAGAGACTTTGCCAAACACAGCGTGTGACCCTTCTAATTCTGCATGGTTTTTGTGTGCATATCTACACCATTTGAACAGCACTTGGGAAAGGCAGGGACATCATTTTTGCTCCTGTTTTAAAGGACAGCTCAGGCTGCAGGCTTCAGGAAGTACTCAATCATAGTCCTTTAATCCTCCTTGAATGCCACTGCACTGCTGCTTCACTCACAGTAGTTCTGGGGTTTGTGTGGGTGTGCAAAGTGAGGAGAGTCACTGTGGCAAATGAAATATCCTGAATTGTAGCTATTACAGAGTATTAAGTAATTGCCCTTGGAAAGAAGTGATAGTAGAAAATAATAGCATATTCGTTTTGTTGTTGAAAATGGACTGTCTGAGCACATATCTGAAAATCCCAATTAAATTCCATCTTGATGCTCACAGCAGATAAGTAGAATGAAGATTCTAAGAGATTTTCTTTCATACATATGAATAAAATAATTACTATGCAGCATATCTAAGTAGTTGACGCCATCAGAAAGTCTACCCTTGAAAAACAAGAAAGGAAGAAAATGTCCTTTCTTTTGTAGTCAGAAAGGAAGTGTTGACTATGTATGTGGCACATTTTGGATGTCACTAGCTGTAAGATGTATTTCACTATAAACATGACAGTTCTACTAAACATGGTACAAAAATTCCCTGCTCTTGTACAAACACAGCCAAACTTCTCCCTTTGAGAACGTGCTGAATATCGTGTCTTTTAATGCGACATCGTCTGCGCCACTGGTTCCTGGTGCAACAATGACACACACTTTCACTGGGCTTTGAAATGATGCAGCATGTTTATCCACCCACTGTATACTCTTTTATCCAGTTCTGTACTGGAAGTTTTGCCTCTGGTACTTACATGACAGTCGTGTTTCTTACTGTCAGGGAAAGCTGTCCGTGCTTCTACACGTCAAAAACTGGTAGAAAGACAGTGATGCAAATTAAAGTAGTTCAGGTGACTACAAATGTTGAGCAGCTATTCTTCATTAATTAAATTGACTTGCAGCTCATTACTGGCAATGTAGGACAAAATTAGTAAACTTCCCTTTGCGTGTTTCTCTCTCAGGTTGCAATGTAACAAACTGAACTTGACTTCTGAGGCAAGGCTCCTGCCAGGGTTACTTACAGACAAGATAAGGTGAAAACATCTGTTTATTAATGTGCTTATTCTAGACTGAGAAATCAGATTTTATACCTAATGTTCTCCATTTTGCATTTGACATGAACAATAATATTTTAGCAAATAATTCTGAGGTTCCAGTTCAGGAAACACATTTTGATTAAAGGCTCAGAATTGCATGAAAGCATAAAACCAGACATAATCTTTGTCTTCTGATTCTCATTAGGAATCCAATGGCTTTCCAACATCCAACTCTATCTTTGCATTTCTTTCCCTCCCATTTCGTACTGCAGAGGAAATAATTTGAAAACAGTAGCTTGTTAGATTACTGGAGTTAGTTTACCTGAAAATAGCTGATGATAATGTAATCAAAACTGTGTGTTCTGAGCACATTTTACTTACAGGTAAAACCCCTGCTCTATCTTCATGATAGATATACCAACACTAGCTTTATAATGCTCAATCAGAGATAACTTTTAATAAACTCTCATATCTTCCAAGTTTGCTACTGGCTTTGCTGTAAATCTAGATGGAGAAAACAGAGGCAGATGAGGCACACAGGGATGAGGAACCTGTGACTGGAAAAATTGCACTGATCTTAGGTTCAGGTCCTTAAATGAGAGCAACTATAGCACCTATCAAAGGCTCATAAACAGAAGGGGAGAAGTCAGGATTGGAGAGAAAGGGAGGAGGAGAGCAGATCAGATTCAGATATGATACACCCTCCTTGTAGATTTGTCCATCTTCAAAGTTGTACAGCTAATGAAGAATAATTATCACGTATTAATTTTGCATTATCTTAGCAATTGCAACTCAATAGCACCATATGTCACAAGGCTTCTCCTAGATGAAAAGGAGAAAATCCTCTTGACTGCAGTGCCAGAGGAAACATCTCTTTTCAGCACCCGAGCATTAATCTCAAGGAGAAAACTCCAAGACACGCATGTTGCACAGGAGTGAAAAGGTGCCATAACTTCAGGGTATTTTTCGGTCTCATCAGCTGTGCCTGTGACTAAACATTACACACATCCTCAACAGCATCTCTGCAAAAACTCTTTTAGAAGCAACCCAACTTTATTTGCCTAATTTTTGAGAATTATCCCTTCAAATTAGTGACGCTACAAATTTTGCTCAAAACTAAAATGACAGAGGAATATTTCTTTCTTCATTATGTGAATATTTTACGAGAATTGAATAAACCTTAACTTATAAACAAATATTGAGTGGGAAAACCAAAGAATGGTTTCATTAGTGCTCCTTTACAAGAGACCAATGGCTATTTATTATTGACATTTGACCGAGCAGCAAAAACAATCCCTAACTTTCAGCAGTAGCATGTACTGCTCTCTCAAAAAAATTTCACAAACATTGCCTCAAAGAGTTAAACATGCCTGAAGCCCAAAATGGCAGTGAGGCTGAAGGCAGGCAGTTATCCTAAAGCCAGAGCTCGTAAGTCACTGAAAAAGCTGTACCAAGAAATCAGAGGAATGAAGCTTGGTATTAGTTTCTAAGTAACAGAACAAAAACTGCATGGTTAAATTTGTTTTAATTGCTGCACAGATCTTTCCAAAGGCCTGAAATCACTGCCTAAATGCTAATTTTGCAAACACTTTCAAACTATGTAAAAAACCCTCTTCATATAAAGCAAACTTTAACTCATGCTTTCCCTCTCCTACTCTGTGCAAACAGAAAGCTGCTACTGCAGAGTACAGAAACAGAACATCAGAATCTGAAGAAAGCCACAGCTATGCTATGATAAAGTACTGCTTACAAACATTTATCTACCAAAAATTGCGTACCACAGCGAAGAATTTACCACAAACTAGAAATTAGCCGTATCTGCTGAAGTGAAGTAAAAGTATTACCCACCATCAGGGCACTCATTCACATAGTTTCCATCTACAATTCATCATCACCCAAAGGCACAGCCTCTGTAAATCCAGCACCAGAGTACCTAGTACTAGTACAGAAAATAGTTTGCACCCCAGCACAGGAAACACGCTGCATGATTAAGGGGAACACAAACGCCTGCTGACATTAAGTTATTAAGCCCCAGCTCCGTTCAAACACTCCAAGATGACCACAGAAAGCCCCCCCAAAGCGGGCAGTCCTAGTTCAGCACAGGACACGCAGCCAGCAGTGCCCTGCAACACCCACACAGCCACACAAAGCAAACCATACAGTCCCTGTCACCGCAAATCCACTCCATCCCTCCGCTTCCTTCGGAAACAACCACCAAAATCATGCAGCCCTGCCACTGCTCCCGGACTGGAGGTTGTGTCTCTCCCAGCAGAAGCTGCAAAGGCTTCAGCTGCTGATCAGCCCGGGGAAGCGGTGCCTGCTGCAATATCCCGGCACTTACTGCATTGCTTTTCAGCGGAGCCAGAGGGGCTGCTCTTCCCGGGCACACATGGCTCGCTCAGCCGGAGGGTTCTCTATTCAGCACAATTCAGCTCCCAAGTCTCTGCATGTGGAGGGGAATTGCCCGTGCTCCGTGCTGGGGGTTTCTGGCTGCAGCGGCTGCTCACCCTACCCATTGCCTCTGGTGTATGCTAAGTAAGCAATCCCCTGGGTCTTCATAAGGAAAGGATGAAGAGTCACAGCTTTCGAGAGCAGATAAGGTGTTCTGCCGAGAGCCTCTGTGCTTCCATGGCATTTTAAAGGCAAAGGGGCTGGGGATGCTTCATCTCGTTTCACAGTTCTGTGTCGTGCAAGTTGTCGTATTCTGCAACTTAGAGTGGAATTCTCAGCCAAACACTAATTTATGTGTTTCAGAGAGAGCTCAAGTTAACAATAGAAATTCAAGCCAGTGCATTTTTAAATGTTGAGGAACGCACTCTTGTAAATCTTCTGTTTTTCAGAAATACAAGCGAAGGGGAGGGGTTTCCTAGCTCATAAATGCTCTGTACCAGCATTGCTGGATACAGTGAAAAAGTAGCAGTCTAAAACTTCATGGATTAACATCTGAGACTTAACAGGCTCCAAGCACTGCTCCAGTCTTGAAGGAGGGACTGTCACCCTTGTCCTTTGTCTGCAGAGTGTCTGTCACTTCTGGGGGCTCCTGCATGCAGATGGGGCAGAATTCATGAGCAGTAATATAAAAAAGGCAGGATGACCAAGAGCCACGGTGCCACTCATTTCGTGTTAGGGACCCTAATTTTTTTCACTGTACTGAGATGTTTGACACGGTGGCTTTGGGAAGCCGTGGGGGACTTGCTCTCCCCACACCCAGCTGGAGTGAGGCGTACGGCGAGCGGCTTTGTGACACCGAACCACCGCCTGCTCCAACCCTGACCTTCAAAGGGGCTCTCAGGAGAAAAGCCCCATTTTGGGGCCGTGCTTACCTGTTACCCAGGCCTCCTGCAAATGCTAATTGTGCCTAATCATGTGTGGCAAATCCGTGAAAACGAATACATTGCAGTCCTGCGGGCAAAAATAGATAACATCGCAATCATTCATAAACATTTCCAAAGACCAGGTGCTGTGTAAGGTGTTGATTCACTCACCCCCAGGGCTCTTGGGCAGGGGAGATTTTCTCTGCCACTGATGGGGGCATTAAGATATCACCAGAAGAGCAGCAGATTTTTGTTGGTGAGGGGAGGTTTTGACCTCCTTAGCAAAGGCTTTGAGCATCCCCAGGGGCTGATTATCCTTTCAGATAGCACAGGGAGATCCCAGCCACCAAAACAGTGTGGCTAATAAATTTTTCAGGATTATTAATTGGATTCTTTAGAAAAAGGGCAGCCAAGGACAGGCATCAAGAAAGAGCCCATTTCCCTTTGAAAAGTGTTTTATTAGCTGGACTTCCATTTCTTCTGGAATTTCTATAAATATGCAGCTTTCTATGAGACTTGTCAGCATCATTGGTCCTATACCTATTGTTTTCTGTGCTATAATTTCTGCCTGTGAAAATGCCAAAAATACTCAGTCTTCCTGGCAGATGTTGCTGGGAAGGTTCTGCTTTGCACTTTCACAAAAATAACACCTCAGAGGAGAGGGGAAACCAGCACATATCAGTGCCAGCGCCAGTGGATTCCTCTGAAATGAGATGACAATTCTATAGCAGCAAAACTGACCTTTTTTTCTCACTCTTGTGCTCACAACTGTGTTTAGCACCTCAAGGTAACAAATTTGTTGAGTCATAGAAAGCAAAAACCAACAAAGCTGCCTTGAATTTTAAGTTTGTTTTGTACAGTAATTATGTATTATGTCTGCGTCTTTACTTTTAAAATGCAGACAAGGCACAGTCCCTGTCCCAGGGAGTATCCAGGCAAGTCAGTCAAAATGATGCAGATGTAGCAACCAGGATTGCCAGGTGACAGTCTTGTTGCAAGCAAAGCAGGAAAACCTGGATGGATCTGGGAGCTGCAGTATTGGTAGCAGAAACAATTAACTCACACTGAAGGTTCTCAGCCTTCATAGGACCTTGCAGAAAGGCACTCCAATTTTCCTCTTTATTCCTGCCTCATCCTTTTGGAGTGTATTGATCCTTTGAGTAAGTCCATTTACTTTCCTTGGTTGGGGGATAAGCTATAATTAAAGTATGAGTTGGACAAACGTAATCAAGTCAGCACCATAATTAGGTGTGGACCTTCTCAACATCCCAGGAAACACCAGCCCTGGCCATGGGCAGATAAATCGTTATTCTAACAAGCATAATAATCTCATGTTCTGGAGCTGTGGTGAGGGAAAGATTATAGATTCCAGTGGATCATTTTCCTTTGGTTTTCTGGGCTCCTTGCCTCAGTTCAATAACGCAGGAACTCTGCTATGCTAACACGTCGCTTCTCTTTCTGTTGGTAACAGTATTTTAAACCCTGAAAACAAAGAACCAGGCTCCTGATTTACTGGGGAGAGGCACAAAGGATGACAGCATGGACTCAAAGCCTCTGGGAGACACTGAAAACCTAAAAGCACAGTTGTGCCCTCACCCAAAAACCCCTCAAAACAAAAAGAAACACAAAACTGTCTTTCCAGTCATTCCAATAAAAAGCAAATATGTTGTACAATAATTTTCCCATTTAAGGACAGTCCAATAAATACCCTGGAAGTGTGGGGTTGTCAGGCTGTTGTTGTGTAGGGAGGTACCAGTGACTAAGAAGCAGTGTTGCACAAGATGATTTAACTCAGGAGCTTTTCCAAACCAGCTGGAGAGTATATTGTATTTGCAAACTGCAATAAAGGAGAATTGAATTTTAACCTTCCTGCTAGAGAAATCTAAAAGGCTTATAATTGACTCTGGGCATGTAATGTTGAAGAGAGCCATGTAGTGCAGAGTGCTTGTCCATGAGAAAAATAAACCAGTTCAGGTATGAATTTAAGTTTGTTGTAAATTTATTTATTTATTTGACATAGGCGTATAAATATCTATATAGTAACAGTATAGCTGTGTCATGAACATGCTCTGTATGCTTAAAAAATTTGGGAGCAGTCTGAATTAGTGTTACAGGTTAATTGTGGCTGCATGGAATAGCCCCAGGAATATCCTGGGGTAACTTGTGGTAGTTACTGCACAGCAGGGTGAAGAGCATGGCCTGCACAGTGGGAAGCTGAGCTGCAGGCCAGTGTCTGCAGGAAGATCACCTTGCCACTCCTCTTTGAGCTGGGCAAGAGACAAATGGGGAGAAAGACACGAGCAAAGGCTGCTCAAGTCACTTGAGCCTTCAGAGGACTCAGAGAGCACAACTTCAGGTTACAAAAAGCCAGGGGTGTTCTGCGCCTCCTTCCCAAAGTTAGGCAAAAGATCATCCTTTTTCCTCAGATATTTAAATAAACTGTGTAATTGAAACTTGAGGTATTCTCTTGTTTCATCACCTTTCAGCTGGCTCCGTGCTCAGCTGCTCTCTGTAACCTATGGAAATCAAGGACTAGATTAAGGACTTCCTTCCTACACATCTCATGACAGTAATTAGGGGAAAATCTGCCTGATATTGTGTCCTAAAAGAAAAATAGTTATAGAAAATAGATATTTGCACATTAAGTGTTAGGACAACATTAGTTTTTTTTATGTGTGAGAGCAGATTTGCATCTGCACTGAACTAACTTATCACAGTTAAATTGTGTTTAATGTGTGAGAGGGACACCGTTTCCTACCTTTAATGCTGATGATCTGTATTTTATTATTCCAGAATTATTTAATCTAAGATGAATGGCCAACACCTTAATTTTCAACATAAGATTATAGCTACAAACTAGTCATTTAGGAATCTTGTTATTTCAGATGAATTTTCTTGAATATGTCTACATATTCAGATCCTGTAAAAGTGAATGCATGGGAATTATGCTTGTCTCCTCCAGCAGGACATTCCCAAATCTTTCTTAAACTGATTTAATTGTATTCCATTTGAGATATTACAGTTCTTGAAGATGAGGAGAAAAAGGAACTGAGTATTTAGCCAGCAAAGCATCTCATTTGAATTAGAGACGTGCTTTCTAATTTAATGGGACACTTAACTGTGGGCATCAATATCTTAATTAGCTTATATTTTTCTCCTAAATTAGCCAATTCCATACTCTTCTATGATCTGTTTCAGCTTTTCTTCTTTAGTTTATCTGGGTACTCTTACTCTTACTGTACAAATAAAATGCATTTTTTAATTCACAACTTTTCACCCATAATGTTTTTCAGTTTAACCCATGAGTTCAATTTTAGTCTCCTTACTCTTTCTATACAATTGTTCTCTCTCAGCTCAAGAATTAGAAGAAATCCTCCTGTCACACAAATCCAGGTATGTCCCCAGTAAAACAGAAAGTGGGATCAAGGAATTTGAACCTGATCTAATGGAATGTTTAAGATCAATTTACATAAATTGTAGTCTCTGTGCCCAAAACTGCACTAGGTCCTTCACAGTTGATGAGAGGGCAGGCTCAGCCCTAAAAAATGCATCAGTTTGGCAAAGACATGTGCTCTGAGAGGATGTGCTCTGGAGCCATGGGAAGCTGTAGTTTTGTATTTCAGGATGAGAGGGGAAAGAGCAGAATGTTACTGAGGAAAGCAGATGATGTGAACACAGAGGTATGCAGACAGCCCTGACTGTCCATGAGATCAGAGAATGTCTTTTCTCCCAACACATCTTGCATTTGGATCTTGCCACTGGAATTTTTGGGGAACTGACTCTGAAGGCTCATGTTTTCATTTTGGAGCTGGTTCTGACTTGAAAAGACACAGCCATAGGCTGAAGGGTGGGTTATGTGGCTCAGGTTTGATTTTGCCAACATGGGGAGGAGAACTTGAGGCAGTTGAGGCAAGAGCCTGGAGCTACTGAGAGCCCTGAACAGCAGCTAAGGAGAGGGCTGGGGGTGTGGAAGAAGGTGTTTTAGCCCTTGGATATGCTGAAATAAAAAGGAAAGTCAGACAGGGAGTGTGTGAACAAACCCCAGCTATCCCAGACCATGCCAGGACAGAGGCTGGAAATTCACAACCCTGATAGAGGACATGGGATGAAGCCAGGACAGGCCACTGGTCTCTTACTGTTCTCCTGAGATAGTTATTCATTGCACAGCAGTGAGAAAAAATGAAGTTTCTTTCCAATTTGAACAGTATTAATTCTACCTATCAAGCTTCCTTTGGTATTGAAAATTCTGAGGAATAAAACAAATTATTTTATGTAGCCAGTCCCCAAAAGCTTCCAAGAGGATAAAAATTGAATGGGATCCTCTGAATTTTTTACTTCTCTTTCTTCTGTGTCTTTGGGGAAATGTATGATCTGATGATCTCCTTATCTGTGCATCTTTATTCTTACTCTCCTCAGAGCTGGAGTCAAACGTTCAAAAGCCTGGGTCAAAAGAATTGCAATGGCAGAGAAAGCAATCTGGCTGCAAATGAAGGAGTTAGAAAAATTGGGTTTTTATGCAGCCAGCTTCTACAGAGAGAAAGGCAAGTGCAGTGCCTGTGCTGTCCCATTAATGTTCTCCTAACTTAATGCAGTCAGGAGCTGGGATGAGAGAGGAGTTCAGGTCTGAGGGTCTATAATACTCTCTGAAGCTGCCTGACATGGCTGATGGCTGTCTTGTGCCAGTTATGTTTTGAAGAATCTACTAAGAAATATTTTTATATTTTATATTTTTTTTTGAATTATATAATTACAATATTATATAATTATAATATTATATACATTTAATATAATATGCAAATTACATTCATGGCCCAGTGTTGATGCAGGGCAGATCTGGACCACTCCTGTCCTTACAGTCTGTGTGTGGTGGGGCTGGGAGCGTTCAGCACAGAGTTAATGAGCCCTCATGAAAGCAGAGAGCTCCTGCTGCTTTGCAAAAAATGTGCTCAGTCTCTCAGTGGAACAGTCAAAATGAGTGTGGTTCCTACTCTGGGAGGTTGGTGACCTGGGACTTGATGGTTCAGTGATGGGAAGGACTCATCTGTCATCTCAGATGGCGTCTGTGGGCAGACACTGACTATTAGAATTTGTTTCAACACTTGAATTTTAGCTTATTACCTAATGTCTGAATACATCAAGTAGTTAATAGTTGGGTGTGAATCCGGTTTTAATGCTTTGTATCAAGCAACAACTTAAAACTTGTGAATTAAGATGTCGAGGGAGCAAAACTAAATCAAAAAATAATTACAGCAAGTTAGACCTTCTTAAGAGATAGGAAGAATCTCAACCCAAATATAGGTTATTAAAGGACAGATCATAAGACTGTGGGAAATGGGGTCATACATTACGCCAGGCTGCCTTCAAGTGTTTGCCATTGTCCGTGGCATGTATCCCTTGGAACAGCATGCAGGTAAAAAAGGGATCATATCTGGAATGTGTAAGTCATCAGTGAGGAATAACAGCTATGAACGACCTCATTCAGCTGGGCATAATTTTCACATTATGTTGTTGTTACTCAGCATCACAAGACATTTATGACCGGGAGAACCAAAATGGAAATACGGACTTGGAACACGAAAGGGTTCATCATGCCAAATGCAAGCTGTTTGTTTTTTGGATTTTTTTTCTAGAGAACAAATCATGCCTTCCTGCCGTGGATGCTTTGGGGTTTCTGTGCAGGCAGCAGGCATCTTGATGCAGTTCAGAGAACTGCAGGGAAAATACCTGCAAACAGAAACCTTCCAGTATGTCCTGTTGTCAAAGGGAATATGGAAAAACCTAGGATCCAAATGGAGAAACCATAAACCCCAAACTGACTGGTTGTTTTGGAATGCCCTTCAGTGGATGGGATGCTCCTCTGGAAGTGGAATGAAGCCAGGAACTGGCCTTGAGTTAGTGAGCTGAGAGGTGATGGGTGGGACATGTCTCTGTTTTGCTGTCATAGTCCTGTTTCTTCTGCAGAGCATTTTTTCGTCCTCTAAAAGGCAGCACTTAATGCTCCCAGCTTTTTTCATTAGACAAAATAATTTTCCAGGCTCATCCTCTGTGATTTCCAGGGGGTGCAGTAAAACAGTATGCCAAACCCAATTTAGATAAGAACTATTATCTCTGAGGTTTTCTTGCTGATGTGCTTGGTGAGATACTTAAATTGCACCTGTGGGCTTATTATCCAGCCACACCACAAACCTCACTGTGGGCCTGAGATGAAGCTGCATGAATAGGATTTTTATTTCACCCTTATACCCATTATGCATTAGTCTGTTCTATAAGTCAGTGCTTGATTTGGCACAAATGATCAGCTCTGATTAGAGCTGCAGATGTAGAAGGAAGAGCAAAGTTACCTCTGTATCTTGATTTACCTACTACCTGTATCTCCTTATAAAACACTATAGCCTTAAAAAATTACCAGGCACTGGAGGGAAAAGCTGCATTAAGATAATGAGGAGTTTTCTGAGAACTGCAGCTCGTTCATTAGGACTTCATTCCTTGCACTGTCATAGCAGAAGATGCAAGAAAACTTGCAGTTATTAGTTGAAATAAAATTGGCTCAGCTTGGGAACAAAATAAATCAACCTCAGGCCTCAGGCATACGACAAACAACAATTCCAGTTGAGACCTCCATTTCTTTCTGATGGGACTGTCAAACATTATTAAAAAATCATGAAACAATTTTTTTCTGTAAACAAAGAACACTTCATTATAATATCTGCCAGCTGATCTTCTATGCCAGCATATATCAGCAATGAAAATTAAATGCCTTTCCTTGAAAAATGAAACAGAAAATAAAATTAACTGAAGGTAGGTTTTTTCACATACTTAGAAAGTCCTGGTTATATTGCCTGTATATTTATTCTGCTGCAACCATCTTTTAAAATCAAAATAAATCTCCATCTCTCTTTCCTGTTTTAGAAAAAAAGCTCTACTCCAGTAAAACTGAGCTCAATTATAACAGTTCATTACAGCAAACAAAAAACTCAGTTCCCTAGGGAAAAATAGCATTAAGAATGACGAGTTGTTTGCTGTTTTATGACCAAGTGTCTGTGAATGGCTAAGTACTGAACAAATGTCTTTTAATTTTTGCTCATATTGGAATTATCTGTCCTTTACTAAAATAGCTTCTAGATCTCTGCGACAAGTTGAAAGACCAGAAAGCAAACCTAGACCTCAGCCTTGTTATTGTAATACAATGTTTTTTAGGCTTTTGAACTTCTAGTTTTTAGTGACCTGCAACTTTATATTTGAAAATATAAGTGATGTTTGTTACCTATTTAGTGCTGCTATACATTTCAGTACAATGAAAATACAGAGTCCAGAAAATCTGAGTCCTGTCTCAGTTAGTGTGAGCCTGTCTGCACCACTGTAGCCATTCCAAAGTGACTGATGGAAATCTTCATGGGAATCCCTGCACGGACTTTGCCATTCACTATTCAGCTAAAAAGAGAATCAGAGCTTGTTCTGTCCTTTCTGGAGGAGCCTTTCCCATTGATAATAAGAACTTTTCTTTCTTTCTGCTACTCATCCCACAATGATGGATTTTTTTCATCATCTGCCAGGGAAAAGAGAACGAATTTCTTTCAGTGAGTCCCATTGTTTAGGATAATCTGAAGACATAGGACAGACTTAAGGGCATCCCGAAATCTGTTTCCACATCCTATCCCAAATGTTTCTCAAGAGAAAGCCTTCAAAGGTTGGAAGAGGACTTTCCCCTGCCACAGCATCAGTGCACAGAAATGGTCCTGAAACTCCTTAAGTGCTGCAGTTCTCATCCATCTCTTTGTATCAAGACATCCCAGTCCATCAAACACCTGAGGCTTCCAGCTGTACCAGTGCCAGGGGTTCAGTGCTGGACCTCCTGGGGGCAGAGGATGAGCAAGCCCTGGCAGCTGGCTGTGTGGGAGCCAAACTTCATTCCCTCTCCACCAGGAGAGTCAGGCTCCATCCCTCCCCACGCCGCTGTGCTCACACATTCACACCGTGTCTCACACTCACCCACTCGCTCCTCAGTGGATTCACACTGACATTCCTCTTGGAAACAATGTGTTCCAGAAGCTCATGACTGGGATCTGTGGCTGTTCACAATTCATGCTGAATGCTTTTCCTGCATTGCAAAGGAACATTTCCTAACCCTGCAATGGGATACTGCATTTTATCTAGCAGTTGGATGCTTTGTCTGTGTGGATTTTGTAGTGGCTCCAAAAGTTTCTTACGAAGTGCCACAAAACTCCTGCAATTCCAAAACTGTTGCAATTCCACCTCAGTGCTAAATTTGGAGAAAAATGTTACCCTTGCACCAAGTATGAAGAGAGCCCCAGGCATAAGTGGAAGTTGACTCCAGAGGGATCCAGGCTACTTAAGGAAGGCTTTCTCTCAGTGTCACCCTGTTAGCAGTGGTTGGGGACACAGGCATAGTCAAGGTTTCCAAACACCCAAAAGATTTTAATACAGTGGTATGTGGACCTGGGCAGGGTGGAATCAATGATGGTGCAGCCTTATCTCCTCTTTCATTTCCACTGCAGCTTTCTGTAGGATCATATCAGAGCTGTTCACCATACAAGCTGGCTGACAAATGACAGCTGTTAAATACTACGTACACACTGATTGAAGCTAAATTTTTCCAGAAAAATAGAAATAGATTTGTGAGTTGTTTTTCTTCTTCCAGGAATTTATGCTCATTTCTTTAGGTTTTAGGTGTATGTGGTCTTAATTGTAATTAGCAGAAGTGGGGAATAAGGCAAACAAGTAAGATGCAGTGTTTTCTGTTTTCAGTGCATTTCTCTACCCACAAACAGTGTATTTTAGGAAGTCTTGACAAATATTTTCTGTTTTCTCCTAGGAGTTCCTACCACTTTTTAAAAGGAATACAAACAAATTAAGAAACCTCAGGCTATATTGCAAAAACATTCCTTGTATAAAATGGTTTATAAAAAGAAGTGGTACGGAAATATGAGTTGGAGGGGAAGAGGAAAGATAAGGAAACAGAAGTGTTGGAAAACTAAAAAATATTAAACAAGGGGACAATTTTAACAAGTGAATGTACAAAGCATGAAAGATCTGTTTGCTAGGAATTTTTGGAAGGAAGAGACTTGTTCATACAATACCTCAGGTGGCGACTCACCTACTCCCTCACCTCCCTATCCATGTGAATAGCTGAGAAAACCTACAAAGGAGTGCAAATTCAGCAGTTGGAAACTCTGCAGAACAGAAGCCTTTGCCACCACTGACCTAACCTGTAAATCTGGGAATTGTTAGTGTAATGGTCTAGATAGCTAATTCTAACTCCTGTGGTTTGGAGAACCTGGGGAATTAAGTGTACTGCTTTTATGAAGAGTTTATGTGCTTCAGCCCGTGCATGTGAAGATTATTTACAGAGTTAAGTCCAAGAAAGCTGTTTAGTCTGGGAGAAGATGGAAACCACTGGGCAACAAAACAGCGATCGAGACATGATACCTGGGGTAAACAACTTCAAGGGAGTTAAAATAACAATAATTTAATAATCAGTTGGGAAAATGCTGTTTTCCAGGCCCTGGGCAGTTACACAGCTGGCTTGCCAAGTCTGAGAGCCTGGAGATCAAAAAGAATATGAATCTTAAAAGGATTGTGTTGGAAGAAAAGGAGGAGTGGGTTGTGAGCAGCTGCCTGGGGATGAGAGGAAGAGTCTGAAAAAGGAAGGGAATGCAGCTGAGCCCAAAGATGCAGATAGCTGAACAGACAGGGAAAATGTGGCCTGAAACCTCACTCCTGCAGAGAACTTATCTCAGCAGCAGTGGAAGTAAGGCCTAGCACACCTGGACCAGAAATACCTGACTACCATAGGGATTTGCTCTGACGACCAGGGGTTTGATGGAGTTTGGTTTTCAGTAGAAAAGGGCAAACTAAAACTGGGCTTTGGAGTTGAAATTCCCTCGTAGTTTGGAATTCACCTTTTTGTGCTAATATTTCACTGCACTAGAGAGACTGGTCTTTCCACAAGGTGGAGAAATTTCTTGTCTACTGAAATCGATCCATAGAGTGCTAATATCTGTGTTCATCAAGGCGTGTTCACCAACCACCATGGGTTGGCTGAAGTACAGTAATAACTGGTGTTTCTACTCACTATTGGAAAAACAAAAGTCTTCAAGATATGCTTAAATTGAGTAAAAGAATATATTTCATTGAATCTGTCTAGGAGGTGAGTGCCTTTAGGTTGAACTTCTCTGGATAACGTATTTTGTTTGAACATTATTGTGACACACTTTGTTTTCCCTTCTTTTTTTCCTCTTTTATAGCCTTACCTTCCTCTAACACTGCTCCTATGCCATACAGGCCAAGAGGCCACAGTCAGCCCTTTGGTAAGTTGTGATCATCCACATGGAGCACTTCCCTGCAGTCAGTGTCACGTCTCCAAATTCATCTTCTGGCAGATATATTGAGAAACAATAAGGTTTTCTACTGAAAGCAAAAGCTTGTTGAGACAACAGCATGTAAGTACAAGCACTGTCTGTGTGGGATGAGAGTTTATGTTTGGAATGACTCTTTTATCTTTGAAGCCTTGAAAACCTTAATAAATATTTTGGAAGCTGTTTCCCTGACTGGGGTCTGTTTGGGATCTTTTTGAAATCCCATCGTGCCTGCCTCCCACCCCATCCCAGAGATTTGTGTTGTCTGTCTGCTATGGCTTGTCAGCCAAGCTTCAGGCTCCATGGATTGTCATTATCTTCATGTTTCAATGAGCTGGCCACTACATGCTACAAAAATATTTGCTATAAAACAATAATAACAGCTCATCCAAGTGGTATTCACTTAAGTATTGAGTTATTGCTTTTGAATTTGGAATTTCTTGTTCAGCTCTTCAGGAAAATATTACATTTTTTGAGAGGAAATTCCTCTGCAGTAAACAGCCATAGCCCACAGCAGAACAGGGGCTACTAGATAGTGGCAGCCACATTATGCTGCTAAACTGTGTCAAAGGACCAGCATTTTATATTGAATATTTGGTGAATATTGGAATAAACATTGTACTTTTATGGGTGCTTAAACTTCTGCCAGTGGACCTTGCCAATAGCCCAGTTGTGCAGCTGCCCACAGGCCCTTATGGTGTAGCTGAGTCCATTCCCCCTCTTCTCCACGAAATGGACGTTGTGTTAGAGCCAAACACCTGCCCCAGTTTGTGCCAGCGTGCTCTCCATGTCTAGGTCCACCCAGGATTAATGTTAGTGTGGAATATTGAGCAGTGCAGGAGCTTGGGTTCTTCCATCTCTGTAGAGAACTAGCTTTGTGTTCCCACTGAAGATAAAACTATGCAGCTCGTGCAGCAGGGGATTATAAAGTCTATCAGAAATCCTGTGCCACTGAGTTTTCAGAGCAATGCATTATCCTTGTTCATCTGCCTCCTCAGAATTAACATCCACCTGAGCAGCTCTCTGCATCTTGGCTAAGGGCCAGGCATGTTCTCAGCCCAAGGCAGGGAAAAGGAAGGCTCAAAGACTGCTCCCAAGAAGCTGCCATCACAGTGGAGGCATTGACAGCCTCCTGAAACCCACAGGAAGGCCAGGTCTTAAATCATCACAGAGTTACAGCTTTGATTTGTTACTCAACACGATCCTCGCCGGAAGAAATGTGGACTTGGAAAAAGGGAGCCTTGAAGTGTCACTGGAAGAAAGAGATGCTATTAATGGTTGTGGCTCTGCAGAGAACCCAGAGAGAGCCTTCTCTGACACCTGCCCAGTGTGTGGGTGGGGCTGTGGAGTCACCTGTGACCTTGGTACTTTAATACTCAAAGCCCTGAAGCAGCCCTGGGGCTCAAAGACACAACATTTGTGCAGGGGCTGCAAACATGGGAATGTCCTCTGCAGCACCCGTGGGTGTCAGCTCAGGGCTGTGGGAACTGGGAGCAGCACATCTGGTTTCAGGGCAGTTCACTGTGTTCTACCAATAGTGATTTTCAGCATTTCTGCTGCAATTTTGCTTTGGGTCCAGCTCTTGACCCTTTCCCATGAAGTCTCTTGCTTTTTTCCTACTCTTATTCTCCACAACAGGATCAAGCATTGTGCTTCATTTTCAAATGCAATGCATTGTTCAAACTCACCACCTTCTTCCTTGGGAAAAAAAGAATTACAAATAAATAATGAAACATTCTTATTCATCAAAAATGCTCAGCATCTCTGACTGATGTCATTAGGGATCTTCCCATTGGCACTGGTATCATTTATAGTTGGATAAAGGGCAGGAAGTTAGGCATTATGGTTAAATATACCTTTTCTAAAAACCTGTGCCTTGTTGAAAAGTGACACAGAACATGGGAGACAGAGATAAAGGTTAAATAATTATCTGAATAGATAGGATAATGGTAATATGCTTCAAAGTTCAATCAGGAACTTCAAAACAGCTTGCTGAAGATATTTAAGACTCCCAATCCACTCAAAAATTTAATTTTAGATTTTGGCAAGAGGAACAATATATTGTCCAGGAGACAGCACAGATTAGTACAGTCTACTTTTATGTTTCTTTGCCTCACTAGGCATAGCACCTTGATATGTATGAAACAAAAATTTCTTCATTTTGATCTCTAATTTTACTGCAGGACAGAGGAAAGGCTGTCCTACAGAAGGCTGCTCCCATGGAATTCTGAAATACCTTTTCACACAGTTATCTAATAATACACACAGTCACTGAATATCAAGGTAAAATTGTATTTGCTTTGTCTCCTGACAGTCATTCTCAAAGAAGGTACTCACAGAAAGCAATTGCCTTCATCCACTTACTCTATTTTGACAGTCTGGCTGCCTGTTTTATCCCCAAATTGTCCCAACATGATCCACAGGATAGAAACACGGTGTCTCTGTATCTGTCCCTGCCTTTTCTTCCCCCAGCACATATTTCAGTAGTCTTGTGTCATAAGTAAATAAATCCAACAACAAATATTATTACTTCTTGCTGTTCTGTGTCCACTATCCAACAATACTTCATAACCCACTGAGTTTATTAGGGGATTTTTAGAAGGCATTTCTGGAAATGCTGATCAGATGTAATTCCACTGGACTGAAAAAATACTTTTTTGTCTTTGTGCAGTTGTGTGCCAAAGCCAAATTCACATCTGGGTAGATATTGTTTCTTTATTTTTCCAGATAAGACTGATACAACAATACCACTGTCTGTGCATTCCTCATATTTAGGGATCACTGGTTCAGCAAGCTCTTACTAACAGGCTGATATTTGACTCCAAGAATCATATGAGAGGTGACATAACCAATGCCAGAATTTAGTTTTGTGGATCCAAAGCTCTTTTTCATTACAAATAGGAATTAGTGATCAGTGAGACATCTTTGCACTGGGACTGTATTTACCTTTGCAGCTTAGTTCTTTTATTTGCCTTGTATTCATCCTTTGTACCAAAAACTGATGTAATATTATCTTTGGGTAATTTGGTTTTCTCAGAACTCTTGGCAGTCCAAAGAAACTGATGCTGCAGGCCTCCTTGATCACATCAGTGAGGGACTTGGAGTCTGTCCAGTGCTTCTATGAACTCCAATTCCACCCTGCTGCTGCCCACAGGTGAGTGTGAACTTTGGGAGCCACACCCCAGCCTGTCATGGTACAGTTTGGCTTTTTATCCTTACATTTTATTTCTAATGAACGCATTTCATGGCATGGGATCCTGTGAGCATTCATGTTAACCTGCTTTAAAACTGGTCTATGAAGTCTTCTTAGCCCTTTAAAATGACAAATCTATGCGATTTTCTGGGACCTGATTCTTCTACTTAAGCATTTACCTGGTGTAATGAGTGATACCTCCATTCCAGTGCTCAGCTGGAATGAACAGTTTAACCTGCAGCATCTGGGCATTCATTTATATCTGTATGACACCTGTATAATTTAAATAACCTCCCATGACCCTTGTGTGAATGCTAGTGTTCATGTAATTACCAACAAAAATTATCTTGCCCATAAACTGAGTGAACTGTGTACAAGTCCTAGATGTCAGAGATGGGATTCTGAAATGTAAGTTATATATAGAAGGAATATAACATGCAGAATAAATTTCTCTTGCCAGAAAAAAAGATTGATTCACTGAGTTCTACTTGGCTTTTAATTTATAACAAACTTGTTTAATCTCGGTTTCTTTAGCTTCTGTTAAAATATTAAATAACATTATTATATCAAATACATCCCCTGTGACATTAAAGGAAATGAAAAGCTTAGGCACACATTAATTGCATTCCAAAATGTGGCATAGACCTTAACAAACCTAATTTAAGGAACCTGAGAACAATGACATTTATGCTTTAATTAGAGCAAATGAAAGCTGTGCTGCACACTTGTACACAAACATTTTTTCTTGTGGGACCTGGCCTTTCTGGCAAGGTGCACATTTCCCTGCAGTGTGCCACGTGTCCCCCTTCTTCCAGAGGCAGAAGTTGCTTCCTGGAGATGGACACTGCCAACCCAAAACACAGCAGTAACAAACATTGTGAGAACCAAGCAGGCAGCATAGGCAGCCCTGAAGCAAGGCTTTCTCAAAACCAGACTGGACTATCCCAAGAAAATGAACTTATTTCCCTTTAAGGAGAACACATGAAAACTGCCAGACCCAAATATATGCACCAAACCCAACAATAACAGTTTAAGATGATTTTTTTTTTAATGATCCCCATCACTCTGGTATTCTCAACACAGCATATAAGTTTAAAATGGAAAACATCCAAACCTGCAAAAAAACATTTGGCATGAGATTAAAAAAACAATCCAAAATCAGATAGATTAATAGATCTAATTTACTTTGGAGGTATTCACAAACTGTTACAAAAACAGATTGGTCATAAGACTCTAAGATGTTACCATATGCATCTCACAGGTTCTGTGTTATGTTCCTTATGCTGGCAAACTGACTAATGAGTTCAAGACTGCTCCCCAGACAAGAACATGACAATTTTTGTGCTGTGCATTAGAGCACTTTGTGCTTTGCAGCAGAATGAAACATAAATTTTGTGGAAGAATTTAGATGTTCTCTCACAATCTGCTCTGGTAAAAAGGAAATTGTGCAGTAGCTTCATATATATTTAAAACTGAGAATCTCAATGCAGATGAATGATGTAATACATATACTGCACTTGTATTTACTTTCATTTTACTTTTTAAATCTTTTACTGCTATTGCTACAGTCTCAGTGTCTCATTATTGTTCAGGTCTTCATATTGATAATTTCTGTAGATCCTTTGTCTGTTGTCTCAGGAATGTCTGCTGTTTCTCTGCAATTAGACAGAGTTTGGAGGCACTTGGGACCATTGGACAAGAAGAGCAGCCAGGTAAACCTGTTGAAAATAACAGCAATTTAACTATTTACTCTGAAACCTAATGGCACTAATTAAAAATGTCAATTCTGTCAACAATTCAATAACACTATCAATTCCAAATACAGGCATTTGGAATGATAGCCAAAGTATTATTTTCAAAAAGCTGATCATAAAATAAAATTGCAGTTCCTCAGGGCATTGTAGCATCTCTAGGACTTTCCTCAGTATCAGTTTAAAACCCAGAACTTTGGGGTGAGGGGCTGGTGTGGCAAAAATGCACTCAAGTCCAGAAAGTTCTCATGACCTCCTTCATTTAATAGGACAGAAGGATTTGATGCTGAATTTTGAAATTAATAATTTTGATAGGACTGAAATAAAATTTGTGAGTAAAAAATGCTTCCACCTTTTTGCAAAAACCTTTTTTTTTTTGGGAGAAAAAAAAAAGGCAGCGTGTTCCAAAGGAATACTTAGATGAAACTGCAGATTCTGAAAAAAGCTGTTGCATCGAAGAAATGTCATTAGCCTCTATCTTGGGGCTCATTCAGGCAATTTAATGACTACAAAAGCTAACACTTGTAATCAAGAAGAACTAGTGATACATTCTTTAAAGGGAAATTAATTTTGGAAAACACTAGAACTCTAACACTCTAGGAGTCTGTGGCATCATGCCAAGTACTTGATATTAGCTGTTAATTGGCACTCAAATTCTCATTCTTTACATGGGCATGTATGCCTGAAAAGTGATGAAGCCACGGCAGCTCTAAGCAGGACTGGATACTAAAGGAGTCCCTTAAAACCATTCCTAAGAATGGTCACACCTTGCTGGCAAGAGGCACACGTCCAGCATCCAAATCCTGGCAGAACAGAAGCTCAGAGTTCATTAATCTTTGACTGTAACAGCCCCAAGCATTAGCAGAAAGCCCAGGTGGGTAGAGAACAGGTTCCTGTGCTCCTTGGGATGAAAATGATGATGCTGATGAGCTCTGCAATGGATGTCAGGAGATTTGGAAGCAAAGCTCCAACCCCATGTGATCCCGTGGTGAGGGAAAGACAGGCATTTTCTGAGTATTATTTCTGCTGCCTGTCAGTGAAGACAGGAATAAATGAGCAGTTACTGATGAGTTCTCCTCTACTGAAATCCTGTGACATGACCCACAGCATCACACTGAAGAATTTAAAAACACTGAATCATGCCTTTGAATTGTAGGTACCTAAACTTTCATTTGACTGTGGACGAGTTTTGTTTCTGAAGATAAAATACAGGAAACCAGAAAATTTAAAGTTAATCTGTAGATAAAAATGTGGGGTACTTATGGTGTGAGTGCCAGAAAAAAATCATGGGTATTTTAAGAAATTCTTTTTCTTCCCTGTTACCTCCATGGTGTTGTAGCACAACTCGGCAGAGTTGGCTTTGCATGTCCAATTTTGTGTTCCAAGTGATGTTTAGATGATTAGGAGTACAACATGACCTTGAACTTCATCATCCACGGACTGGTAATCACACAGCTTATTTCTGTTTTGCTATTGCTTTGGGCAGGAGCAAATAGAAGGATTTGCCTTCTTTGCAAATACCTTAACAGCAGGGCTAATCTGATTCCATATAGAAGTAATAGAAGTTCATTCCTTTTTTTTAAAGTATTTGAAAAATATCTGAGAATAGCACTTGATATTAGTCACGGTAGTATGGAAACATTGTGTCAATATTTTTTCCATGGGAAATACTGCAAGGAAAGATGAATTTTCCAGATTCTGGTCTTCAAGACATATTCCTACTATTCAATCACCTGTGCTCAAGGGGTAAGGCAGTGAAAGGTACAACAAATATCTCACACACATACTGAATAATCTGTTCATTGGGAATGAGACACAGAGTATTCAATCCTATTTTTAATGTCTTTCATTTCAGGAGGAGATTCTCAAAGACCTGATTTGCTCAGGCCTTTTGAAGACTGTAAATTCAGTAAGGTGTCTGAGGGTCAATAGGGGGACGCAAAACTTGCCCAATCCACATTTTGGCATTGGAAAATGTCTGAACTAACTTTCTCATTCCCAGACCTTGACCATTCCAGAGGTGACTCTAGCCACGTGCCTCTGTAACATTCAGCAGCTTTTGGGCAGTCACATAATGACTGGGAAGTCTTAGTGTTCTCTGTGGAAATAATCTGTTTCAGGCAACAGGAACAGCAGAAGGAAACATTAGGTTGATGCTGAGCATGATTAAAGGCAAATTTAGACAAGGACCAGTACCATTCCAGCTGGAAGCACTGGGGGAAGTACATTCCTGTGATCCCATATCATTGCTTATGCCCTGACTAACCATGTTTCACAGCTCCTGCCTGTGCCTGCTCAGTGCTCTGCTCTGTGTCCATGTGCACAGTCACTGCCATGGGCTCTGCCCATGAAAGTGTAACAGGGGGGGAAACCTGTGGCCCTGTCCAGACAGACAGAGCTGCAGAGCCTTAACCCCCTCCCTCCTGGGGGTTGGGAATTAGCATAATCTCTGTGGTCTTCTCTAGCTCCAATGCACCAAGGGCATCTGGGGAAAATCCTGTTCTCTGATTTTGCCTTCCATCGCCGTTCAATACTCTAATTGATAGATGGTAACTTTGAGGTGAAGCACAACGTGCTTAGAATGGGAAATCTCTGACAAAACCTGTAAACATCACATTACAAAATGGTAGCTCAGGCTCTGAGGAATCAGCCCCCACCATTCTGGTCTTTTTGGCTTTGTCTTTCTGCCTTATACCAATGGGCAGAATAAAATACACCATGAAAGAGGCAGTATGAAAAAACTAATGTCCTGCTTACCCCTTACCAACAAAGCTTTAAAGCTATGTCCTTTCCAACCCAGCTGTGAGCATGCAGCCCTGCAGTGAAATCCATGTGCACTCAGGGAAAAATGTTGCTCTGGAGTGGCAGTAAATGGCTCTTCCAGAAGTGTGAATTGTCCAATGAGCTTAACAGGAGAAGCCCAACATAATATCCCAGCCCTCATCACATTCCATTTTGAAATATGGAGACAATTGTGAAACAGCTTACTACTTTTTGTTCTTGTTTTCTTAGACCAGGATGAGTAGGAAAAGAAGATGCTGATTTTCCAGCTTCCAAACACCCAAAATTCATTTGCCTAATATTGTCAGGGAGCCTTATCCTCAAAACTCTGTGGCTGTGAACACTGACATTGTGAATTCAGATGAGATGAACACAGTAAAAATGCATTTCAGGTGCTGGGTACCCAGGATATTTAGTGACAATCTTTTTCACTATTTTGTCCAGTTCAAAGCACACACCTCAGGCATTGCTACTCCATAGTCTTTTCTTTATAAGAATTCATTTCCACTGCCTTGCAGTGCTATTTGCACTGTACTATTACTTCCTACCCCAAAAGATGCATCTACCAAACAGGATTCTGTGTGCCAACTCTATCACTCCACTATTTAAAATCCTGACACCCAGCCTCCTGTTTGAGGGGAATCAATACATGATTTGGCCTGGATGGATAGGAATTAATCGATGTGACATTTTACAATAAATACAGAGTACTGGCCTAATGCTCAGAGTGGATTTATTTTGCAAATGAAAATTCCTGCTGTCTGAACTCTTGTAGCTGCAGTTTGCTGGAAGCTGCAAAAGTACAGCAGAGGGAAGTATAGCTCAGTATTTGCCTTGTCTCTGCCTTCTTTCCTCAATTGCTGCAGAGTTAGAGACATTGTCAGAAACAAAATGCTCAGCCAGCTGGATCTGTGGTCTGATTAGTTGTTATATGCTGGCAACTGTTTTTAGTATAAGTATATACTGATACAATCTTATTTATATATATTAGCAAATATGGTAAAAGAATTTTATTATATTCAAGGTGATCTGGAAGAATAGATAAGAAAGGAAAATTATCTATGGCTATATATTCAGCTGTTCAAGATGATTGCTCCTTCTTGTTAATGCAACTGCAAGAACCATAAAGCATATGGTAAGGGATGCTCCATCATTTTTAAAGAACACTTCTGGTAATGCAGAAATTAATTATACTGCATTCCATAATTCAGGGATTAGATTTTTGAACATAATTAAGCATGTACTGCCTAGTCTTTGAGACACAGGTACATGTGTTCCGTTTGTCTGCTTCGGAAATAAAATCAAGTGGCGAGCTCCCAAAAATATTTTGTGCAAGCTCTTTAAATAAAAGGATCTGCTGAATATTTGCATAATATCTTACTTATGAAATGTTAAAACTGTCATAAATCATTATTCAATTTATAAGACAATTAAATGCATGTGTTTCTGTTCTCTTTTATGGTTCTTGGAAATCATTATCCTGTGTAGCTGGAGAAAGAGGGGGCTAAAGAAAGCAGAGAAGAATTAGAATAGAATTAGGATTAGAACAGAGGGCAAATATCAGACAGTCACTTCCTCCACATATTTGTTTTTTCTAGCTGTCCTGAGCTCAACTGAAATAGCACAGCATGCTCCACATTCCTGACAATTTCTTATTTTCCTTTGGACAGAGGCTGCTTTCTCTGTCTCCTGGGACTCAGATGGTTTTGCTGCAATTAACTGTGGGAGATTTTCTGTCATTTTAGTTTGCAAGAGATTTTCTGCCATTGTACTCTCTTTGCAGCTTATGATACTCATTAAATCTCTCTGATGACATAAAGGAAACCCTGTAAAGAGGATAGAACGTTGTTTATAAAACGTACCAAAACACTCTTCATAAATTCTCCTATCAAACAAGGCAAAGATGTCCCTTAAGTTAGCAGCAGTATTTTTCTAATGTATCATGTTCTTAAAGTATGTTTTTCAAGCTGCTTTGCCATAAATGTAAATCCTGGTCCTATCAGTGGTTTTACTGTATGTCAGAACATATCAATCTTTTGTTGGTTACAAATAGGTCAAGTCTAGGAATATTAAAAACTAGAAATCACAAATCAAGGAATGAAATAATTTTTTCAAGATGTGTAGCGCGGATGCTGCATTACTTTAATCTCTAGATTTTACTACATTCACAGACTTTGCAATAGAGCAGATGGGGCAGCAGGAATCTGGGAAAATGGCACTTTGGTCCCACACTGAGCAGTGAGAGAAAAAGGCTCTTTTCCCTGCAAATGCCTGGCTCTGGTTTTACTGCTCATTTTTACTAAACTGACTGATCTTTTACTCCAGCTAGTATTATAGCACTAGTGAGTAGCGTGATATCACACAGTGGCAAAATTGTTGAAGAAAAAGCCTTCACCTTATTGGAGCTACAAGTGATGTGCATGTTTTTGTTTCTGCAGAATTCAGTTTCTTATTTCTGAAGAGATAAAGATGTTCAAGACTCTCTACTGATGTAGAACTCTATTTCTGTGTCTCCAATCCAACAGGTCTTCATGCTTTAAATCATTATATTCCAATTAAAATGTACTAGAAACACATCTCTTCAGAAGAAAAAGCTTTTAGTTCAACTTGAGATTTATGGTATTTGGGGACAAAAGTCTTGACTTGCATAGTTCTGATCTCAGTTGCTGATTCAGTGCTGTTTCTGGGATATATCTTTTTGCTCGTGTCTTGGGTTTATGTAAGCAGACCAGTATTGTCTATAACATTTTGATTTTTTACCCATTGGCTTTACAGACTGGTTTCAGGGATATAATTAGGTATGCAGTGTGAAAAGTGTATTCCCAGATGCTTTGTGGTCAGTTCTGCCTGAGGTAACCACCAGCAAGCCTCTCTCAGCCTAATGATGTCTACTGTTGGCAGTGCTTCTGCCAGAGAGTGAGGTTAATGGCAGGAAATAAAATAAAATCTGCTTAGTAAACACTGCAAAGAAAACAGGTTATGTGTTAATGTGCTTGCACCAGCTATTCCTCTCTCAGGCTTTATTTTCAAGTTTTGTTGTTTAAATTTTGTTTGCTCTTATGTGGTTAAATTTACACAAACTTTGAAGAAGCTCAAAATGATAGAGCTGAAATTAAGAGATAAAAGATATCTGTCAGGTGTGTGGCTCCTAGTCCATACTTCCACTAGCAGAGGAACACTTGTCTGATCTCAGTTGAATTTCTTAGGTAAGAGATATCTGCCACACACATTTCACCTTTAGAAGGGTTTCTCTAATACACAATGTCATTTTCCCTAAAGGAAAACCACTGCAGAATTTAACAGCAATAGCTGTAGAGAACATCACAGAAATTACATTTCTATACCTGCAGGACTGAATAGAGATTAATATAACTTACACATTCCTATCGAGGAGTTTTATTGCATTTTATAGGAAGAATACAATTTTTTCTTCAATTATATGGGATAGTTTAAAGAACAAGGTTGTAATTTCCTTAAGAAATGCTTTTAAGACCTTCCAATAATAGTTCATGTTTTAAATTTCATCATTGTCTCTATAGCTTATTTAGGCAAGCGTAGCCACCCATACGTGACGAAACAAATTAAAAAGGGCACATAATGTTCCAGTTTCAAGTCCTTGGGTGGATGGGGTTGCTTAATATACATATATCATACTCTTCCAAGCTATCAAAGACCTTTGGATGAATTGGGTGCAATATATTAACTCAATTACAATGGAAACACAGATCAAAGAATGTAGCTGGGAGGTCTTATTAAAGTATGAGACTTCATTAAAATGTCACTGGTTTTGATTATACTGGATTAAAGTGTCTGAAATTTCACTTAACTTCTTCATGTCCCCAGAAAAGAAAATCCTGCTGGGTAACTCTAAGTTCACGGTTTCAGACCTTGTTTCTCAGTGTTGTTAATAAAATGGACTTTTCATAAATTGGTAAAAAACACCAAAGATCGTTTTTATTAATTTCTGACACTGAATAGATAATCTCATTTGCTTCAATTTATTTCCTTTTTCGTTTGTGATTTTTGTTTCTGGCTTTTACTCATTCACATCCATCTTGGAAAGACTTCCGTTTTTCAAAGGAAATAACAATAAAAAAACCTCTACTTTTCCTCTATTTGAAAGAAATAAAATCATTTAGAAATGACTGGTTTACATCATGGGATGAACACATAGAAATGTACAAAGTCCAGTTTTTTCCAACTGGCAGAGCAGTGCTGAGCTTTCCAAGGAAAGGTGTTCATGGGGAGCAGTTTCTGTGTGCTGCAGTGCTCAGCTGATCTATTTCTGCCTCTCCAGCCAAGAAACAAAATACACATGAATGCTGAGCACTGCTATCAGTGGTAATAGCCCTTTAAATTGGAAACAATCATTGCAAAGACACCTAACAGACATTCTCCGGTATATAATAACAAGATTGAGATAAAAACCACTTTCCTTAATTCGTTTGTTTTCCTGTTGCTACACATGATGTCAACACTCATTTGTAATTTTATTAAAATGGTGACGTACCCCGTTTTGACGCAGGAACAGCGAAAAGTTTGCATATTGCTATCTTGCATATCCATCCTATTTCGTGCTTGATATTGATACAGCCCTGCTTAATCTCTCTGCAAGCGCCAGGGTAGAGTCCAGCCCTGTCCCTGCTTTTGTTGTGAGGAACCCCATTCCATAGGATTTAGGCTTTCAAGGTATATAGCTCAGCATGAATTCAACAAAACATGAATTCATTCAGTAACTAAATTGATTTCCTGCTTTGCTGCGTTCGTGTTCCTTAAATTACAGTGAAAATGAAACACAGAGCGTGCATTTCCACCATCACTAGAACACAGTTTTATGAGCAGCCATGGTTTCTCTCTCCAGTTGCCAGTGTTATGGATCTCCCCACAGATCTGGAAAGGTTCAAGATGAGATAGCAAGGAAGTAGTGTATTACAGACAAACAGAGAATAATTCCATTCATTTATGGATTGTTTCAGGGATTCTGAAAGGCTTCACTAATACTGGCTATTAAGATAAAGAAGATGGGGAAGACAGCAAATCAATTCATTTCTCAATCTATTTAAGTGAACAAAGAATTGCGTGTGAAGCTGAACAGAGCTCACATCAAAACAAAACAAAAAGCAGCTTTATTTTGCATAATTATGTCTGAATCACAGCAGACTTGACAGAACCTGTTCCATTCTAAGCCCCAAGGTCTTATTTAGGCAGAGCACAATATCAAATACTCTGTAATGTGTTTTTTCTGGGCTAATCTAACATCTCACGGGATATCACGCAAGGGGACAGCACAGGCAGTTGAGTGGTTTCGTTGGTTCATATTCAGTCTTTGCAGGACTTATTCCATCTGTCTGTTGAAAGCTACAACAGTGCAGATTAGTGCAGTCAGATCTCTCCAGTTTTTTTAGGGTGGCTTCCTTATCTCTAAAATAGGAACGAAATAAGAAATATTAGTGCTCTTCTGGTAAGAGAGAGATAAGGTTTAACCTCTGAACACTTGTAAAGGTCTTCAGAGGACACTTCAGAAGCCTAATGCTATAAATTCTGGCTTTATAAGGTATTTTACTATCATTAGAGTATTAGAAATTTGACCTTTTAACCTTTATGCACATATGTAACCTGACATAATGGAGGCTCATGGAAAAGCTTTCATGACCAGCATTACCTGTGCAATTTGAACACCAGACTTTGCAGAAACCTAAAGGAATTGAGCTATGACTCTGCAGCAGGGTAAGTCACTCCAAATTTTGCCTTCCTCATAAAAGGTAAGGGTCTAGAAAAATTGTAGCCAAGATTCCCTCAAATCACAATGTTTTATCTGAACAGAAATAAGTTGCATTTGCAAAATTGCTGATATTAAGTCTAGTATTAGCAGGGTAAATGCCTTGAGATAAGAATTAAGGTTGCCTGCTGAGCATCCAAAACTCTACAGCATCAGCAGGCACTAAAGCAGTAAGCCACTTGGAAAAACAGCTCCACATCTGATAGGGAAAAGCACAATAAATCAAAGATGAAGTAAACTTTCTAGATAACCAGGAGCATTTAGTGCTGTTCTGATTAAACTCCTCTAGAGGAAATGAGTAAACATAGCCTCCATGCTTTCCCTGTCTTTCTGCCAATTTACATCTTAATGGATAAACTGGTCCAGGTTACTCATTTGGCAAAGCAAGGGGTTGATTTGCAACTTTTCATTTTGACTGCTCCCATCAACTTCTGCAGGGCTGTTCAGGGCAACTGAGCACAGCCATGGGCAGGCATTTAAAGATTAACAGCCCTTTGCAGCCTTCCAGGGGGATGACAAAGCCATCAAAATTTTTTGTCTTATTTATTTTCCCCCTTTATTTCACACATATTTAAGGGTGATACAGAGCACCCCAACCTTCCCGCTCAGTGCCGGAGGTGACAGACAGCACCCAGTCTTCTCCCTCAATGTAAGGGTGATACAGAGCACCCCAATCTTCTCCCTCAATTTAAGGGTGATACGGAGCACCCCAAACTTCTCCCTCAATTTAAGGGTGATACAGAGCACCCCAAACTTCTCTCTCGGGTTAAGGGCAATACAGAGCACCCCAAACTTCTCTCTCAGTTTAAGAGCGTTACAGAGCACCCCAACGTTCCCGCTCAGTGCCGGAGGTGACGGACAGCGCCCCATTTCCCCGCTGGTTTTGGGGGCGTTGGGCCGCACCCACCCACGGCCCCAGGGCCCCACCGCCCGCGGCTCCGCTGCCTGCCCCTGGCTCAGGGAAGTTCGCGCCCCGGGGCCACGGGTTCGAGCCCCGCGGGGGGCGGCCGGCGCGGGGCCGTGTCGGGGGCCGCCCCCGCCGGTTCTTGCGGGGGGTCCCGGCCGGGCAGCGGCTACCGCGGGCCCAGCGCACATGTGCGGCCGCCCGGCACATGCTCACTGAGCGCGGCGCATGAGCAGAGGCGGCGCGGGGCCATCGGACATCTTGGGCCGCCCNCGCCCCAAGTGGCCCCGCCGCACAACACGCCCCCGCCGCCGGCTCCCCCCGCCCGGCCCGGAGCGGTCCCCGCAGCCCCGGGGCGGTCCCGCCGCTCCTCCCGCCGCCCCCGCGGGGCCCCGGGCCGGGCAGAGCCGGGCCAGCGGAGCCGGGAGCCCCTGGGGGTTCCTGGGGACACGCCGCCGCTGCCGCCCCGGCTGCCGGCGCAGCCCTGCAGGAATGAACAGTTGTGCATAAGCATTGGCGGGCGTAGGGCAGCAGAGCAGCGGGGACGGGCAGTGCGGCACCGTGCAGACCCGTGCCTGCCCCGGGGAGGAGTAGGAACATTGGCTTTCCCTGCCTCTACGTTTGTCAGCTTTGTTGTCGGCTCGTGAAGCCGAAACAGGGTGTTGAAACTGACCAAGGGCACCTCGGCATGTGCCCTGTGTTTGTTTTCTTTCCAGAGGTTGGAGTAAATATTTGCTGTTAGTACTAAAGCTATTGGCAAAAGAAACTTACAAACATTTTCCCACTGAATTTTTTCGTGAGGGAAGGCATTCCCCGACGTTTTATTACGCGTCTGTGAGATGTAACATCTATTTTGTTCAGTGTGTGATGGAATAAAGTGACTTTGGATGAAAGGACAGAGTAGTATTTTGGAGATGTACTTGGGTCAACTTGATGGGGATCAACAGGTATCTGACATTACAAATAAGTGGGACAATGGATCTTGCACTGGGTTCAGTACTAAGAATATTGCTATTAAAGGTCAATTCCGGTTTTACTCGTTTTTATATGTGCTTGCATTGTGTCATTTTTTGTAGAGTCAGGTTGAGTTCTGACAATTAAAGGCTTGCTTGAGTAAATGCCAACTAATGTTTAAAGCTTGTTCATTAGATTAAATCCTGCTGTAGTTGGTAGTGTAGTTGTCATGCTGAAAGTAAATATTATGATATAAACAATGAATTTGGTTCAGTAAGCGCCAATACAGTAAGCAGAAACTGATATTTGTCAGTCAGATTAGGTTTTAATTATCAGAATCCTACATATTAAATGAAAATCAGTATTTAAGGGAAGGTTATGAAATGAATACCATTTAGGTTCCAGGGTACCATGTTGTGCATCATAACAGAGAGTTTCACTGCATGCACTCACAGCTACAATCAGTTTTGCAGACAGAGGAGGATACAAACAGCATTTTTTGACTTGAGTTTGGTTTGTCATTCTCCTGTTGGCTTTCCAAGCTACACGCTGAGGGAACAGCCCTGTCCGCTTAGAGGTCAGTGCTGAAACTGCTGAGTTACAGCAGAGCCCAGGGCCCCTTTTGCACCAACCTTTTCCACTCTCTGTACCCACCTGCCTCTGACTGAACCCACAAAAAGATGTGGTTGCAGGAGGTCAGCATGCATGGGCTGCTCCTGTCTCTAAGCAGGGCTTCACCATTGTTCTCCTGTGACCACTCTGTGAATTGAGGGAGTGTGATGGGATTATTGAGGAAACGTAAAAAAAAAAAGGAAAGAAGAGCCAGGTGTGTTGTCTGTGTGGATCTCTGTGCACGTGACACGGTGAAAGTTGACTTGCAGTGTGGTCCTCAAACTCTCTGAAGCACAGATTGCTGGTCCATGGGAAGGATAAGGAAACCAAGATCACCTTCTGCAAGGCTGAGGTTACAGAGCATCATTCCGCTCCTGTCTGGGCGCCTGGAGCGGATCTGAGCTGAAAGACAAACTCTCTGCCTGTTAATGATCCTCCCACGTTTTCTGTGCCTGAATGTTGTTGTCAGACACCAGGGCTGAAGTCGAAGTGGGGAGCTGTGAGGAAAGGAGACCCCCGATCTGTAGTGTAGAGCTGCCTTTGCTCTACCACGGACAGCAGAAGATAGAGCTGTGTGAAAAGCCTGGACTTGTACTGTGGCTTTTTAAAATCATAATTTGTCACTGTTCTTTTTTTTTTTTTTTTTTTTTTTTTAATAAGTAACTGCAAAGCAATGCAGAGAAACAGTCAAAATCTGCAGCTAAATGATTTTAATCCTGTTGTTTTCTCTTGGGGACGGATCCTCAGCTGGAGTGACATGAAAGTAGCCCTATTAGTATTGGTGAAGCTGTGCTGCCTTGTGCCAGTTGACTTTCTGATCTGCAATGTTAGGGGAGCACAATAGAAGATTAACTTGTTAAGCATCTTTAATGATGATTAGAAATTACAATATGATTAAATTTTTATTAAGCAATTGTCTGGGGTTCTAATAACAGTTGGTAATTTAGGCAGGACATTAACTTGCAGCAAGCACAATACAAATACATGTGGTTTTAGTCATGTTCTAGATAGTGGAATGGGGATTAGCAGAGAGAAAAGCTGGGTGTTCTCTAACCATGTGAAGGTCTTTTAGTGTGGGATCTCCTCCTACAGAACCATGCACTGCTCTGTGGCAGCATCCTCCCTCTTGTGTTAGGTGCAGATTTACCCTTTTTCCCACTGATGTTTTTTAGTGGAGAGTTTCAGTTAGGGAAGTTCATAGGAGTGGGAGCAGTTTGCACCCGTTCCCGTCTGAGGCTCACAGGAACTGCAGTGTCAGGGGCCAAATTTGTGGTGGGAATAAGGCCACCTCTGTGGGCTTCCTGGGCTGTGTTAGATGTACACTGGTAGTTCTTTTTGGTGAAGGTCTTTGTGCATAACTGCAGCTGGATATCACCCTGACACAGCTGAGGGGCTGTGTGGGGTAAGCTGCTTCCTCTTGCTGCACACTCAGCCATGGAACAGGTCTGGTTGGGAGTTCTTTGTTGGTTTCTCGTACTCTGGGTGATGAACTGAAGTGTGAAACAATACAGGTGTGTGGGAAGCTCATCTGCATTGGCACAAAGCATCACAGTTAATTTATTTCCTCCTGAAATAAGATTGGCATATTAAATGGGATTTAAGAACAAAAAAACTGTGGAGGTGTAACAAGCATTTCGTAAATTACTGCTTGCAGCGGAGTAACTTAGTGCCTTGTCTGTTTTAAATGTATTATTTTTGGAATGCAAGCTTTGTCCGTAACTGTTGCTGCTTTGGGTTCAGATTTTACTTAACTTGAGTGTGATAGATGAAGTGGTGATTCTTGTATTAGCCAGGGTGGCATGAAAACATAAAACTCTTCATAAGTTTAGAAATTCTTTTTTCCTCAGACGTCACCTGGTTTTGGGTGATGAGTTCCAGTCTGGCTCAGTCTGATGGGTGAGCAGCAACTTTCTGCTGTGGTCAGGTGATGAGAAGTGAGCTGAAAGGCATCCTTTCAGCTCTTCCCACTGAGGTACCCCTGAGTGGAAGGTTGTACACACAGATGTGTTGCCAAAATGCCAGAACTCATAAGACAAAGCAAGAGAAATCATGAGATTTTGGAGTTTATCTAGAGTTACTTTAGAGGGAACATCCCACAGGATGCATTTTTGGCTATGTTTTATGATTTTGTGAATCCTTAGGGTTGTATTTTTATATTTAATTGAAGAAAAAAGTAACTGAGTTGTTAATGTAAATCCCTGAAGCTCCTGTTAGTGATTTCTTTTTAAGCAGAGAGCCCCAAATACGAAGGTATGGAGAACAACATGTCCTCAAAGGGACATCTACTAGAAATGTGTAGAGAGAAATGTTAAGCCATGAGAGGAGGAGTTTCTGGAGCTTAGGACATTACTGCTGCAACCACAGCAGCTCATGAGGGGTACTTTCAGGCTATGGCTAATCCAAAATATATGTAAAAAAAAGGCATTTTAACTTAAAGAAAGATTATTAAATAAGCTCTCTTTGCTTTCAGTTTGTAATGAGTTAACAGCAAATTTTCTATCATATGTGTGAAGACTTGTAACTCAGCCCTGCATCTGGGCTCTTGGTTTAGGTGGATGCATTGGGTTCTGGGAGGTGGTTTTGGTTTTTATGTGTTTGTTTGGCTTGGAAGTTAAGTGAAGATAAATTATTCTTCTATTTGAACTAGATATTCTGAGAACCAAATTATTTGTTACCCAGTCCTACATTTGGGCTGAAGTTACTAAGTGCTGTGGAAGAATTTTTCTGACTCTGCCCACTTGATATTCCCGAAAGGAACTGGCTTTCTGACGATCTGGCCACTCTTTTCTCTAGATTTCAATCAGCTTTGAAATTGATGATTTAAAAAAAGAATCTACTTCAGTGTTTTAGATTTCAAAATCGTTCAACTCAAAGCCCAAAAGTTGTGTTTTATTGCTGCTGCTCTGCCCTTCATTACAATACAGACTATCCAGTAAACTAAAAAATCAATTTAACAGCATCCTGGAGTGTTGTAGTGATGGAGGTTATAATGAGCTCTGATGTTTCTGGTATGCAAAAAAGTAGTCATCATTCCAACATAAAGTTAAAAAAGAAGGGTTTCAAAACTAGAACACTCTTTAGCTAATGGGAGGTTTACATTGCAGATCTTTTTCTTCCTGTGTTTTTATAGCTCTTATACTGCAGAATTGGTCCTTCAGTCAAACTGTGGTATGAGATGCATCTTGAATTGTTCTGTGATAATGTTTTGTCCTTCAGGACTGTGTACTGAACAGTAACTGGCATTGAAGAAATGCCATTATTGTATTTCTAATATATAGGTATAGGACATACAAAAGATTTCATCTCTTCTATCACAAAATGGTTTTTTAAAATTTGCATTTGTAGCTTGTGGTTAGTCCCAAATATTTTTTCCAATAGAATAATGTTTCCCTATTCCTCTAATAAAAATGCAAAACAAAAGAGATACTGCTGATTTCTGTAATACCATATTGTGTTGCTGATATTTCTTAGCAGTAAGGAAAATTGCAACAGAGATTAGGCAGAAAAGAAAAAAAAATAGCCTTTTCAAAATAGTCAAGGCAAAATAACCCTGTTGATGTAGTGATTATTGTTATTAAGAGCACAGAAATGGGGCTGTCATTATGAAGATGTATTCAGAGATTATGTTTAAATGGTTGTGAAGATCAGATATGTGTGTCGTTCAGAGTAATTTTGGGGGGCTTACTGCTTCATAACTGACAAGCAAGAATGGAAAATGTGTTAATTCAGTGCTACCTGCAGAAATTACAATGTTATTAAAATTTGCGGTAGGAAAGAGAAAGAGGGGTCTTGAATTTAGGAGATGGGAATTTAGATCGCGGCTCTTGTTGGAGATCTCTGGCAGATTTTCCAGTCTGTCTGTAGCAAAGTGTCTTTGGCTGGCCGGCAGTGTTTGGAGATGGATGAATCAGCTCAGGATGAGCTGTTTGTTCTGTCTCGCCAGCTCTGGGGAGAGCAGAGATGCTCCCCTGGGTGCAGAATGTAGATACCAACCTCAGCTGCTTCTCTGACTGTAGGGGTGTGCTCAGTAGAGGTTATGGGGGAAAGACATCTGCAAAGTCAGAGGTGCTCCTTCAACGTTCTGCAACATATTTCGTGCAAAATATTACATTTGCTGGACGACACAGGCAAAAATGTGACATTCCAGAGATTGTGGGTGGGTGCTTGCTCTAGAAACGATTGGTACAGTTTACTTCTTGCTAACAATGTTTTCTTTGTTCAGCTCTAAAGCATTTCCTGTCACCCCATCTGTATCAATCATTCTGTCAAGTGAGGAAAAGAAAAATTTCATAGAGGCTGCATTTGTACATTTTATTTGCCTTCTGATTATAAGCCAAGTAAGACAGATAAAAAGAAAAAACTTCAGAAAAATACTTCTTCATCTTCTTCCATTGTTTCAAATAAAAATCCACATGAAAATTAATGGATGGAATAAACCCCCATGGACTGTGCACTTTCTGTCTGTTCAGAGAAGAACTACTTTGTCACAAAATGTTACAGGATATTGGCAAGATCTGGCCTTTAATGTGCAGAAATTACATGGTTTGAAAATGCAGGATGAAATGGAGAATGACAATTTTTTAGCAAGAGCTGATTCAGAGTTTATTTTGGATAGTCAAAATTTCAAATGGATCTCAGTTTTATTGTTGGCACGGCTTAGTGGCTGTAGTCATGCGATGTGTAACAAATTAGAAGCTGTTTTCAAGATAGATGCAATTTCCTTTTTTTTTTCTGTACCCAGAGCACCCTGGTCTTCCTTGAGCAAAGCTGTCTGCACGGGGAGAAGGAGAAATCCTTTCTTTTGGATACTCTACATATTGATCAATGTTCCTAAACTTTCTGCTCCCTCTCTCTTTTTTGTCAGCGTTTGTTTCCATTGTGCTTATCTTTGGTATTTCTGTCCTGTGGTTTCAATCCTGCTTTTCACACTTAGGTGTCTCTACCTTTCTCACAACTCCTGTAACTACTGTATTTTCTCTGTGCTGAGCTTTGTATTGACTTCTCAGTGTTGTTGAAATGTAAATGAATCCTGGCATTGTGCTACTCCCAAGTCTTTCAACAGCTTATAAATTCAGATGCCGTTCTGTAGGGAGCATCTGAAATCCCCCTTAGAGAAAAGTGGTACTTTTTCTGTTAAAACTAGGAACTGTGCTGCCTTTCCTGTACTGCGAGGTGTGATCAGCTGGGTCAAATTAGGAGCCTCTCTTAGCTTGCATCTGCCCTGGATGTGTGCGTTGTTGTTGTTGTTTTGTTCAAGGACAGCTCATATTATTAATTTCGAATGCTTAGATCTGGGCCGCTGCAGGTTTTTCTCATCTAAATGTCAACTGCGTGTGACAAGTAGAATAATATAAAATAATTGTAATTTTTTCTCTAATCAAGCAAAAGGGGTGTTGAGTTGTTTATTACTGGCTTTGCCAGCATGCAGATGGAAAGGCTTTTCAGGTAAGTTACTCATACAAAATGCCTAAAATGGATAGTAATTAACAACTGGCTCTTCATTGGTATGTTAATTACGCTGCCATTTGTCCTGGTGCCTGTCGTTCTTTAAATGTTCAGTTACACTGAACTGAAGCGTTCGCTTCCTGGCAAACACAGAATGTATCAGAACAGTTTGACTCTCAGATATATGCAAATATTTTATGGGAAGAGGCATGCCAGTAAATCACTGAGCTGCAAAGAACAAAAACACTGCATATTTGTATTCCTCAGAGGTAAAAGCAAAACCTGTTTCTGAGGAACCTGCAGGCCTGATTTTGAAAAATGGTCTCTAATACTTTCCTAGTACTGACCCAGAACACAATTCCATACAAGTAGGTAATTTTAGGAACTTGTTACTGTTGGCTGTTTCTTTTAGTGAAGGTAGGTGGACATCTGGGTGCTGTTAAATGCCCTTGAAATGCATATATTTGAAAACTGTATTGCGTATAATGTATGGATGGAAAATACAAACTGAACTGGAAGTGCTTTTAGAACTTGGGATAGAACTGATTATTTTAAATGCAAGAAGAGTTAAAGTAACTAATCAATAGATCACAGCAGTAGTCTCAGATCTTACTCAGTTTACTGTTTAATTCTTTTGAGAACAGAGATTGTCTCCTGTTTTCTGGACTGTGCTTTGCAGAGTTCCTTCCCCAATAAGTAAAAACAGGCTGTGTCTGCTACGTCTCCAAGACATCCAGTGGTGTCCTGAAGAGGTCCAGGCTGCTAAAGTTCTGTGGCAAGTTTGCTGTGACCAGCATGTGAGTATGAGGCTGGTATTTTAATTTGCAGAGCTTCTGCCACATGGAAAGTGGTTAATCAGCCCAACACACAGTGACCCTCAGATGTGGCAGAAGTCAGCCCCTGAAATGAGGTGCTGATTGTAACAGTAGCTCTGGGAAGTGGATTATAACCACTGCTGTGTATCACTGCCCTCTGCCTCATGTTTCATCCTCTCATGGACAAAACTTGTGTTGCTTTTAGTGCTACCAGGCCATGGCTGAGCTGGGTTTCCATTGCGTTGTGTCCAGTGAAGTCGCTTGCCAAGTTCCCAGCTCAATTTTGAGCCCAGCTTTAAACACTTAAAGTAGTGATAGCTGGAAAAGTTTGAAATTATAAATTCTTGTGTTCCCAGTCACTGAGAGGTGGCTCATTCAGCATCAGTCCATGGAGTCCATTGCCCTGTGAGAGAGTTTGGGAAAAGAGTGGTCGATCTGTTGACTACTCCTGTGAGTCATATTCATGTCATAGTATATGGGGCACCAGTGTTTTCCTTGGATTTATTTTTTTTAAGCATCTTTAAGAGATACCCTGGCCCTTGGCGTATAGATGTCTCACCCTGAAAATGTTTTGCACCTTCTGTAATAAGCAGTGGTTTGACCAGTAGAAAACAAGGCTCTATAATTAAAACTTCCTTTTATTGTAATGAGATTTTTCAGCGTAGGAGTATAATGGCAAATTGCTGGAGCTATGTCAAAATTTCAGTGTTTCAGAGATAAGAGTTCCTCTGCTAAGTTTTTTATGTTTTCATCTAAAATAGGCAATATTTCTCATGTAAAGGAAAAAAAGAAAAGGTAAATGTATTTGATGTGCAATAAGGTTTGTGGGAACAGCAGTTGCAGTGTATTTTTGCTTACCAGTGAAGGTTTGAAATATGCATTTTCATTGTTGAAATTAAAGTAAATGAACCATCACTAAGAAAAGTATAGGAACATTTTCAAACTCTCTTAGGGGGACTGGAAAAGAAGAAGACTTTCTAGCTGCATCTCCAGCAAAGGGGACAGTGTACTGCTGGAGTTAAGAATGTCTTAAATGAACATAACAATCTTCCCCAAATGCCAAGTGTTGAGGCCTACGGAATCCAAATTTTCCAGTTTTTCAAAACAAATTCTTAAAAATGTGTAATGTGTCTGTGGATTCTCTGCCGTCTGTGAGTTAGAGTTGGTCCAAGTGAAACTATTTCTCTGGAACTGGATTCTCACTAAAACAAAATGTTCTAGATGACACTACATGGAACCCCTATCAAAAATAGCCCATTACAGACACTTTAAAATTAAGTATAAAATTTCCATTATGGATAGTGACAGAATAAGG
The DNA here is from genome assembly GCA_013400495.1 of Nicator chloris. Taxonomy (NCBI): domain Eukaryota; kingdom Metazoa; phylum Chordata; class Aves; order Passeriformes; family Pycnonotidae; genus Nicator; species Nicator chloris. The sequence continues at coordinate 310,639 of WAAE01016488.1, read as the reverse complement.
CAGCAGTAGGGAGTTTTTCTTCCTTCTTTGTTGTTGATGATCACTCTGAAGTACTTGGGTGTATATGAGTCTTTAGGCTCCTTGTAGTTTATTCATACTTGAGACTTGGTTCTTGAATGATCACAGATGTTGGATTGTTTTTCTTCTAAATAAAACCCGAGTGTTCCTGGACTTTGTGTACTCTCTGATCTGTTTCTGATACACTCAATGAACATGTGCTTTTCTGAGATGTATTAGTCTTCTGCTTAAATATATCTTGATACTCTTTCACTCTTCAGACAAGCTAACATTATACATTTCCAAACTGATTCCTGACTCAAGACTTAATCATATTTTGTTTTAGTGGTGTCCTCCTCCTGCTTCAGAACTCTTTGGTTCTGAACTATAAATGGGACTGAGGCTTATAATGGTCTTTAGTGTTTTAGAGGAAGCTGCCAACCTCAATATCTTTGCTCTCCAAAGTGTTCCCTTTTGTCACCTGTGTTTCTCCCTCCAGGTTCCATGCATGTTTGTAAAAAATGAGGCACGTAAATATGTAAATAATGTTTGAGGTTAGGCAGCTGTAGGACGGTGCTGTGCAATGAAATCTTAGTGCTGGTGTACAGTAGCTGAATTAAAAGGTGTGTGGTTTTACTTGTCGGCATTTTGGTTGAGTACTATCAGCTGGAGATGTGTGAGTGGGTGGAAAGAGCAGTAACGTGGAGTTCATGCTGAATTATGTTTTGCTGGAGGAAAGCTATTCATTAGTCTCATAGCTGGCACATGCCTCTTTATTCCTTCCCTAAAGTAGTATCTGACGACTTTGATGAAAAGGTTGATATGACATTAAGGAATTGGTTCTGCCTCATCTACTGATGTGCAAAAGCCTTTCTGCCCTTGGCAGAGCTGAGTGAGACACAGGCAGCATGCCAATCCTCACTTTGCTCTAGGAAGGACATGCATGTGGTAAGTGGTTCAGGGCTTGAGGAGCCTTGGCTCCTTCTCTGAGTGTTACGTGTGGAGGTTAATGATGGTGTATCCAAGCTCTGCTCCGGGGCTCCTTGTGTCTCCACCTGTGCCCCTCGCTTGGTTTGTCAGGACGGTCCTAAGGACAAAATACTCTTTTGTCATTGCTGAATTTAAAATGAATGTGGTAATCATGAATAAGAATTTCAGTAAATTGCCGCTGGGAAGGAAAATTCCTGGCTGTTGCACACTGGCTGCACATTCCTCATGTGTCGCTGGCTGACTGCCTCATGTCTGAGAATCAACCAGGGCAAGAAGGCAGGCTCGTGGTACAGGCCCTGGACAGGGTTCAAGTACTGCAAGCTTTCTACTGAATCACTGACAAATAACATTCACATTCTACAATTAAGTCATTTGACTTTTGTTTTCATTTATCTTACCACCAGTTTGCAAGTCCCGTTTATAAGACTGCGTAATTTGAGATGCTTTTTTCATATGTGTCAGTTGTAAAAATGACATATTTGTAGGATTCCTGTGCTGGGACAAGCAGAGAATGTCTTTCATTGTGATGTACTAATTGATAATGTTTTATTAATAGACTTTTATTTCGACCACATTTATGTTGGATTAGCAAAAAAATTTCCTCCCTTTGGGAGGAAAGAGAGAGAGAAAAGGAAAATATACAGCTTCTTTCTCTCTGGAAACAGCAGTTATTATTTATTCCAGGCCCATGAATAACCATTAATTTCTATTTTCTTTACAGAGTAGGTAGGATATTTGGATAATGTGCTTTTTAAGTGTCTTGGCAGAATATACACATGATAGATACTTCAGTGCTGAACTAGCAGCAATCCACCTGACTTTAAAGTATTAATATAGGCTTTACAACTTATATCTTGTTGTCTTATGGTTGCTTTTGACACTTAAATTTGCCTTTGAAAATGCATTAGTTTATTCTCATCCAGTTACAGTTTGTATTAAGATTGAGGACAAAATGTACATTGCTTCATTCACCAAAGAGATGATCAAACTATATGAAAAACACAGTTGCACTGAGTGAAAATTATGAGATAGTTTTCAAGTGTTTGTTGTTCATTTGCAAGTTAAATTTAAAAAGTAGGAAAATGTATTTTATGGGGGTATTTGGTTACTGGGTTAACTCAAATTGCTCTTTAAATCAAATCAGTGAGCTGTCCCTGGAAGTAGATACATTTTCAGAAATGAAATCATGATTCTTTCCAATATTGAAATGTAAGGATAAAGTATTTGTAGTGATTTCTTGGTAAATGCACGTGGCTGCCACTGGTTGTTTGCTTTGTTGCGTAGAGTCCCTGTGGTAGCTGGAACCTGATTGCCAGGTTTGGAATTCAGACTCATCTTGTGTGTCCTGTGTACTTGCCTGTGCTGCTCTTCAGTCAGCAAATAGCAAAGCTAAAACCTTACTTTGGTCAATATTTACAGGCAAACAATCAGCTTGTTTTTTGACAAACATCCAGTTTGTTTACAGTGAGGGGTTTTTCAGTATCATTCTTCACTTCTGCATTTGATATATGCACGGAGCTGTCTGTGTGCTTTTGGGAACAAGTGGCTTGTAATGGATGTCAAATCATGTTTAATGTGAATATGGGGACATAGAAAAATAATGCTTTGTTGTTATGTGGTTGTTGGTTTTTTTGTTTAGTGGTTCACTGGTAGAACATCCAGCAAATCTTGTGTTCTGTAATTCTGAAAAAACAAGTAAGAGCGTGGCTATTACTGCTGATCACTTCAGAAAGTCCAGCACAGCCTACATGGAAACAGCATTTTCTCTTATGTTAAAACTGGTAATTTTAAAAAGAAAGCATGAGATTCATTTTTATGAAGTATGTTCAGAAGTAGCTCTGGGAAGAAGTTAAGCAGAAAAAAGGTGTTCCAAAATTCATGACAAATTCTTGGGAATGTAGGAAACTAAAAGTAACACTAAGGCATATTCTGCAGCAGAGATTTGTAGTATTTTGTATTTTCTACATGTCTGTGAAGGTTTCCCTTATGCCATAACATTGGGGTGTGCCATTTAGAACATTTGTGGGAATGAAAAATTCTAGAAAGTAAATACAGTTACCTTGGACCACCCAAAAGCTTGTGAGCTTCTATTATTTTTTTGTTATTTGCAGACATGAACTATATAATATATGAAATTACCTAAAAGGAAGAATGATCTAAAAAACATTCAGTGAAGTGAAGGGGCAGTGAAAAGTAGAAAAATCATTAAGACCTTTGTTTGCAATGTTGGGGGGTTTTGCTTGCAGAAGAATTCAGGGTTTGGGAAACCCATGTGCAAAGAGGAGGGTAAACTGCTAGTGTGGGTTGGTGTATCAGATGAGTTGAGACATCAGAAGATGTTCTGACGATTGTCCTTGTTGGGAGGTTAAACTGAACACATCCAGATTGGTGACAGGTGCCAGATGAACATTGTGGGAAGGCTGGTGCACTCTTTTCAGGTGGCTTTTCAAGATTCAGTTGAATTTGAGTCTAGAATTTTCTCTTCCATGATAGGAAGGCTGGACTACAGTATTTCATAAACTGAGCAGGGAGTTTGAGAAGTCATGGCTGGAGTACATGAGCAGCCTGTTCACTTGCACACCCTGTTTGAGTCATAGTTTTTGATCCTCCTTGCTACTTTGGGAAAGTGAGGTTGGGGGTTTTCTTCAATCTTTAGAGGAAAAAAAAAAAGAAATTTTAATCAGAAAATCTCCTTTGACTTAAAGGATTTTCAGACAGGCATAAAATGAACTGAGTACTTACAATGCTCAGGCCCAGGCTGGGTTTTTGAAAGGGAGTTAAATGTGGAGGTTTTTCTTCCCTGCAGTTTTTAGGCAGAGAATGTTGTATTAGAAATCTTGAGGAAAAAGAAGAACTACTAAACCACACCCTATTGTTAGAATATGTTTTTGACAAGTACTGATATTCTTTTTAAGGTATTTCACATAAAAATTCTTATTCTTGGTAATGAATTGGGGTGGGAAAACACCTGAAAGGCCAATTAATTATCATAACATCAAATAAGCATCATTTGCTTGTTGATCAAGCAGAACTGAAGTCATTAGTGCTATCAATAGAGTGCTGTTTAATGAAAACAATAGCATTCTGATTACCCAACAGTGCCCAAGGACACTGTAAATTTACTGATAATTAAGTATTTGGTAATGCAAGTTGCCGTTCTGAATGAAATTGAACATTAACATACCCTTCTGAGGTACGCTTAAAAATCTTTGTAATAAATAAGAAAGGCATTTGAAGGACACAAGTCAGTAATTTTCAATGAATAATTTGAATCAGAGCTGTCCACATTTTATATCTTTGTGGTTGGACTGCGTTTCTCCCGAGCTTTCTGCAGCTGATGGGGAGTGAATGTCTCAGTCTGGTGTGGTGGCAACACCACAAAGACCTCAGCCTGTGACCCCAGCGTGGTCAGTGGCTTGCAGGGCAGCTCATGGGCCACCACTAGGGCAGTGGGGCTGGGTTTGGTGGGATGGACTTTGGCAGTCACCATGTCCTCAGAAAGAGGATGTACAAAGCCTTCGTGGTCTTCCTTGCCCCTCGGTGAGTTGGCTCAGTGAAGCGACTGTCGAGATTGCTGCTCAATGGTGATTGCCCCGTGCTCTGTTGTAGGCAGGATAACACTTCTCTTTTGGTCTGGCTCCATTCATCTTCAAATTTTTACATTTAGGATAAATTATATAGCTACTTGCACCTGTGAACTTAGAACAATGCTTTCCCAGTGAAAATGCGTTATAAGAATATTTTTATGAAACGACTATAAGAGGAGACCAAGAATTTATTAATTCACTTGAATGTTTCTGCTCATTATTTAAGAAATATGTTATCAAATTTCTTTGAATGTGAACCAAAAGTTACAGTCATAAGTACTGCTTCTCATGCTCAAGAAATCTGATAGCTGATTTCTTCTGTAATTAACAGAAAATATGCACTTTTGTGTGAATTCTGTGCATTTCTGGGTAGAGGAAAAAATGAAATAGTTGAGAGAAGACATTGGATTTCTGGGAAAGCTAGGCTGCCCCTAGTCTGCATTTAGTTAAAATCCATTTTGGTGAATCTTCTGGACAGTCTTTTTACCAATTAGTTTCATTTCTTTGCATTTATACAGCTATTGACTATGTTTTATGTAGTTGATAGGAGTTTAGAGTGCTGTCATCTTACGATGTAAACTCTGGAGAGGCACGGTATTGATCTCAGTGAGGTTTTTTCTTATGTATACCATTGTAAATATTTTAATAGCAGCTTCAAAATAATTTCCACAAACTGGCTGTGCAACTTGTACATGAACAAAATAGATTTGTGATCAAGCACTGAAAATACTTGAAATCTAAACCAGCTTCTATTGCTGGAAAATAATTGCTAGCTAGATAGTAAGAAGCCAGAGTACTTGATAGAAGATTGTGGAAATATTATTTTAAAAATAAATAGTTTGAAGATGAATGAACAAAAATGAAGCCTCAAATGATGACATAGTGCAGATAAACTACTGAGCAGTTACTGCTGTTATTGTTTCTTTATCATAAAGCAGTTACATAGGAATTTATGAAAGGAAATTGGCTTGCAAGTATTTTTTTGATGATTATAGAAGAGAGAAAGGAAACAAGATGAGTTTAGGAAAGAACAAATAGCAGTGATGGTATAAAACTACTAATCAGTGATCCAGAGCAAGGGCATAGAATGGAAAATGCTTGATTTCATTGTTAATGAAAGAAAGTAATAGCAGTAATTGGCTAATTTCCTATCTTTCTTACCTTTGTGGAAGAAACACACTTAAGAAATGCTACGTCTGCTGCTCCTGATGTAAAAACATGCTGTCTTGTCCTCAAAGTAAAATTTTTCAAGCCCAGCATATCTTTTCTAGCAGTGACCAAAAGCAGGTGCTTGAAGGAGTATAAAATCAGAGTAAGCATGTGTGGTGCTTCCCCTGGCTCCCGTCCCACCCTCCAGCCATGTGTGACTCGGGCTTCTTGAGCCAGGCGTGATGTTTGAGTCACAGAGCTCAGTAAATTTCTTTTCCACAGCCTTGGATAGGCTCTGCATAAAACCTATATAGTGTTTTTGGCATCCACAGATGCCCATTGTAGGGAGTTTGGGGCATCCAGACATAGTTGTGATTGGTGAGGAAAGCTTGGCAAAAATACTGAGGGTGTGGGAAGGTAAGAAAGATGGGAAGGGGGAAGTTGTGGGATAGTGTGACAGTGGCTGAAACACTTTGACATGGCCTTAGAGGAGTGGACTGGCTTGGTGTGACTCCCAAGAGGGGACAAGCAATGCAGTGGGAGAAGGAATCCAGGCTTAAGTCTTCTGGTTTATTTATAGATGTATATATAGGTATATATGTGTGTACATATATCTATATATCTGTGTGTGTGTGTGTATGTGTGTGTGTGTATGTATATATATTTATGTAGTCATGAGAGCGGCCAGCAAAAATTGGATGCTGTGCAAGGCAGGAGATGAGGAGTGGTTGGATGAGAGGCTTTTCTTTCTGTGTAGACTGAAGTCAAATCTTAGTAAATCCTAAGAATGTAGAGGCAGATAGGACAAAGCACATCCGTGACTGAAATCACAGTAAACCTGATACTATGGCCACATGGGTTATTTTTTTTTTAACTTGCACTTGCCAACTGGGTAACTCAATTTGTTCTCTTTGCTTATTTACTAAACAATAAATTTAACCAGGCTCTTTTAACAGTTAGTGGTAATCTTTGGACAGGGTGCTATGCGGGTGTTTTGCCTATTTCAGGATTATTGTGCCTGACTTTAGTGTAGCTTTAGCTGGTCTTGCAGCTTCCACTTTACCTCCTGATGTTTTACTGGATGAAATACAGCAAGTGTTCTCTTTTAAAAGGGGAAAAAAATTGTCCCGTGCATGAATTTCTAATGGAATGCCAACCAAAACAAGCTAAATGAAACAGACTTGTTAAATGAAGAATTAATGGACTGAGCATGATCTGTCTCTGAGAAACTTGAAAGTCCTTAGAGCTTATTATTTTTTCCCCGTGTTTGTTTGCCCAGGCTGGGTGTGTGCTTGCACAGTTTTTGTGAGTTCATTAATGGGTCAGCTGTGGGCAGTTGTACATAACAGAACAGCCATGTATGCGTTTTGCTAGGTCTGATGCTCTGTAAAAAGTATGGAAAATAACATTGAATGTTACCTTCTGTTTCTCGCACATAACTTATAATTATGCAGATACTTTTGGCAAATACAAAATGTCAGAGAAGGAGGGAGAATCACCATTCATTTCAAGTGGAAATGATGCATAGTTTGGGGAGCCTTGTTTTTTGGTGATTTGCATGGTACTTTTGCCACGTGTCAGTAACATCAGCCAAAATAATGCCAATAAAATCAGGGCAAATTAATGCAGAGACAATTAAATGTGGAATTATGTTGTATGAGTGCTTTATCATGTCTGTAGTGGCTGAAGACCAGGTAGGGTCACATTCAAGCACCTTAAATGGTCCTGCTGCTGTTGTCTGCTGTTTTACTGTGACCCTTCATGTAAGCTGCCTCTCCTCTTTTAATAATGTTCACATCAATCCTGAAATAGCCTATCAAAGTCAGATTTTCATCTATGTAAACTGGCCTTTTACAGTAGCTGCCCTACTTCCCTGCCCAATTTGCATGTGCACTTTCCCACTTGCAGCTATTTATATCTGAGACATTTGCCAAGTGTTGGAGGCTCAGGTTGTGTTGTCAGTGTGAGTCTACCCCAGGTCCTTGGATTTGCTTCTGGCTCACTCCTTCATGCATTTCCAGACTTTGGATGTAAGAAATACTTTTCTTCTAATGCATCAGTCCATCATAACCATGGTGGAGACCTGGGAGCTCTTGTGCTTAGTTAAAGCCCCCACTTCTGCAGGGGGAAAGATGATCAAATTTTAGAGACAGGCCAGGTGCTTCGGTTCAGGTCAGTTTTCACGTTCATTCTGCAGTGCAGATACAAGCCTTGTTTTAATTCTGAGAGGGTTAATTGTTTTCCAAGACTAGAGATATGCTTTCAGAACAGGAGCCATTAAGGCTTCTTTTTTAACCTTTGCTCCCTGTTTTGAATTTCAGCAACCTCTTTTGAGGGAAGTGGTCATAGTTTAGCAGGACTTGCCAGCAGTTGGATGTATTGGCTTATTAAAGAGAGTACAAGAAATAGTTCACCTCAGTCGGAGGCTGAGTGGGTCATTATGAATAAGAAGTGGAAAAATAGCCAGGGAAAAATGCAGGGGCATAAGGTGCCATGCCATTTATCAGGAAGATAGGAGGAATGAAAAAGCAGCTACCCTTTCTCTTCTTCCCAGTCTAACTTTAAGTAGCCAAGTGCATCTTCTGTCTGTGCTTCAAGTTTAATTTTTAGTCTATAATATTCTCTGTGGTAGGTGCAGAGGTGTGACTCCTGTCTTCTTCTGGATTGTGCTAAAGAACATTCTGAGTTTATTAAGGGTTGTGTTGGTCATTTAGGCAGTGAATATGAATGAGGTCCACATCCTTTCCATACTCCATGATGTCTCTGGAAATCTTTGTGCCTTGACCACAGGGTAGATATGGATGAATGGCATTACTGACATGACTGGAATGAGTAAGGTGATTAACATGAAAATTGGAAATTAAAATAAGAAATACTATCAAAATAGCATTCAAAATCACGTCGTAATGTATGAAATAATTTTTTGGTTTTACAGATCGTAAGATTGATGTTTCCACAGTGGGGTTTTTGGGTGCTGTGGTTTGTGCATGGCATGTCTAATTTTGGATGCTTCAGAGGATCCTGGTTTTTAGTGTTGGCTGCTCATGCTGCAGTGATTGGTCTCCATTGTCCCTCAAGCTGAGCACTTGCAGCAAGAATTCCCCTAAAGCAGACCAAAACTCTCTTTTGTCACAGTTGACTTCCGGTTCTTTGCATCCCACCTTCTTTTGCACATCAGGTGGTGTTGATGAACTGTGGGCCACACCAAAGGCTGTGGGTTGCAGTGAGATCTCAGGGCATCCCACGTGGATGGCTTGTGTGAACACAACAGTCAAATGGGGAGGCACCATAGAGGGTTTCACCTCTTTGACTTCAAAAGTTGCTCTTCCAGTCTGCTGGTGGGGTGTATGGCAGATACCTCTTACCTGTGTCACTGACTCTGGCATCTCCTCCAGAGTCACAGCAGAGCAGGCAGGGAGTGAGGTAACTGGATTTAGCCTCTGGGACACCAGTTAGGCCACTCTCTTAAATGCTTGGTCCCAGTCTCTGCTGAGCAGACAGTGCCCCTTCAACTGAGCAGCTCAATTTCATCATCTCCCCCCCCGTTGAGTACGCTTAACATTCACCTGTGATGCAGGCAGAGGATAAAGCTCTGATCTTCATTTTGAAAAGGAGAGCGTTTCTCTAGTAACTGCTCACCACATGCCCTAATTTATTTTCAAGATTAGGGGTGGGCCCCCCGCACACACCCCAAAGCACAGGGCATTGTGGTGGAGGGGAACGTTTTTAGTTAATTAGGATTTTTATATTATTCCTGTCTTAGTAGCTCTTTCCAGAACCTAAACGGTTAAAGTAGAAAATGTTAGTAATTTTGCTGCAAATAAATTGATCAGTATGCAAGACGGTTGTCACCGGCTGAATCATGGTCCACAGTTAAGGTAAACAGATCTGTGATGACATTTTCTGAGCAGAATACCAATGCTGCTACATTTCTTCCCAGAGGTTTCTGACTCTTCTTATATGCGGATAAAATTTCTCTCCAAGAAGGTTTTGCTCGCAGGAAAGAAATAGCGTCTTACGTTTGTAAGAGTCTTCCTAAAAGGTGGGATTTCTTATATTTTGTGCTTTATTTGTAATCGTAATTCTGTCGAGAGCGTGGCAAGGAATGTTTTTGCTTTTCTGCATCTCCTCTCTGTACAGTAGATGTTTTTCATGTGGAGTCTATTTAAAGTGTCTGGCAATGGAATGCAAGTAAAACAGTATTAACAAGAGTTAGCAGGAACAATGAAAAACGGGGGTTTTTTATATTCTTTGAGAGTGAGCTCTGTTTTATAATCTCTGTAGTTAACACATAAAAGCAATGACTGAATACACAGCTAGATTTTTAGCGTTCGTTTTTCTGTGAAATATTTTTGACTACATGATGACTTTGTATTTTTGTTGGCATGTTCTAAAGTAAGAGCTATGATATAGTTTATTCTTAAATATCTCTGTGCTAGGCAGAAAATCCCCCTTGCAATTGACTGCAATCAAAACCATTTAGCTGAGATGCATCTAACTCCCATATGACTTCAGGGTAATGAAAAATACAGTTTCTGAAGAAGTTTTTGAAATCTGCTTTCTTAGAGTATTTAAAAGAACATTTTGAAATCACTGTGTACAATGCTGTTGATGTGATTGGGTATGTTTGCAATTCTGTGTTTAGCCTTAGATCCACATTTACTTGGAGGTGATTGATATCTCAGCTGTTCTATGGATTAGTGGCTGGAAATCTGTCACATTTGTATTGATAAAAGTAGAAATTCCTCTCATTTAGTCAGATGTTGGTATCTGACTTTAGGTGTGTTTATTACAGTAGACGCCAAAGGATGAAGGAGCCCTGTGGAGAGCATGCTCCGTGATACCTGACATGGAATAGCAAACCTGGAACTAGTCCTCACAGCTAATGTCAGGGATTCAAAGTTTCTGGGAGCTGGCAAAACCATTTCTCCAGCAGACTTTGGGTTTAAACCTGGCCCAGTCCATGTCTGCTGTATTTTGGCGAGGGGAGTATAGCTCGAGTGGCTGAAAATAGTGCAGTTAAGAGAACCTTTTTTAAGATGGGCTTAGAAAGTCTTGTCATGCACAGCATTTCAAAGCTTCCCAGCAGGATGCATGGCAGTGGTTTGTGGAGAGGAGCAGAGCAGGGGCCACCATCTCTGGATCTGTGTGATGCTCCCTGTGAGGATACCTGGCCAAAGAGCTGCCCTTCTCTGAGGGGATACCTCAGCAAGTCACAAATTTGTGTCAGAGACAAGACAGAGCTGCATTTCAGGCAGTGGATCTGGGGTGGGGCTCAAGATTTAAAGTTTGGGTTTGAGAGCTGTGGATTAATAATTCCCTAGCAAAAAAAAGAGAAGTCCAGGTTCATCCTGGCATGCTGCACTTTTCAGTAATTCTTGCTTTGATTTGGGTTCTTGTGCACTTTCATGGTATCTTTGTGCAGCATTTAGCTTGCTCTTTGTGCTTTGCTTTGTGAAAGGCTCAGAAGCTATTTCTTTTGCAGATCTATGTAACACAGATGAACATGGATTTTTGGGGGAATAAATCCCTGTATTTTATCCCAGTATTTTAATGTGCGTTTGCAGGTTATCTTTTATTTCAGAAACATCCGTGAATATTTTGAGGTTGACCTAAATGTGGCACTAAAGTGTAATGTCCAAACTTTGAATGTTCAGCAGTGAAATTAAGCCTGGACAGAAATGGAGGCACTAATTCTGCTTTTACATTGTTCCTGGATTCATGTGGCTCCTCAGGGATCCCCAAGATGAACATAAATATTAGTGGCAAGATCTGGCCTGCTCCCGGACATGACAGTGATAAGACAAGAGCTGTTGAATGTTGTCCAGCTGGAGGAATGTTCACTAAAGATTGCGAATGTTGTGCTGGGTTTTGTTCTAAAAACATTTCTGTGTTCTTTGGCAGGTCTCTAGGAACTCTTTAACCTCCAAATGAAATACTGCACACATTTTTTCAACAAAAAAAAAATTCTATTTGACACTAAGAAACACCTTTCAAAGATTTTTAAAGAAATTTGTTCAGAATGCTGCCTTGATGGTTACAGATGATTTTAATGAATGTTCAGCTTGACCTCGTTTCACTTCCTGAGAATTATACTCTTATGTTCGTGTTTTAATTTTGGGTAGAGTAAGCAACACTTACTCTACCCAAAATTGTTTTAAAGAGTCATAAAACTTGTTTTATTTCCATTGGCAGAAGGGAAGTCCACTCTTTGAACACTGATTCTCAGAAAGAGAATGCCTTGTTTCCCAACACTTGTGGCTGCTGAAACACCTCTGTGAACATCAGTGTTAGTGTGTATCTAGATGTGGGTTTAGATTAAGTTTGAAAACATGATCTTTATGATTGTTGACCCAGTGTGTCTTTTTTTTGTTTTGTTTTGTTTTGTTTTTTAAATATATTTGTAACCAACTTGATGTTGCAGGTCTGGGCTTCCCTACTAATTTATGCTCCAACAGAGTAACTGGGACTGCCCTAAATTCATGTAACTATACAGAATTGTAAGCTACTCCTAGGACTATCTTATTTTATTTTTTTCTTTTGGACTTTGTCTGATACATGCTCATTTTTTTTTTTGTTTTATTTATGCTAATAGGTTCCTTGGAATGCTTCTCTACCACAGTATTTCTATCTGAGACTCCAGTTTATGAGTGTCATTTTTCTTCTCTCTCTTGTTTTCTTTCCAGAGCATACATAGACAGGTAACTTCACAGATGTTTAGTCAGAGAAGCAGCTGATTGTTCCATCAGATTTTGGTTTTGGCTCTGCCTTCCCAGGTTGGCCCTTGTTTTTGAGATAACATGTCAGTGTTTTTACTTTTCTCACCAGGTATATTTTATAAATGTAAAAATATCATTGAGATCTGCTTCTTTTTTTATATTTTTGTGAATGAGTAGAATTAAAGTCATTTGGGAAGCAGTTCAGATCCATTCCTTCTTCTTTCCAGATGTTCTTGTGGCCTTCAGCTCTTGTGATTTAAGTTTTTACAGCCACGATCTATTGTTTACATTTCTGCACAGCCATCCAACTTGGATAGAGCTCCTGACACCCAGCTGGCTGCAGCTGAGCACTGAGATCACTTTGTCATCTCTGTCCTTGAAGTCCTCCTGTCGTGCTCTGGTGTCACTGGTGGTACACCAAGATAGTGTGAGGAGCTCCACTGCTGCTCATAAACTGACCTGCTGGTCAGGTTCAGGGAGTTCCATGGTGCTCTTGCCCTTGGAGTTGCTTCCTTTGCTGTGTGGTTTGAAAGAGACCAAAGCCTCTTGGTTTCTTCATCTGCAGAACTCTTAATTCTGTTGTGTCAGGAGAGAGAGCCTGGAAAGCTGCCTGCTTTTGTCAGCAGTGTGTGTGCAGCTGGAGCACCTCACGAGAGCTGCAGTGGCTCACACCATGGGTGATGTCTCTGACGTGGGAAGCTCTGAAATGGAAGGGTAAATTGGGTGTCTTACACACTGGTACATGGGCAGGTTTATCACAACTTCAGCACTCTGCTGCAGAATGGAAAGTCTTGTGATTTGAAGGGCCTGAGCCTTTCCTCCCTCACCTGAGCTTTCGTGTGGATGAGTGTCAGTGCATCCTCTGATGATTTTTCTTTTCTTCTTGTGCTTGTGTCTTGGAAATGGAAATTTTTGAAGACCTCTTTCTAGAGCAGTCAGCACAATGAGTTTGGTTTCATTTTCCCAGGGCTGTGAAGACATATCTGAAGGCTGATTTGTCTAAGAAGTTACTTTCTCTATTGGTGTGCAATTCTGTAGAATCCAGATATCTACATAGTAATTCTTTAGCTTATACCATGATAGACAGATGAACTGTTAATGTTTTCTTTCACGTGTTTTTGGACACTGACATAACTGTACCTCTGGTTTGGCCATTCCTTTTACCTTTTTTTCACCCCCTTAGAAAAAATACATAATTCTGTTTGTCCTTCCTACTTGAATCTCACTAGCTGCCCTTGCTTCTTATAATTTCATACATGTAAGGCTGAATGTAAGTGCAGAAAAACAACTCATTCTGCCTATCCACAACCACCTAAATTGGGCAGTGATCAAAACTATCTGTCTAGGTCTCCCTGATCTGTCAGTGGTTAGAGCAAGGGCTCTACAGAAAGAGGTTTGCTCAGCCTGTTTCAGATGCACCTCTAAGCATGGAATGCATAAAGGAGAGCAAGGGGGCTTTGTTTCCTTTTTTTGGTGAGCTATAAAGTTACCTTAAACAATTTGTTTTGGCTTTTGGACTTTTAAAAGTAGATTAATACAACCCTTTGTGTGTTTTTTCATCATCTTGGCTTTAGATTGAGGAAAATGAGGTTACAAGAGTTTATCACAATACAATATTGCTCTTACTCTTAAAATACTGCTCCGAGATGATCTGAAATAGCATTACAGTTACTGCTTTAAAAAAACCTAATCTCCTTGATGATCTATACTGAAATATGTTTCTGAGTGACGGGGACACTTTGCAGGTAGATTTATTATGGTTTTTGCCATCTGCTTTAATAAGGAGTGAGCAGAGCATTTCAAAATGACCTTCGGTTCTGTCTCTGAGAGATGAGTTTGAATGTTCGGAGTGAATTACGGCAGTAGACAGCTAAGGGTACTTATTCTTGAAATAGTGATTTACCAGTTGTTTGCATGCTGATGTTTTTATTTGGAGATATGCTAATGTACATTAATGTTGTGTTTCCACATAGCTGCAGCTTTAGCCACTGTGGAACTTTCTGTGGTGTGGGGGCATAGGCATAGGTCTCATTGTTTGGCCTTGCAGACTTTGTTAAAAAAAAAATGTTGGATTGCTCTGTTGCTTTTTAGTTGGAAAGGAGTTAATAAAACCAAATGTACTAGAAGAAATTCATGAAATCAGTGAACAGATAAAATGTTATTATTTGAAATGCATAATGTTTCTTAATGGATGCGTATAAAGTGTGGCAGAGATGGAAGTGCTCTCCAGACATAATGAAGAACATGGATTCCTGTTTCTGTAACTGAAGGTGTTTCATACTTATCTGTTGGGGAAAAAATAGCAGGATTTTTTAAACAGATTTGCTTTCCATTAGTAATTATATTTAGCTGTAGCTCCAGATACCTTGCCAAGCTTTTTTTTTTAAGTTGAAAAGAAGATGCATTTTCTTTCAAGATAATTAAATGTTTTGACTGCAGATTTTGCCTCCAGAGTGAATAAAGTATATGTGCATTAGAAAAAAGTTTTAATTGCTCATATAGTTTATGAGTTACACAGAGGAAAAACATTCTTAATCCCATGCTTAATAATGGGATAGAAGAAATGGGTGTAAATATGTTATATTCCACTTTTCTTTTTGGAAGTGTAATGAACTGTAATGATAGACTTTAGAAGTACTTGCCATTAGCAGTCTGAAAACAATTGCATAAGGTGAGCTTTTGGAGTTTCTTACATCAAAGTTTTGAGGTTTGAGGATCTCATTAACCTGTGGCTATACCTTGAGCCCTGGCAGAAGGATGAATATCAACCTGGATTTTGGGCTCAGTTCTGCTCTGAAAGACACCACACAGAAATGCAGGAAGCCTTTGAGCTCTTCTAAGTTCAGTCTGGCCCTCTGAATGCCAGAATATAAATAACAAAACCCAATATCATCTGATAATTCATCTCTGCTCTCAACTCTTGGCCTCTCTGGCAAACGGAGTTTTTGAACTTTCATTTTTCTTGGTACTCTGGTACCATGATCTGCAGCTTCATTTGCCGTGGGAATTCAGCTCTGCATTTCTGTACAAGGCACTCTCACTGTTGTATAAAAGTTGTTGGCCTTCATCTGAGAGCCTCTTTGAGACTTAGAATGAGAACCATTAGGTCAGTGGAATTACAGAGATACCTACCTGCAATTCTCTCTGTCTCCCAGGCACTGTAATGTCTATTGACCTAGCTGGGCTTTTTCTAAAGGATCTGTGAATCTGCTGCGTTTTAGTAGGAGAGCTTTACTTTTCCTTAGAAATAAAAAGGAAGGCTTTCTCTGTTTGTTTTGGGAAGGGCCTGTCTCTAATGTTACCAGCAGAGGTTTCTCGTTGAAGGTAATGGATTAAGGCATTTCCCCCACCTGTTCCCCTACCTCTGCCTTTCAGAAATGGCATCAGATATTCCTGGCTCGGTGGCCTTGCCAGTGGCTCCAATGGCAAGTGGACAAGTGAGGATGGCAGGATCCATGCCTTCCAGAGGAGGAAAGCGTCGCTCTGGGTAAGCCATCTCCTTTTTTCTTTAGGTCTGAAACTGGAAATTACCTGTATTGGAAAACTCCAAATGCACCTGTAGATACGTGTGTTTATATTATGTAATGTTATATTTACGTAAACTGCATTATGACCTTAGTCACTGATGTTTTGTTTTTCTCTTCAATGCATCTGTTCTTCCTGCAAGATCAGACTTGCTGATAAGTGTATGATTTGTTGTTTTGCTTGTTTCAAAAGATTTTCAGGTTTGGCAAGGCACCCAGAAAGGAGTTTGGATCCTGTGGCTGTTATAGAAAAAATGAATGTGTATTGCCTACATCTGTTTAATCTCACAGTGATTTATCAAGTAAATAAAGGTAGCAAGATTGCACATGCAGACTTGATCAACTTTATCTGAAGGTTACACTTAAAGAGAGGCCTGTTAAAGATGTTTTCTTTATAGTTCCAGGTACAGAAATAGCATGAGCTCTCACTCTTCAGAGATTGTGGACCACGATATTCTAGGTCTCACTGGAAGTGCAGCAGTCTTCTTCTGGGAGAAGGGCCTGAATCAAATTTAGCCCTTACATGAGCTTGAGGGCTCTGCTAAAGAAGAAAATTTGTTTTATCTAGCATCAGAGGCTGGTGTGATGTAGGGGTAGTTGCCCACATCAGATTGCTCTGTGGCAACTCATAGTAATTCTCTGTGTTAGAAGAAAAATGTAGCAAGAGCTTGAGAAGAACAGAAAACTACTCTCTAGTGTTGACAACTCCCTCCTGTTTTTATCAACGGTTGATCACCAATAGTAATGGTCTTTGGGTGATGCTTTCTCAGAGATAACTGATCTGAGTCTCTTCAGAAGAGATTGATTAGTCTTATATTTAGTCCTAAATAAGGCAGTGGTGGGGCTTAACAGGATCAACAGTGTGAGTAAAATCTTCACTGGCCTAAGGAAGAAATGATTCCTTGCAAGAGCTGCTCTAGGGATTGTTCACCAAGGTATGTTGCCAGTTTTGTGTGTCTGCTCCAGTAACAGTGCTGGAGTGTCAATCCTGGAGTGAATTAACAAGGGAGAAGGTTGACCTTGCCTCGAATGCGGAGCGAGGTTGGTGCGATGTGACCACTCTGGATGGTTGTTCTGAGGGGTGTTCCTTTGAACAGAACAGTTTGAGTATCACCCCCCACTAAGTGCCCTTCTTATGCTGAGCTAACTGTATGAAATTGGTTTGAGAAGCTCCTAAAATCTGTCTTTGACAGGCATCACATTTTTATTTTCAAGCCTCTCAATGAGAAAACCTTTTTCAACTTGCACTCAAAAGAAAAGACAAAGCATTAACATCTTTTCATTGCTACCTAACGTAGATAAGGTTTTGTACTTGAGTTGCAGGGTATTTGATCTCTTTTTTTGATCATAAACCATGTCAGCTCTGAATATCAGTGTGCAATTTACTGTTGCCAAGGTTTGATGCTGCTGACTGTGAAATATTCTGATATTAAATACTCACTTGATATTAATTAAGATGCTTCAACTGTTGCATTTTAAGTATTGTCATCCATTTGTGAGAAAGTGAAGTGAGGGGAGGGTGGGAGGAACATAAAATCAAATTATTTTAAATGTCTTTAACATGTTAATTCAGTGACTAAATTAGTATAGATTCCCTTTTACACCTGGATCATGGTATTTCATCTGTACACCATAGCTCTGGATTAATACCCTTTCTCCAAGCCTCAGCTGAGAGTGCTTTTTTTTTTGATGTTTGCTGTGTGTGTATTCAGACCTTGAGGGAAAGAATGCCTCTGTGTCTAATTCCTCTGAGCTTCTCTTTGAACAAAGTTGCAACGAACACTTGGTCCTTTCACTGCTGTTCTGGTGATACATCTTCCTACACCTCAGTCCTTGGGCATTTTACAAGTGAGTGTTTTGTGTCAAACATAAAGCAGTGGAGCTAGCATACACAGCCAGCTTTCCCAGTTTTGGTTATCTCTGAAAATTGTTTCTTTTTTCATAATTGCTGAGGCAAGCTGGCAGAATAATTGCTGTGTGGACTTGAATGTAGATCAGTTTAAAGTCATTGGCTATCCAGGAGTTGTTTCTGCCGTGTCGGCATTTGGCTTCATTGACAGCTTGGAAAAATATTTTTCCTTTCTATAAATTATATCAACTACTTCATAGAAAAAAAGTGACAGCATAAGATAATGCTGACCACTGCAGTGGTCAATGACTACCTTAGATTAATGCACCCTCAGTTCTTTATTTAATGTGGTTTTAATTTAGGCTTTGCTGTATTGGAGGATAAGGGGCTCTTTCACCTTCCTGGACTATCTTGGGCAGGGAGGGTTGGGGTTTTTTTGATGAGCTGTTTTCAGTTGCATTGGTTTTGTTTTTGTTCACAGTGTAGTCTTGCCTTTTCTCTGAGAACCAGAACTATCAAAATCTGAGGGAAAGAGACCTCATCTCACCATTCTACCCCCCAATATTGTACTGAATAAAAGGCTGTAATACAGATCCCCGTCTGCTTCTCAGCTGCATTTGCTCCTGACCATTCCTGCCTGCCCTCTTCCTATGCTGTGTAATCATGGCAAGCATCTTTTGACATTTTTGACATTGGGAATTTTACGTAGTAATTTTGTTGCAGTGTTGAAATCCTCTTGCATGTCAATTTTTTAACCTGTGCACGTCCACCTTGTTGGAGGTGTTTTGGTTTGTTGAGTTTTTTTATGAAAATATTTCTAATTGAGAATAATTAAATTTTAGAAAGTATTTTTATCACTGTATTTATGGTAGCCCGACATCTTCTAAGGAAAATACATTTTAATAAGTACCTCATGCATCAGGCCTTTTCACGATTGATGTGAACAGTATGAAAGAGGAAAACAAGATTTATGCTGTCTCTTCAAAACAAAAGAGCACAGTGCAGCTCTTTTTTAAAGCCTCTTTAATGGGAATTTTAAATGAAGATAAAACATAGTCTTTCTGAATCTTCTGAAATGATGGCATTTGTCTTCTGGGAGGCTGCTTCTACTGTTTTGCTAATGTGCAGTATATTCTATCTAAACAGAAGATCTTATCTGTCAGGGTGTGAGGAGGTTGATGGAAGATTATTTTTACGTGTTCTGCTGTGTTCTACTAAAGGTTACAACTGATTCACTGTCTTTGCCTCGCTGTAAAGCAGACACAGTGGATCAGGCAGGACACTGGAATCAATGACTTTATACCCGAGGGGATTTTTTTTTTTTAATGTTTCAAAGGGTTTTTTCATTTTGCACAGTGATATTAGCAAATGTGTTATTAACAAAGATGGAACAGAGATACATTTGCTGTTGCGTTTTTTAAAAGTATTGATGTTTTAAATGAAATTTATGTTCAATTTCCATATGAAATAAAGAGGTTTGGGTAGTATAACAAAGCAAAGCCATTATTTAAAGACTTAATCTGGGGCAGACTGATATTATACCCTATGGATTTGGATTCTGCTTTGATGAGCCCACTGTAAATGTGAGAGGTGTTACCTGTGGATATTAACCCATCAAGAATCTCCTGAAGTAAGAAGCTGATATCCAGCCATCGGAGTCAATAGATGTGTTAGTCCCTCTGAGGTGGTGATACAGTGCAGGCAGCAGCAGCAAGCCTTAAACTGTTATCATAATCTCTAATTCTCTGCATTGTATTCCAGTAATAATAAACTAGATTAAATGCAGTACAGCTAATATTTGATTTTGGGGAAAACGCATCCCTTAGCACTCACCTGGAGTATTTGGCTGGAAGCTAAATAAATCATAAAATCGTATCCACTAAGGCATGTGATCTCAGTGTACTGGAGAGGAAGGGAAAGAGTTTCAAAATTAATCTGTCCCAGATTAAAGCAGTGCCTGATAAAATCCTTGAAGAAAAGGCTTTCCCCCACAGGTGTATAATTTTTTCTGAAGCCCTTTTCCCCCAGTTTGAAACTGGGTGTCTCTCTCAGATGTGTTTCAGCTGCCAGTGAAACCAAGTAAGGGCGTGCCTTGTGTGATGCTTTTGTGAGTGGCTTCAGGTGGAGCCATCCCGGTGCTGCACTTGTAAACAAACAGCTCTCCTGTGACATTGCCTGTCACATTTTCAGCGCAGGTAGAAACATTCCAATTCAAATAACTGGGAAGGTTTTTCTGGGATGTCACCTGCAGGCACATTATTACATGTGGGGAGGAAGCAGGTAGGCAAGAGGAGACCCTGGGCTGTACCACGGTGTGTAAATGTTAAATTTCTGGGAGTGCTGCAGGTCAAGGAGGATTCAGGCTGCTGGTGCCAGCCCTGATGGGCACATTTGGGGTGCCAGCAGCAGCAGGGTCCTGCCTTAGCTGCAGAGGTGAGGGCACTGGCCACTGGGGGTCGGTGGTGTTCTGCAGGAGGCAGCCCAGGGATCACGGATTTGGTGCTCATTAGGTGAGCAAAGATGGAATTTATAGTGAAAACAGCGATTGCATCGAAGTTAAGCAAGTTAAATACACAGCTTTTCTTAAAGCTCTTTGGGGAAAATGGTTTTCTCTTTGCTTCCTCCAGAAATGAATAATCACTGTTACCATCTGGAAAATATTATTGTAACTTTTCCAATGCCATGTCCAATTCCTGGGATCACTTGCTGCCCTCGTTCCAATTGTACAGAGGTTGCTGTGACTCAGAAATATCTTTTATGGGCCAGTCTGTCTTGGTTGTCAGAATTTAAGAAAGAAGGCAATGCCTGATGGCACTTATACTTCTCTATGCTGATGTAGTGTTAAAGACTGGTTTTGCATCTTTGTTCCCACGCTCTGGACATACAAATCTCAATTTGCCATTGGTAGGCATACTTTTAATACTGAGATAAATATCATTGTCACTTTGAAGGGTTTTTGCCCTTAATAGTACTTATACCTGTTAATATGAACAGTGTTAGAGACATGGAATCTGTAGTTGTATGAAGTTTTGCTACACTGAAAGGTTAGAAAGCTTAGAATGTTAAATCTGAGAAAATGTTTGCAAAACAAAACTCTAATTTCCTATCTACACAAATTAAAAGTGATTGATCAAGGTGTGTATATCATACAAATGTATTTTTTATTAAAGTAATACACTAATAAAATAATTGTATGTAATAGTTTTATATCAGCTTGATTGTCTAATGTTTAATGGCAGAGTTGCATCCTTATAATCGGGGATATAAATATTTATCCAGAGGTATAAAAATGTCTAAAATGCTTTGTAAATTATATTATTATATAACTTTGTAGTGATAATGTCTGATACAATCACACTGCCTAATACAGAAATCTAATTTAGATGTCTAAATTAGGAAGATAATCTTCCTAGTCTGTCTGTGTAAGAAGAGAAGAAAGAGGTTCCTGCTTTTTGTGGCTCCCTGGAGGAGCCAAACTGGCAGGCTGGGATTTGGCCCAAGGAAGAACTCGGCTCTTCCACAGCCCTAAGAAGGTCTGGGACATCATTCAGCTCCTAGGTCTGGTGAGCAGGAGCAAGACTGGAATCCTCAGTCGTTAACACCTCTAGGCAAAACACAAATCCAACAACATTGAGAACAGCTGGCTTGAATGTTCGTGCCACCATTGCCAACGCCTTGATTGCTGATTTGGAAATCTTGCTTTTACAGAATGGACTTCGATGATGAAGATGGGGAGGGACCCAGCAAATTTTCAAGGTGAGCATTTACAAAAGAGTTGGCCAAATCACTGATTTCTTTCAGTGGGGAAAGACAGCTGTCTCATTGCTGATGTTTTAAAATCAATATAAATATGGATTAAGAATTTGCCAACAACTCGACCCAAACAGTAGTTACTCTTTTTATCGGCTTCCTCTGAAAATGAGGCATTCTGACAGAAACCTGCCTAATGGAGTTATTGGCTTATAAAGCTGACAGTGTGTGTGTCACAATTTCACTCTGCAGCTATATCAAATGTGAAAACTTGTGATTTTTAGCTTATTATTTCAAGTTCTGTAGATGAACTTTGGTTATTTGACATTGCTGAAGTTGTCTTTCGGCCACTGACAATGAAATTTCATTTCTGATTTATTTCAGATGTTAATTGCTTGTTAAGACAATTCGACAGATCCTAGAGTGGATTGTTTTTTTAAAGTTAATGAAATTTACATTATGTAACATTAGATGTAACTGAATAGTAAAAAATGACAAAAAAAAAAATTAATTAACATTGGGTATTCCAGGCTAGAAATAAACAGTAAAGCCTCATTGGGATTTTTTCACTTTTCCTTTTTTTTTTTTTCTGGTCACACTGTTTGCATTTTTTCATTAGAAACCAAGCAGCTGCAGTGAGGGGTGTAGATACTTTGAGGCCTGTGGGTAACTGCTGATGATCCAAATTGTAATTGCAGCTCTGTAGCAGCAGCCATGTTGAAACACAGCTGTCACTGTAGGGTTTAACTGGGTTATTCCACTCAGTCAAAAGAGAATTGTGCTGAAGATACACTGTGATACCCTATCATAGTTTACTGGACAAGACCAGCAGCACTCCTGTTTGGTTGATGTCATTTACAAAACCAGTCCCTGGTGTTAAAACTGGTGATTTGAGGGTTTAGTCCAAATATTGCTAGAAGACACGTGTTCAGGGAACAAGATTTGTGAGGAATGGGACCTGATTGTGCCTGCAGAAGCATCAGGGAGGGTTTCTGGCACACTGATACACATGTATTGGTCCTTCCCCATTCTGGTTTTGGCCTTTCAAAGTTTAGTGCTGGGTTGAGCCAATAATTCCATGTATTATAGTATTCCATGAGGAATACACAGCTGTGCTGTGCTTAGACTCAGTTCATTCTGGGTGTCCGATCAAAATCTGATATTTAAGTCTTAAATTCTGTCTAGACTCCAGATTGTTCTGCTTTTAGAGAGTACAGAAACACCATACAGAGATGCCCAGGGCTACATTCAGACATCCTCTTCTAGTTGTTCCCTTCTCCAGAATGCTCAATAAGCTATGACTTATTCCTAGCTCATTTTGGTCAAAATCATGTAGTTATCAAAGAGCTGCTGTTTAAATGTTGAAGCTAACCCAGCTGGCTTTGACTGAAGTGCCTGAAGGAGCATGTGTGCAGAGGTCAGCTGGGAGGCTGGAAGGGAAAAACCAGTGGTTGAAGGCAGTAGCATCTTCAGCCCAGTCAAGCAGAGAATGATGAGTGGATGAGCCCCAGGCTCGAGGGAGCACAGTAGTGGTGTTAGCACAGTGCTCCGTGGGGAGGTAACACACTCTGCTTCTCAGGGCTTCCAGCTCAGCTCAGGTATCCCTGCATGATGCCTCATCCTCACATGGAGCCTGTGCATGTGCTTCCCCTGTAATGTGCCCATTCCTCATTGAATTGGTCTTTTTGCTGAAAATTACTCTGACTCAGTCTGTTCTCCGAGCAGAGTGAGGGGAAAAATGTGACGTCACTTGAATGTGTTGAGTGTGCTGGTGTTGAACACAACATAGAGAAATACAGCTCAAGACTTGCTCAAGCTTTGTCTTCACTGTTTGAATGAGGGACTTCCGTAGGTGGATTACTTAAAAGTAGTTTTAATTCATTTCAGACAGAAAAAACATTATTTATTTGTTAGAAGAAGAAACCCCATGCTTATTTAGGCTGCATTACTTTTTTAGCTAATATGTGGGACCCTCATAGGCTGTCTGTTGTAATAAATTACATCATCTTGGACAGGTGTAATTCTGATACAAAATCTCATTTAACTGTTCTTGAATAGTTGTTATCTTCACTTCTGGAAAAGCCATTACCTTATATTTGTGTTTTCCAAAACATACGTTTTGTGTTTTGGAACTAGCAGTTTGGTTTCAAACAAATGAGTCTTTCCATAACTGTGCTAGCAAAATCCAATTTCAAATGATTAGTGCATTTTTTAGGGAAGAGAAAGAGGAGCAGCATGTAATTTTTTCCTGAAATGTCACATTGCTGCCTGTCTTTGGGACAATGCTTCAGAAACAGTGAGGCTTTAGTCCCACAGGACAAAAGTCCCATTGGCCTGCATTTCCTCCCTGAAGGTGCTGCTCAAACACCACACATACCTGGCTGGGCATCCAACTTCTGTTGATTTGAGTAGGAATGAGGTACCTGTTTACTTCTAGGGAATTAAGCCAGTTTAAATTTCACTTCTATTTACCCAGCAGTTTCACCTGCCTGCCTGCCTTTTGCCAGCCTCTGTGACAGTCAGTACAGTGTCTGTACCTGCAGAACTTTTTCCTGAAGGCTCCCTTACATAAGGCATCGCCCTTCAGCCGTGTCTCTGCCCTCCTGTGTTATCTGTAGACCATCAGTGCCCTCTGCTGAATGGAGGGAGCTGTGGTTGCAAGCTGGAACAGATACATCCCGCTCACTTCCAGCACAGCAATGAATATTTCATGGCCTGCTGTGGATAAAAGCTCACTGGTGTTTTCTGTACTGGTGCTGCTTGTTAAGTTTCCCAAGAAATCAGTGTATGTCAAAGTGTTTGCTTAAATCCACCGAAATGTGTCTTCTGTTTTTTTAAGTATACAGATGAAGTTTCTGAATCAGCATGGCTTGGAAGTATCATCAGACTTTGTGTTTTCTTTGCTGTATCATTCATATTCCCTTGTTTTTCTTGCTGTTATTTGTAATGGTTTGCAGTTGTGAATTTTTTTGCTTTCTGCTGTGTGTTGGCTATCATGCAATGCATAACCCCTCTTGACTGATTCACTATCTTTTGTTTCTAGGTATGATGGTGATCAAATCACTGGTGATAAGGAAAAGTTTGCAAGGTAGGCGTGTCCTGTAGAGCTCTTCTGCTGAGAGAAAAGAGGGGGATGTTCGTGTCCAGAAAATCTCAGTACGTGTGCCTTAGCTTAGAGAGATGGTTATTTTGTTTTAGGTGGGATGATGATCAAAGTACTGCCGACACAGAAGGAAAAGGTAGGAAAAGTGGAAGTCAAATATGGTTTGCCCCCATTTTTCTTTTATATGATGCTGTTCATACTGATCTTTTGGCTGTTCCGAAACTGCCTGAAGTCAGAAATACAAACCCTTAGTGGTTTTGGATCAGCTTCCCTGTATCCCAAAATTTAATGTCCCTTCAAAATTTCTGTATAAAAACAAAGTTAGAAATGACAGAATTAGGACATCATTCTGTACAAGTTTGTGAATGCCAGGGTTCCTAGGACACACACTTTGGAAGAGGAGCACAGCCCCTCTTTTTCTTTTAAGGATTTAAATTTGAGCTAGTTTCAGGAAACTTTTGGGGTATTGTCTACTTGAACATTTCCACAGCCAGTAGATAAACATGCTATTACTTTCTAGCTTTTAAGATCATAAATGAAATGGGCTGTTGGGATACTCTTTTTCTCTCTGGAAGTTTTGCAGTCTTTGTTAAGTCTCTCTAATGGCTGTTTTCAATGTCCAGAAGTACTGAAATACCTGAGTGGTAGACAATGTATTCTGTACTTGTAAGTGTGAAATGTGTGTTGAATATGTCTGTTCTTTGTCTCTCTCTCTCTCCTTTTCTTAACCGCCGCTTCTGTGAAAATGCTGAACTTAGAGCAAGCTTCCATCATGTAAAAGCGCTTTTATCTTCCCCGTGTCCATATTTATCTGCATGTACCAGCTGGCATGTACACACTGTGCTCTGTGCACATGTGCACTGTCACACCAGCTGCTCTGCTTGGTGTGTGTGTGTGATCCAACTCCCCCTGTTCCCTCCTACATCTGTGCAGACCCACACACGGGCTGGTCCTCAGCCAGGTGAAATGAAAGGTTCACTATTACAGTGCCCTAGACAGTGGCCTCAGGCAAGGCTTGGTTGTAATTTACTGAGCAGCCACGGGCTGGGTTTTCTGTATATCCCACAGTAAGCATAGGAATAATAACTCTGCATGCAGCCCTAACAAGTGGTGTTTCTGCAAACAGTGCCTCGTGCACATGACACCTGTACATGCAAGGGCAGGATACCCAAAGCAGGCCAAGCCCTTGCATTCCTTTATTTCAGGAAGCAGCATACAATTCTTTCCGGCATTTAAAAAAAAGGCTTAATTCCTAAAAGTATCCAAAAAGTGTGCCAAACCTAGCTTCTGCTTTCATGGTCAGTCTTCACAGCAGTCAACTCCAAAGAATATTGCAGTTTCTTTTAATGTTGTGTTATCACATCAGTCAATGCTGGTGGACTCTCCAAGTGATCACCTCTCACATCTTGTTGGATCAGCCAGCGATCCCACAAGACAATGCCATGCACAGCTCATTGAAATCAGTGGAAGATGCTGCTTTGACAACTGAAGCATCATCTATCTGTCGTGTACTTGTATTTAGCTGCCACCTGACAGGTACAGTATGAGAAGAATAAGTGCTGGGCACTGAAGCATTCTTGGTCCACTTGGACCATTTCAGATGTACATGTTGGTGTGGTTCCTTAATGCTGATCAAGCAGTGGTGATTTCCAGAATGGGAAAACTGAACTCTGAGATGTTTATTTCGGAAAGATTCTGGTGGGTGTCCATTTTGAGATTTCTCAAATTTGGCTCACCACCTCAGCTGTATAATTCCTCTAAAGGATGAGAACATTGCAGCCTAGCCCAACTTGGGGCAGCATCAAGTACTGTCATTGTTGCTTCCCTGCTGTGCTAGATTGTCCCTGAACATAAATTCCAGTCTATGTCTGACAAGCCAGATGTTTACTTGCCGTCTTCTGTACTCATTTTATTTATTTATTGGGATTTTTTTTGGTATGTACTGTTATTCCATATATGGTCCCAGTGCTGCAGTCTGATCCTGCAGGCATGTAGTGACTCCCTGCAGGGATGTGGGGTGTTCCAAACAGCATTGTTTGCGATCTGTGTTGTCACTGAGTGTATTTCTTTCATAAGTCAGTGCTGATGTTTCCTGCTGACCTGATCCAGCTGTTAGTGAGAGGTTTCCTCTAAAGGACACCTTTCAGTAGATTTGGGAGCTTGACTGGAGTTGGCAGATGTTAGCTCCTCACATATTTCTACTTCATTTTTGTGCTTAAACCAAAAGAGATTAAACTGGTTAAGAGATTAAGGCCGAAAGCCAATAAGTAGAAATACAGGTTCTTTTGACATCTATGGGCAAATCATATTTATCTGTCTGTGGCCTGGATTTTCTGTCTGTAAACCGAGGGATAACAGTGGTTGGCTTTGTAAAACGCTTTGCTCTCCTGGGCTACAAACAGCAGAACAAGTGCAAAGTATTCTGATTCATTGCCTCCAGTTCAGATTCTTACACCGCTCACGTCTCTTTTCTGTTGCTTTGGTGTTTCTTTAAATGCTCAGGGAGAACCACAGCGAGATCGAGAGGCGCAGGAGGAATAAGATGACCCAGTACATCACCGAGCTGTCGGACATGGTGCCCACCTGCAGCGCCCTGGCTCGTAAGCCTGACAAGCTGACCATTCTTCGCATGGCTGTTTCCCACATGAAATCCATGAGGGGCACTGGAAACAAATCTACTGATGGAGCTTACAAGCCTTCCTTTCTTACAGAGCAGGTAGAATTTTACAAAACTGTTGATTTTCCCTGTTTTTTTCTGGTCTTAAAAGGTGTAAGGAAATGCTGAGAGGAGTAGAGCCTCAGCTTGATCCTTCACTGTAGTGTAGGTACCATTTACATATCCAAGGTGTGAATACAGACAGTTCTTTTTGACTGTACTTGATCTTAACACTATGACAGACCTTTCTTTTTGGAGAAGCAAATTGGCATTTTTATGATTGAATTTTTCAGGTCTGTCCGCCTGAAAAACAAGTCCCTCACCACCTCGCAGAAAGGAATTTTCATCTCCAGATCTGGGTTCTTCCCATCCTAACAAAGAGTCTCTAAAATAAATAAAAATTAGTCTGGAAATACCTACTTCTCTCTCTGGAGATTAGTGGAAGGTTAAAAACATCATTTAGTCCTAATGCTGGAGTTCCCAGCAGCTGAGCTGGGCAGAGATGAATCCCATCTGTGCTGGCGGAGGTACTTCCTTGGTTACATTTTTGATGGAAGAAGGAAGATGCACCCCGTGCTTGAAGGAAAACTGTGTTTACTGAGCACGTTGAAAATTCCTACCACCTCCATTGTTTTCGAATTCCTATGGGTATAATGTTCATTTTTGTGGTCTGAAGTGATTTAAGCACTTACACATGGAAGTTATGGCTGGAGGCAATACTTCTTTCTCTTAGATAAAGAGCAACTGCTGCTGACCCCTCAGTGCTCACAACTGCTTATTCCAGCTCTCCTGGAGTGTGTTTCTGGAGGGACTGTGCCATCCTGCTGGTGGCACACCCCAGTCACTTCTCACTGTGATGATTATTTTTTTTTTTAAATCTTGCCGAATTCAGTTTGTGTTCCTCATTTTTAATAATGTGCAAAACTGATTATTTTATCCTCAGTATAGTGTGGCCAGCTGTGCTGTGAGGTTTTTTGTTTAATCAGTAGTTAGGATCAATGTGCTTTCTGTGTAACAAAGCAGCAGAAGTTGACAGTCTGTTGAGTGTTTCTTGAGATGAGTTATCCATTTCTTAGTAGTTTGCCAGCCTTTTATCCTCACCTTGTCAGCTCATATCTACCACTTGCACACTTACCCTGCTGAGCTGTCTCACCTGGAAGGTGACTCAGGTTGTCCAGAGCTGTGTTTCAGTTCCAGGTGCAGTATCTTACCAAGCTCTGGTGGTCACTGGAGCCACCAAAGGCTGTTCAAGCTTCTTTTCCAGGAATGGCAGTGGTAGTTGTCATCCTTTGCCGTGAGAGGTTTTCAAGCTCTGTTAAGGAAAGAGAGTATTTCTGGGTGATGCTGGGGCTTCATACTCACGGGCTGGAAAAAGAAAACAAAAAGCAACAGAACCTTCTTGTGTAGTGGCTCCTAGTGGAAGAAGAGGCTGGGGATTCTTTCCTTGTTCTCATTACACTTTCTGCCTTTTATTCAGTGACTGTTTAATTTACAAACAGAGCTCATCCTGAGCAGGGCCAGAGGGTACCAAACTAGAAAGTCTTTTTGGTTTCTTTCCAGTTAAATTATTTATAATGTTTAATTAAAGGATGAGTTTGCCATGAGTTAGAGCTGTTCATTTCCTTTGTTTGTACTCTGAAATATCTTTTTATTTTTTAATATTAGATGCCTATCACAGAATATGTAGTGAGTATTAGTTGTTTATTTTCCTAAAGTGCATGGAGATCACCAGATGAAAGGCAATAACGGAAAATAAAACATTGTTTGTTATTGAGAGGGGCAATTTATGCCTTGCTGCAAGTTTGGTTGTATTGTTACATCAGTGAAAATTTCTATCTAGGTTTTGATCAGCTACTAAGATCACAAGAAAACAATATTCTCTGACAGTGACAGACGTTGTATTTAATTCCCTTTCCTTGCTGGCATTCTAATCAAATCCTTTCTTTGGAAGGAACTGAAACACCTCATCCTGGAGGCTGCAGATGGGTTCCTGTTTGTAGTTGCAGCTGAGACGGGAAGAGTGATCTACGTATCAGACTCTGTGACTCCTGTGCTGAACCAGCCTCAGTCTGAATGGTTTGGCAGCACTTTGTATGAGCAGGTTCATCCAGACGATGTGGAAAAGCTGCGAGAGCAGCTGTGTACCTCTGAAAACTCTATGACAGGTGAGATGTGTCTGCTGTGTGGTTCTGTGTGTTCAGCATCCCTGGAGAGCTTTTCCTGACATTCAGAATGCATGGTGTAAAAATCTGGTTAAAGTGAAGCTCAACAAGATTAAACTGTGTTTTCTTGGAGGCAGTACAGTAATATAAATCTTCTTTTGAGTGACTACATTTTGCTTCCTGTTCACTTGACTTCAGTCAAATCACCTTCATGTAGCTCTGCATTCAGACCCTGATTTGGAATCTGAATTGTTCTCAGTCTTGGTCTGGAAATCCAGATTGTTTTCATTTTACCCTCAATGAACTTGTGACTTCTTTACAAGTATGTGTTTCTTTAGGGCAGTGTTTAATTTGAAGTCAAAAATCATACTTCAGACTTTTCTGTTTTCATACAAGTCCTCGTGGTTTGCTAATTGGAATCTCGGGGGGAAAAAATCCAGTCTTTGGCAACTGAAAATATACTAGATTTTAATCATGAGGCTTCTGTACAGTAGTGTAAGTTCCCTGTCAGTTGATTCCCTATCATGTTGCACATAAAACTAAACCATATTCATATCTCCTCTACAGCTCTGGCTTTTACAGTTATTCGTGTTCAAAGCTGCCAATAGGAAACTACCTTGTCTTTCATAGGATATGTGTATGTTAGAGCTGTGAGAATTAGCTAAATCCTGTTGTAACTCAAACTTGGAAAGGAGGAAACTTAACTTCTCTTTTTATTCTTAACGTATTATGTTTATAGCTGAAGGAAAAAATGTAGGGAATAATATTAAAAAAAACCCTGATCCTTGCAAAAGTCTCTTTGCTTTAGTAGTTAAGATTTCTGACCTGGTTTGCTGGAAGTTTTGTTGTGTTTCATAACTCAAAGGACAGTGATCCAGTTTTGAGTGAACCTGCACACTGTTTACAGCTTCCATGTCAAAACAGTGCCAAATTCATGATTTCCTGTGGTTTGAATGTGATGTGGTTTTGGCAGAGCTTTCATGTATTCAGATTGGAAGCTCAAAGCAAAATTCTGTGGTGAAAATCCAGATGGGTAGAAACCAAGTGAACAGTTAGGGGAACCTGTGCAGGGCAAAACAGCTGAGTTTCATACCACGAGACTTGCAAAGGAGCACAAACTCTGTTTTTATTATGTAGCCTGTAATACATTTTAACGTATGGACCATCTTGTCCAAGAAGCAATTACCCCAGAGCCTCAGTGAACAGTCATGTTTTGACTTCCAAAAGTGCTCAGTTATGGGACTTAACCTGCTCAAACTAGAGCTGGACTAGAGAAATGCAGAGCACTTTTGAAAACCCAACTCTGTGTTTTTTCCAGCTTTAGCTATGGGCTTTTCAATTGCACTGAATTGATCTGTAGCCAGTGGAAAGAGAAGTTCAATAGTATTTATAGAGCTAAATCTTTTCCCTGCCTGAATCTTTTGGAGTTGTCAGATTGACACAGAAGGCCTGTAAATCTGGTGTACATGGACAGCTGAACATTTTCCCAGCATGAGGAAAGCAGGGTCGCCTGCTCAGCTTTTTGGGTACTTTTGTTTTAAAGGTGTGGCTGGTGAAGTAGAGTGATTTTGTATACAAGTGGTTCTGTCAGTTTGTGGAGCATATGGATAACCAGAAAGTTCTAGATTTGTTATTTTAAACTTCTGTTTCCTCGGCTCCACAAGGTACCATTGAATAAGAGAAGTAGTCTTCTGTAAGGGCTGTCAGTCCAGCCTCAGATTGTTTATAAGCAGGGGTTAGTCCCAGCAGGACTTAGCACCATCGCTCTTGCTCCTTTGAGGCACCTTTCTAGGAGAAAGGTGATCCTAGAGTCCATCCAGCCAGTTACACTCCCCTTGCTGTAACTCAGGCCATATTGAGAGCAGCAGCTTTGTAACAAGTACTGAATGAAATCTTGCAGTGACCTGAAATAATGTGTGTCTTAGTGACATTTTAAAAGATGTCAAGGAGGCAAAGGCATTTCCTCTAATTTGGTGTTTATTAAACCGAGTTTTCCTTGGCTTTCCAAAGGCATGTTTCATGCAGAACAAAGGGCAATGTAGAGCTTGAAAGTGATGGAAACCACAAGCCAGTCAGCTGCATCTGAAGTATTTTTTGCTCCAAGTGAAGTTCACTTCAGGCAGTAGAAACATCCTCATCTTTTAGTGACGTCTGGCTGTTGAGCACAGGATCTGCTTAGGGAAGAGATTTTCAAGTGAAAGTGCAACAGCTATGATTTTTAATTTTGCTCTCTTCCTCGTTTTCTCAGGGTCCAGTTTGTCAATGCTATAACCTCCCCTTGAGCTGGGAAAGCAGTGACAGCATTTTGACTAAGGAAAACTTCATTTTCCCTTCAGGAGATCCGAGCAGTGTCCTTTGATTGCAATTGTCTTGTTACAAGTGCTGATCATTAGTGTGGTATTGCTGGGATTTTCCCAGCACCTCTTAGCAGTCCTGCTACCCAGAGATGCTGCTGCAGACCCTGAGAACTTGGGAGGCTGCCACTGCCAATGGGGAGGGACAGAGAACAAGCCAGTGGAGGAAGCAGGCTCCCACTCACATTTCTGCCCCCAGGAATAAGGCTGGGACTGGGGCTGTGCTCACATGAGCATTTCTTTGGCAGTCACACAGATTATGCAATCCTCACCTCATTTCACCTTCTCCTCCTCTGGCATTTCTGTGGTACTACATATGAGTCACATCAAGGGGTTGACCTGCTGAAAGCTAAACTAAGCTAAAACCCCTTGTCTTTGGTAGAGACAACTCTTTGGCTCACCTTATCATGGGGTTTCTCAAACTCTTCTGAGTGCTGACACCAAGGAGAAGCAGGAAGTGAATAGTTAGGAGGAGAGAGGACTTCAGGAGCTGTAAAATGTATGTCAGATTGAAGTGCCTGTTAACCATGGCCTCAGCCACGTGGTGTGTTTGGGGAATTAATTGCTTGCTCTTCCTTGAAATCTTAGGCTATGGGGAAGGATGGATAGTTACTATTTAATTTTGTGTCCTTGGAGATTTTATTCCCTGGAAATGGAACAATTGTCTGCTTGTTTATTGTGCATTAATTGCTAACACATTGTAGCAACAGGAAAGCTGAACTGTGAAGTGTATGAATGTTCAGAAATGATCTAAAAAAGAGCAGCTGAGCCGTGATGATAGCAAAAAATTGGGCTCCCAAGAAGTCTTCATGTGCGTCATGTGCATGATTAATCAGAATGGGGCAAATATTCAGGGTGATAATTCATTTTCCCTCTTTGTTCTTGAAAATCTGCAGCTGTCAAAATGAATCACTTCAAATATGGATGAAGGTCAGATCCCACAGGAGGATCCATTAGCAGAGACCTCTTTGCACGTAGGGTGCACTGGTGGAACTTGGTGGATGTTGGGTTCAGGTGCAGGCTCAGTCCCAGTGCAAGTGAGAGCCTCTCAGTTGCAGGCAGCAGATCTCTAATGGTACAGGGAACAGACAGAACTTAGATTGAACTTCAGAGAAAAACCACTTTTGAAGAATTCCTGTGCTACGTTAGCTTTCAGAAAAATGACTGAGCAGGTATTGTAGTAGATTGTCCTTCTATTAAAATACAGTGCTCCAGAGCACTTTGCAAGACTGATATCTACAAATCTAATTCTCCTTAAGTAGTTCATGAAAGAATAGAGTAGGCACCTCTGTGTGGTTGCCTGAAAATACTCCCAGTGATTCCATGATGTGTCTGAGGTGTGCTTTTCAGGGCTGTAAGATCCCTGTTCCTGCACCCAGCACCTCCAGTGGGCAAATGGGAAACAGCCAGGTTTGTTATCTTCAGTCTTGGGCTGCAGGCAGCAGGGCAGATAGAAATCAGCTATAACATCTGCCTTCAGCCTCACCCTCTCTGCTTAGGCAGGGCAAGGAGCAGCATATGTCATCTCACCTGTGACACAAAGGCTCCTCAGGACACTCGGGTTCCCCAGCAGTCCTTGCTGAACAGTTGAGGGGTGCTGAAAGTTCAGAGCAGTGACTGTAAGAAAATTATGAGAACCAGAACCTCTACAGCTTTCATTTTCAAGTGATTTAAAAATGACTAAGTCACTTCACTTGCTAGCTGACAAAGATTAGTGGAGGTTACTTCTGGACAGAACTTGTATGCCAAGTTTAGTCTTGGCGTGATCTTTTATTGCCGTATTTTCTAAGTGCAACAAAGTAGAACTTTGTGATGGAAATGGTGACTGAGCACAGCAAAAGTTCAGCTGATAGGTATCCCTTGAGAAGAAAAGAGCATTGTGTGACAATTTTCTGTGGTTCATGTATATTACGGAAGCATCACTCCATGTTACACAAGCATAGATTTGGACTGGGGAACCTGTCTCACAGAACCTTCTAATAATGTGTTGTCTTGCAGTGATGATTTCAGCTTAGGCAGTTTTCTGTCCAGCTGCAAACCCTTCTTACCAAGCAATTTGTAGACACAGCCACAAAATCCACATGTTGTAGATAGAGTCAAATTGTAAAAATGAGAAAACTAGTGTTCAGCTTGAAAGAGGGAAGTGCCAGAGACCAGGGGCTCACCAGTGGAGAAGCAGAGTAAGGCATTCCACAGCACTGATAAATAACCATGTGAAAGAGAAGATTAGGGATAATTTTTCTCCTCAACACATAATCTTCCTGAAAATCAGCACAGGATTTTTTTGTGCTGTGAGCTGCCTTATACTGCCATGTCTGTTTTCCAGCTCTGATTTCTGCATGATCTTTCTTAGAAAGGAGGGGGTGGTTCTCATATTGACAACCAGCCAAGTGAATGCAAATGTGTTTTGAACTCTGACTTTTCATGAATTATTTAGAGCTCCAGCTGATGCAGAGAAGAGCTGGGTGAGACTCCTAGTTGGCTTCACATATAAAATTCTCTAAAGAAATTCAAAGACTGAGTTGAGGCATGACAAGAAACACAGTCCTGGCAAATACAATCCTGTTCTGCATTAAATGTTATCATCAGTGATAGTAAAACTCATGTCTAATGGCAAAGTAATATATTATCAAAACAATGTATGGTTTGAGTTCTGCACTCTATTGGCAAACCACTGTATTCATTTCTCCACATCCACTTAAAAATTGAATCAGCCTATTTATTAAAAATGGTAAAAAAGTCTATTACAGGTATTTGTACCAAAAGTTCTGTACCAAAAATGTGTTGTCAGAAGGTCTGTCTTTCTTCTGTCTTTTGTAGACATTAAGATACTTGTCAAAGATTGATACTTTTCTTCTCAGAGCTCTTAACATTCCCTGGAAAAACAAAATTAAAAGAAATAAAAAAATCCCTTTTGTCAGGGAAGCATATTTTTGCTGAGACAGTTGACTAAACAAGAAGCTGTCATAGAGCCCCTTTGGGACTTTGTTCTGTGGCCTTTGTTTCTGAAGAGCACATTTGTCAGAGGTTTATGCATCAGAGAGGTACTCTGCGTGTGAAGGGCTGTTTCAACTGACAGCACTTGATTTCTTTATTATTATTATTATGTTTACTTTTGTCTATGAGCTCTTTTAAGTACATGAACCCTAAAGGACCATCTGTCTCTGAAACGTGCCCAGCCCAGCAGATTTGGAAGTCAGAGAACAGAGAATTAAAACCAGATCCCAGCATTTTTGATTTTAACATCTTGGTACAGGATGACTGACCTAGTAAGACTGTTGCCTCTGGGCAGGTGGGGAATGAGTTGTATAATATTTTGTTTATAGAGAGTTAATAGCTACTTGTGCTTTTTATCCCAGGATAAAACACAGGTTTTTACTGAATGTCCATGAAGCGTCACAAGCAGGCACCCGGTAAACAACACACAGGAAAGCTGGTGGGGTAGGGAGGAGAGAAAATTTCCATGGACATGATATGTCCTGAATTCTTTTATGTCTCTGCAGAACTGTCCAAGACTTGACTCAATTTTTTATGGGATTTTCCACCCACCCACACATACCCACACAGCCCCCACTTTATTCCGTGGAGGGCTGGAGACAGCTGTGTCAGGATTATTGTACCTGCAATGGAAGGTAACAGGGAGAGTTCTGAAAATAGATGCTTCGACACTGTGGTTGCCCTGAGAAAGAATGAACAGTTCTTGAAACATACTGCCATGTACAGAATGTCTATGAGTGATTGATGTGAACAGCATATTTTAGGTTCCAGTCTGGTTTTGCTGTAGAAAAAGCCCATTTTGGCAAGGCATCTTTTTGTCTTTTAAGTGTGAAATCTGGAAAGAACCTTGTTGTTGACAACTACCAAATCATCATGTGATACCTGTTTTTCAGTAGAGTTATGTGGTCCCACTGGCATTGTGGAGAGTGAAGAGGATGTTTCAGATGTGAGACTTTCCATCTCATTGCTGTGCTGTTGTTCCAGAGAAAAAGACCTGCCCACATTTTTGTGGACTGCTTGTTCTCATAGCAGGAAGGTCACAGTGCCAGCCAGAGATGGCCTTAGAACTTGGGTAGTGCCAGGCATAGGAATTAGTGGATTTTCAGCTTTAGTCTCTTTAGCCCGCAGGACTTTTAGATCCAGGATGGAGGAAATAAATGTCCTGCTTCTTCCATGCCCATTCTGTATGCAGGTAAATGAATTAGTGCAGGAAGCAGGGAACCTGTGACTGTAGGGCATCCTAGAGTGCCATTCCTGCCCTTTGACACACTAGACAGTAACACAGAAATGAGAAAAAGCACAGTCAGCTCTCAAAAATTGGTACTTTCAAATGGTGATATTTTAAATGTATGGTACGTTTAATCTCTCAAACATTCCAAGATAATTTTGTTTTCCTTTGGTCTCTAGGACTGTTTCGGGGGGGAGGCAGAAATCCCAAATATTAGGAGAAGCCAACTATGTATAAGGCAGTTCAAAAGCAACTCCTACACAAGCACAGTGACCCAGTGGTCTCCCTGCTGCTGACACATTCCATTTGGGTGGATAGTACTGGAGGGAAAACCAGTGATAATAAATTGCATTTTTTAAAAATTACTTTGGTAATTATAATGGTGATTTAAGGAGGTCAGTACATGCTTTTACCAAAACAAGGAAACAACTTTAGCCCAGTACTCCTGAGACAAACTTACTCCACCTGATTAGCATTGGGGAATGCTTTCAGGGTGAATTTTCAGGTGTTTGGACATGCACATGCAAGTGGGTTTTGTGGTTGCTGTTTCTATTCAGTTTTCACCTTGAGTTTCCCACTGGGAAAGTGCTGCATTCTTGGATCTGTTATCACAGATGTTGGACTGGATCACTTTCACTTGCTGCATTTCAAGGGTGGTGGGTACTTCTTTAATGTTCAATATTTGTTCAACCTCCTCTGTTTTGTTAAACATGATGAGATATATGGAGTTAGTGGGGTTTCCCCCCCTTTCAAAAATACTGGTGTTTTACAAATACCTGAACAACTTCTTTGGTTAACACGTTGGCAATAAAACAGTCCAAGTGTGCCTGGAGGGTTTTAGCACTGGAAACTTGCAACCCTCTCAGGTGCTTCAGTGCTTTGATGGCAGCAGATGCTGGGAGAATGCAGCCTTAACATCTGCCTTGTGGAACAGGAGCTTTGGATGTTGTGTTGTCTCAGTGAAGTCGATACAAGGCACTAAAATATTTTATTATTGGTGATGAGCTGTAGTAGCAGCCTGGGGAGGCGTGGGGAGGAGGGGTGCCTTGTGTGCAGTAGTATTCCACCCATAATTGATTTATCCCGTGCTGCTGTCATCTCTCCATCCTTAGCTGAGGCTCAGCTCTGTGGCAGCAAAGACAGCACTTCTTGGTCTTTGATCCTTCCCTGGCCTTCCACCAGTTTGCTGAGACCACGGCTCCCACTTGCTGCTCTCTGATGCCCTGCACAGAGCTGTGTGGAGGGAAAAGCCTCCTGTGTGGCAGCTCACAACCAGAGTGGGAGCATGGCCCACAGGCAGTGTTCTTTAGTTTGTGATCTCTTTTATTGCAGTCCCTGCGATGTGAGCTTACGTCTTCAGACATTCTTCTTTCTATTTTCCTAGTGTGGAGACTTCTGCTTGTGATTTTTGAGTGTTTTGGGTCTTCAAAAAGAGAATTAAAACTTATAATGGATGTTTTGCCCCATACGCCTTATTTTAACTGAACTAAAGAAATAGCCTGTAAAAACAGCCAGACAGCATCCTTGAGCCTTCTTCTCCTCCCTCTCTTTCCTTTCTGATGGGTTTAATTTAATTTTGTCTGCAGCAGAGTATCTTACAAGGTCATCTTGTGGTCATTATTCCCTCTAATGAACTATTCCATGGTGTGTCACCACAGCCACATTTCAGAACCAGACAATACTAGTATTTACTAACAAAGCATAAATCACAGTCACTTGAGTTTGATAATGAAGTACAAATAATATAGAATGCCAGGAGTTGAAGCTTTTTTGGCAAAAGGGCTTTTCAGTAAAGCTTCTTGCTCAGCATCCAAGGGAAACCAATAGGTTAGTTTAGAAGCTACTTACAACCTTTATGTATTGATTTATTATGCAGCTGCGAATGGTAAAAGAATAAATTACATATTCCAGTGTTATTTTGGACAGCTGTTCTGTCCTGGGAGTATCTGCTGATGTTGCTTTGGAGTTTCTGGGGTTTTCCATCCCTTTTTCTAGAAAGTCCAGCTGTCTTTTAAGGAGCTGTTTGTACCTTGGATCACTGGCAGGTGTTACTGTGATAGTTTTCTCCAGCTCAGTCTTTCCTTCAGGTACATCTGATGTTTGTGATGGAAGGGCTACCCCAGCTGCCCAAATCATGGAGCCAGGGACTTTGTCATAGGTACTTGTTTTGGGAATGAAAACACCTGCAGAGATCACAGATAGATGTTGTGTATTTATATTTACAGAGAGCTTACACATCTGTATGGGCATCAATAAGCTATTTTACTTTATATTCTGAATGTGCTCCATACTTTCAGTAACCATTCTTGAGAGTTCAAAATACATTTTGTTGAAGTATTTTATGGGTTGATTTTTGAGGCTTTTTTGTGGTGTTATTAACTTAACTTTCAACATATGCTTTGAATTATTTACTCCAGTTTCAAGTCCAGTTTTTCCAAGTCCATCAGCAGAGAGACTTGCATGTGATCTGTAACACTATCCCTTCAGATAGTCCCTTAAAATTAACTGAATAGCAAGACTCAAAAGCCCACATAGTTTCCTTTTTAATTTAATTAAAATGGTGCATATTTGCCCAACACTGTGGAGAATGACATGATGCAGACTGGTTAGTCAAACATGAAGGCAGGCACAGCAGGGACTTTTTGGCCTTGTGAGCTTTTATAATAATAAGTTGTATTAAGCAAACAACTGTGTAACATGAGGGGTTTCTTATTGAAAAACAAGAGGGGGTGAGAAAGCTTTGCAATTTCCCCCTTGTGGGTCAGTGTCTCCAGGTGCATTTCAATTGCATTACTCCTTTTTTATTTTTTTTAACTCTGCTGTTGATTGGATCAAATCTTCATTCTCTTGCAGGAATGTCATAACTTGACTCTAATGCTTATACAACGCCTTTTGCAATTAGATGATGTAAACCTTAACATATTTAGAGACGTTCAAGTAATCCCCCTGAGAAGCTAGGCTAGTGAGGAGAGCGAGCTTTGATGGTTTATATTTATAATCATGGAATAATTTTCCTTGGAAAGGACCTTAAAGATCATCTCGTTCCATGTTCCACTAGACCAAGTTTCTCAGAGCTCCATCCAACCTGGCCTTGAACACTTCCAGGGAAGGGGCACCCACAGCTTCTCTGGGCAGCCTGTGCCAGGGCACTGCCACCTTCAGAGTGAAGAATTTCTTCCTCATGTCTAATCTAAACCTGCCCTTCTTCAGCTTAAGGCCATTTGTCCTTGTCCTTTTACTCCATGCCCTTTGAAAAAATCTCTCTCCATCTGTCTTGGAGGCTCCCTTCAGGTACTGGAAGGGGCTCTAAGGTCACCCCAGAGCCTTCTCTTCTGCAGGCTGAACAATCCAGCTCTCCCAGCCTGTCTCTATAGCAAAGGTGCTCCTCCCTCTGAGCATCTTCATGGCCTTTGGGCTAATTTGTTTCAGGTTTTGTACTGATATATCCAGAGGCTACCACTGCTTATAAACAGGAAACTCAGCCTTTAGTCTTCTCTTGGGAGCATGAATTTAAGCTGATTATGCCCCATTGTGCATATAGGTGTCATGAGATTTATATGGGCTTACTGAGAATCACTGTGCATTATATTATTGGGCATTTTCATCTACAGCCACAGCATGTTGAGAGCTCTTGTTAGTCATGTGAGCTTGGACCCTGTTCCTGGCTACACCTCCACTGCTGACTGACTGCAGTCAGGAGAAATCACTCCTTTGGGTTCAGTGTCCTCACCTTTAAAATAACA
Source organism: Nicator chloris (assembly GCA_013400495.1). NCBI lineage: Eukaryota > Metazoa > Chordata > Aves > Passeriformes > Pycnonotidae > Nicator > Nicator chloris. The sequence continues at coordinate 270,831 of WAAE01016488.1, read as the reverse complement.
ATAAAGGTGTGGAAGTCCTCTGGAAGTTGCTGTGATGTCTGCCAATAGCAAATACATGCTCCAAACCAGATATTTAGTTTGGATGTCGATACATTTATCAATCAGTGTGTTGCAGTGCAGTGGGGTAGGGCTATGGGGCAGCTTCCTGCTGCAGCATAAAACAAGCACGTGAGGCCAGGGAAGCCCCAGCCTGGGAGATCTAAAGCAGTCTCATAACATTTGGGTGGAAGGCAGCGCCAGCTTTGGAGCAAGAGCCAAAGAGCAAGAGCAACTCCATTTTATCCCTGCCATCCCCCAAGTTTCTTGGTTGGTATGTGTGCAGTGTAATCACAGCTGGGAATTCCTGTGTGGTCCCTGCTGTCGTTCCAGGCTGTGTGAGCTGACTGATTTTACAGTTCTACTGTATTCTCAAGGGATATTTGTGTACCAATGTCCCCTTGGCTTCATTCTTGTGGAGAATTTGCCAGGCACAAAATTCTGTATGGCAGAGGAGAGGTGTGAGTGTGGTGCTGCTCTACAGCAGGCTGGTAGGGTGCAATCCCATGGGGGCAGGTCCCATCCTCTGTAGAGTCAGGCCAGCTGGGAAGCAAGAGTGGGAAGTGTATGTGGAGAGACCTCACTTCCACCTGCAGTGCTTCTTAGTCCTTGAAACTTCTGAAAGGATCATTATTTTACTGTCATGGGAGACTTAGATTGCATCAGCCATCTCCACATGATAGGAATGTGTCTGTCCATTTTTGTCATCGTCCCCCCACCTCAGCCCTGCCATGTCCTCAGTTTGCCATAAGCCAGGGATGGAGGTGGTGATTCTGGTCCATAAAGGCTGTGGTACCAGTAAGGGGTGACCTGTGCTACCAGACACCTCCCAGGCAGAGCCAGGGGCTCCTGCACCACAGGGGAGACAGTGTGGAGAACAGACCATTCACGCTTTGACAGATGTGAAGGAGGAATGTTACAGCAAACAGCAGCTTAGTGGGTATTGCCTTGGGAGCTGCACTCTAACCTTGATGTGAGCAAGAGAGCCAGGTTGTAAAAATCAGCCCTGGCTCTGGGTGCCGAGAGGAACTGATGCCAGTCTTGTGGTTCTGCCCTTAATTTGTAACTTTAAGTTAGGATGGTCTTAAGTTCACCTGTGTTTTTAGTATTGATGCTGTTCCTATGGCTCATGTGTTTGCTTTCCTCTCAACGAGGGGGCAGAGGGATGCACTTTTTGTGAGTACAGTTTTATTAGGACTGTATTGTTTGGTGTGTACTCTCATATGGGTATCTGCATGGTAGGTAAGTCTTTGCTTTTATGAGCCTTGCCTTTATGTAAATAATAAACCCCAGAATGCTAAAAAAAGGCTGCCCATGTTTTGTGGGGCTTTTTAATTCGTATATTGTTCTATTTGTATATTGTGAACTTCTTCTGGTTTATGTAAATATGAGTTCCTACAAAGAGAGTCTTCAAATGCTGTGTTTGCCAGGCAGTTGTGATTCCTCATGTGTTCTAATTTTTTTTTATATTGGAATCCACAGGGTGGATGTATATTTATTACACTTAATAGAGCTTAAAGCACTTGCTGAGCTGCACTAAACACGAGATAAAATTGTATCCCTTACGGTTGTGAGGCATACATTGTAAAGCTTCTTTATTTTGGTTTAATTGTTGAATTAATGCAGAATGATTGCTCTGGGATAAGCTTATCAATAGTAATTTGGTATAAATTGATCAAATTTAGGCTATTTAGTCTTATTGGAGAGATTTTGTTTATGCATTTGTGATGCATCTGTTGTTTTGAAGAGGAACTCTGTCAGCTGAGCACCTCAGTGTAAAGCTGAATGCTCAGCTGTGGTCAGTGCTGATGTGTAAACTGAAAAATGGCAGTTTCAAGAAGAGTTTCACCTTGTTTTCTTGAACTTGACTGTTCGTCCCAAACAGTGACCTGGATCTTGATTCTCTACAAACTGTAGAACACTCAAAGATTTTTAAGCTGATCTTTTCTGCTAATTTCTAAAGACTTAATGTACTAATACAGAACATCACCACAGAAATCCTTTGTTCTCTGACCCTTCAGTTTGAGGGTGAGCTTACATTTGGAGCTGTGTTCAGCAGCAACAGTACCTTGATCGTCACTTTGTTTTTATTTTTAATTATTTCCTCTTGTTTTCCTCCATCCTGGTCTTGCTTTTTCCGGTTTTATAGTAAGATAAAGATGGTTTTAGTTTTCATAAGGATTTTTGGGTGCAGTATTCCTGTGTTCTGTTTGTCTTCCTTGAGCAGCCTGTGGAGTATTTCTGATGATCACAAAGTCATCTTTTGTTATCTTGTCCAAAGCAAACTTAGTTTATCCTTTATTTTATTTTGCCTGGAAAGAAATATGTGGACAATCGATGGCTGAGAATAGTTATGAAATATCTGGCTTTATCTTTGTAAGACAAGACATTATAATCTAAAAGGTGAAACTTGCTGGCTTGCTGAAGGTGTTGAGGTCAAGGTGAGAGTCCATATATTAATTCAGACTGTTTCCCTATCAGGTCCATGATTCTGTGCAAGACAGGTGTCCATCTACTGATGAATTAGAGGGAAATGGAAAAATGGATTATGTACATTGCCAAAAAAAACCCAAACAAAACAAAAAGAAAAAAAAAAAAGGCAAAAAACTCCCCAAAATAACCCTGAAAAAGTAAAAAGAACAGACTCTGATTACCAGGCTATAAGCCTTAGCATGCCGTGGGTAAACATGGAGGAAATTTTTCTAACAGACTGGTGCTATTGTGTGAAAGTGGATTTGAGCCAAATTCCCAGATTTGAAACCCCATGAACTTCAGTAGGTCCAGGCCAATGCTTGGCTTAGGTTCATCTGAAAACATTGCAAGCACAGAACCCAAGTTTGAACATTCTCAGTAGCAACTGGAGATGCAAAGGGAAAGGTTTGAGCATAATCCAGTGGCTGTTTGCACACGCAAGCACACATCAGTGCCAACGTGAACATTTGCCCCCTTGATCATCATGAGGATGTTTTTAGAGCATCTTTGGAAACACCCTGCAGGAAATGTTTCTGGCATGTGTCCTCAGTACTTGAATCTGTTATCTCTTTACTGGTAAGAGCTTTATGTGGCTTCTCTAATCCTACCCAAATAATGAACTTGCCCGTTGTCCTCACCTCCGTGTGCCTGTGTGCCAGCCCTTTCCTGTCACAGCAGCTGACATCAGGTTCCTGGATCACACAGTGGCTCCTGCTCAGAGAACAGCTGGTTTATTACAGGTTGAAGCAATACTGCCTTCTGGATGGAGACTGTAGTGGGGAGATTTCAACAAATTATCAATTATAGCCAGACCAGCCAGAGAGATTTATGTGGCCATTTTAATCAGCATTGTGTTCATTTGTTTGCTTTCTCCTCCTCAGCAGAGCAAACTGTGGTTTCCTCTGGGTTGTGCAGCTGCTGTAAAGGGCAATAAGACAGCAGTGTCAGTCACAGCAGTGCTTCTGCACTTGCTGCATCCCAGGGTTGTGTCTGGAGCTGGAGAGGGGAAAAGTTTAACATGAAAATGAGCTACATGCAATTAACAGTTTATGGGGAAGCTCGTAAGGGATCCAGCTGGTGGTGGCACTGGGCTGTTAAATGGCTCTTCTGAAGAAACTGGAAGGAGAAATTAAAAAACATACACACAGGCACTCTTCAGTTAACAGAAGTTGTCAGAGCATCCTGGAATGTTTCTTACTAATAAGAATATAGTTTCCAAGTTTAACATCAGATGTGCTTTGTGTTTGTTCCATGGAGAAACCCAAATGAGCATTTATCACCAAGCATGCTGGAAGAAACAGAGATAGGAATAGTTTATGATTCTGTGACAGAGCTATCCTCCTTGAACTGAGCTGCCAGTGTGACTAAGGGGCAATTTACACCAGTTTGCTTGATTTAGTCTATTAATGTATAATTAATTATAATTCTATATATCTGTATTTAGCTATGATTAATCTATAATTCTTCCTCTTTTTAATATAATTTGATCATAAGATTTGAATAACAGATGAGACTCAAACTGCTTGTTCTCTTTCAAAATCTGTAGTGTATTGTTAGAGCTCTACAAGGTTGATATAGGCATGCTGGACTATTGAAACAAGCTGCTGAGAGAGCTTTGTCATAGTATCAGTACAGCAAGCATTTCTCTGACTCACATACCCCCTGCAGCGATTTTGTAAGTCAGGGCAAAATTTAGAACTCTGTTTGTTATCTGGTACATATTTCAAAGACACTGCCAAACAAAAAGCTAAATTTAAGAACTCTAACTTTTGTTGTTGGGGGTTCCAGACATGCCAAAGGAGCATGTGTCAGCAATTTTAGACTTAGTGGCCACGTAATTGTGAAATACCCCTTTTTTTTTTTGTCATAGATGCTCTTGGATGATAAAAACAGAGAAATTTCTATTAGCTGTTTGAGTTACATTCACTGTCAGTGCTTTTTGATTAATATTGGTGTGTCTTCAAGAATTTGTATTGGAATGAAAAAAGAAAGTGCACAGAAAACAACTTTTGTTTGTGTGTATGACAAAGTTATTTTGCCCTAAGAGAAAATTGCCTTTGGTGGTTTGATTTGACTAGCCTGTTGACATGGACAGGCACTGGATCCTGCACATACATTCTGTCTTTATGTGCTTTATTGTATAATGCCTTCTTTTGTGAATGAGTTTGTCTCCTGCCTGATGGTATCTTATTTCTCTAAATTGTCTGATTAGGTTGGGGGGATGGGGAAATAGACTGACTTTGGCTATAGAAAATGCAATGGAGTGTCCAGTGCAGGGAAGGGAAGTGTGTTAGAACTTTAAATCCATCCTACATTGTGGGGTCAGCACAGCTGAGCTGGGAAATGTGATTTCTTCCCAGCTCACACCTGGATCACAGACCAGGATTAATGTATAGCCCAGTGCTTTAAATTGAAGCACCTTTAGGAGTTGTTCCCCAGGCTTGCTGACTTCTTAACCATCTGAGATATACCTTGGAAATAACACCAAATGAGGTCTGACCTTCTGTTGGCAGGGGTGGCTTTCCTCCAGAAGGAGTTATCTGGAGTATATCTTAAAACTAAAATGCTGCTGCCTAGTTCCTTATCTTAAAACGATTATGTTATGATTTTTGCCCATTCATGGACGGAAGTAAATATTTAGAGGTAGAGGTAATTCTGAACTTAGTGTTTGGCAGTAGGCTTATTTCAGAACTTAAGTTTTGGACAGAGACTTCTAGGTCAGTCTGGTAAGGGAGACTTTGAATGTATTCTGCATGTTTTCTTCAATTCAGTGCAGACAGAATAGGTGCCTTGTATTGCTGTAAACCTGACTACTTATACCACAGTGAAGACTTAGGCTTGTATAGTTTCAATTACTGAAAGATACTCACCTTAAACATGTGGGTTTGCTCATGGCCATGTGTTGTCAGCACTGGTGGCTGTCATTTGGCAGCTGTTCCACTGCATTTCTCTGGCCCACTGTCACTTTTGTGGCTGCATCCAGCCCTTGAGCATTGTGGACCTGGTCCAGTGATTCATTTGTAGTCTGTGCTAGGTTTTGTAGTGATCTCTTAGCACTTGAGCTGTAGATGTGAAAATCCGTTCTGTAAATTCTTTGGTGATAAGCAGAAGGATTCTGGGTGATCCCCAGTGTCCTGAAATCCCTGATCTGAACCTGTCTGTAGTAATCAGTCTTCTGTTTTAAATGAAAAAAATTAATCTGTTTACCCCTTCCTACCTCTGCATGCATTCCCTCCATCCTGTCCTCTCTTGAGTTGACTTGGTGGCTGTCATCCCTTTTCCAAGCTGTGCCTGTGGTGTGTGATTCTGAGGGTTGTAGGAGCAGGGTCTGGCCCTGGACCTTGCACACGTTTGTGTTGCTGTTCAGTGAATCAGATCATCTCACTGATCTGTCTGAAAATAACTTTTAGAAATTATCTTGAGGTGTCAGTTTTTTTAGGGCCTTTAAAAGGGCCCCAGCACAAGAGCTGTTGTGACAAATCCTGTATCTCATCATCAAGGGGAAAAATTTGGTCTTTTGTGCATCTCACCATCCTGACAGCTCAGACTGAGGTGGTGCTGTGGTGAGAGTGTTCTGGATAGGCACAAGCACAGGGAAAGAGGAGCAGCTGTCAGGGGACTGATAAATGTTGCTTTATGCACAGTTCTGGTAAAGAGTGGAGCAAGCAGATCAAGTCAAAAGCCATGCCTGCTGTCATTGCCTTGTTTGCCTCCAGGCATTTGACTCTGCCCTGGAAGTTGGTCTGGGGCCAGCCAAGAAAAGAGCCAGCACTGCTCTGACTCAGAGTCAGCTTTGCTGAAATCGTTGGTTAAACCAGCACATAACTGATCCTCCCCTCTGAGACCAGGATCAAGAGGGTTTTTGTTGGTATTTTTTCAACTAACCAGGCTAATGGCATTCAGCTCATCAATGTCTTGTTCTCCTAGTTTCTAGTAAATGGAATTAAATTGATGGTACTGAACACCAGTTGCTCTCCCTGGCATTTCTAGGACGAATCCTGGACTTGAAGACGGGGACAGTAAAGAAAGAAGGTCAGCAGTCCTCGATGAGAATGTGCATGGGATCCAGGCGCTCTTTCATTTGCAGGATGAGGTATGCATTTACCCTGTATTCCCATCATGGCTCCAGTCCTGTCTCAGCTGAGCCTTCAGACATTTTGGTGCACTAATTTGGCCTTGATTACAAACTAAAGCTGGCATTACACACTTCCATGAAGTATTTCTAGAATCCTTGCTTTAGGAACTAGAGTGAAACTGAAACTAGTCTTCCTTAACAGTAAATGACAAAACAGCACCTCATTTCTGTTGTCTTGTTCTTGTCAGTGTGAGGTGTAGGTTCCTTTTTCCAGAAAACTTCATGACAGCTTCACCCCTGGCATTTTAGCCATTGTCTTTTCTAGTAAAGTTACTCAAATTGATACTTTGGGAACAAAGCTTTCGCAAGTGTAGTGAACACCCAGTTCTGTGTATTTTTTCAGCAAACCGAGAATATTAAAAGAATCTTGAAAATAAACAGGAATTCAGTTGCAAACCTGCCAGCTATGTAGGAATTAACCTAAGCCTGGTATGAATTAACCAGATGTCAGCTGGCTGATGCTAGATAAATGAGTAATTGTTAAAGGGTTTTTGATTTGCAGTTTTCCAACTTCTTCTGCATTGTTTGGGCTTCTTTAAAGAGATTTGTCTGCCCAGTGGTTTTTGGGGCTTGTGAGCAGTTCTCTTGTGCTAACAGGCTAAAATGCCTGTTGCTATTGCAATAAATTTTTGTCTGTGGTTAAGAAGGGAAAGTACATAATTGCATCTGTAGGCTATGTCCAGTATAAGTGCTGATAACAGCACTGCAAAATTCGTGACAGAATGAAAGACACGAAGCACAGTATTTGACACATTAAAGTACACATACCTGTACTTTGGTAATGTGGTGGATTTTTTCCAGTCCTGTGAGGGTGCTGAATGTGTGGCTCTTGGGTGCCTTTGTAAGGTGTTTATAGACTTTATATCTGCAAGATCAGACTTTAGAGCTGTAGAACCTTTTTCCCCCTTAACTGGGAGGGAAGAAATACAGCCCAGCAGAGGAGCACTGAGAACAGTGCTTTTTCTTCCTCCCAAGATGCACATCACGTTAGTAAGACTTGTTTGTGCAAGGAAAACCAGGCCTAGTGTCCTGTTTGCAGTTGTTGCCCAGCTTTCAAAACAGTTCAGATTGCAGCTATTTCCTGGCACCCTGGTTCTAGAAACTCCAGTGCATGAGAGTGATTTTACGCATGCCCGTAACTCCACTGGTTTTGTGTTTCCAAATCTTATTTTAGTTATTCTTTTCTTCTCCTTGGCAGTGATTGATTAAAAAAAAAGGAATAAAAGGAAAACCTTCTGGGAAGGATGAGCCTCAGATAATGGGAACTTTCCTTGTGGTTGCTTCTTTCATTGTTGTTATTATTTTTCCATTAAAAATGAACTGCTTTTACCCTTCAAACTATTTACTCAGCTTCAGATGGATTGTTAAAATTTTACAGTTAGGCAAACTTAGAAATCTCACAAAATACACATGAACAAGTGTTAAACAATGTTACTTTGCAATGTAAATAGTTTGATCTTGCAAACATTATCTTAATGTCTACAGACATTGTAGCTGGTGTATGGCAGTGGAATTTTTCTGTCCAGGGAAGCTATAGGAACACTGAGATTGGTTTGTGTGGATATTTGGGAGCCTGACGTGTTTTTCTCTAGTTTTCACCCCTGTTTTATAGCATTTTGAAGTGTGTCTATTCTTTAGCCACCCTTGGAATATCAATTTCAAATAGCCTTTATACTGGAGGAGTGTGGAAGGGAATCTTTTTCTAGTCTCTTTTATTTTTCTAAAATAAAGAAGATTTTTATAGCACATCTAAAAAGCTCAGTCTGTGGAAGCAGCACGTTCTAAGTAAATATGAATATGCAACTTTTTGCCAAAAACAAGTATCCATTATTGTCTACTTATATAAGGTAGTAAAGATCTCAAAATGCAGCTTTGTCATGTGTATTTATATTCATTTTTGATCCCTTTAAAAATACTAATTTATTTTTAGGTGTGGAAATGCTCCTCTGGATCATTTACCCCTGAACAGAATAACCACCATGAGAAAAAGATACAGGTACTATTACTTAATTTACCAAAAAGCAGCTGTAGTTGCATGAGCCCTCTCATTTGCCCCTGGGTTAATGCCCACTCCAGGAGTGTTACCTTGTCCTGCACACTCTGGATCCTTTGCAGACAAAATCTCTTTGCATGTGTCACTCAGATTCTTTGTCTTACACCAGCTCTGTCTCTGAATCAATCTTCAATATCTTTCTTAGAGAAATATTACAGAAAACAGGTGCAGCTTGAATAGCAACATAACAGAGCTGGCAGCCTGCAGAGCCTTAGGCTGATTCTTGGGTGTTTCCAGCATAACTTACAAACACTGGTAAATCATAAGTAGTCATAGCTTGAAAGCATAAAGCCATTCTGCATGTTGATCAATGTGATGTTTTTGGGTTCCTTGTTCATGCAGGAATGGCCTGGGCCCGGTGAAAGAAGGTGAAGCACAATATGCTGTTGTCCACTGCACTGGCTATATCAAGGCTTGGCCACCAGCAGGTTTGTATCCCTTGTGGAAGGTGGTGTACACCAAACTGTCCATAGGACAGCTGAAAACTGGCTCAGGTTTCCTTGCTGCTGGAAAAACAGGGACAGTTTTAATGGGGTAACTGATGAAAGCTCACCTTGAGAAGCTTTTGATAAGAAGTCAGGTGTTGTTACTCAGGGCATCCCTGGTTTTCTGTGTGTCACCCCTCTCAATTTCATTGTCACAGAGGACCTGTAGGAATTGCCACTAATGCAGGATTCCAGAAACTGGGGTCAAAAGTTTTCAACTTACATAGATAAACCAGCATAAAAATGGTTTCATTTTAAGAGGGTGGATGCAAAGGATGATGTACCTCTAGAAAACACCAAGTAATGCTTTTATACCTGAGTACTGAATTGTAAACACCTATGTATGAAAACATGTAATTTCTCCTTAGACACACGGGTGTTCTCAGTAATGGTGTTACTTGGGAATGTTCAGTATTTGTGATAAATTCTGGTTTGAGGCTGTTTTTCTGGGAATCAAGTCTTGGCGTATCATGTTGATCTACGGAGAAAAACATTTACCTGCTGGAACTCAGTATTACATATGGGAATATTTCCCTTTGAAAAATTCCAGGAGGAGACAGTGGAGCTCATCCAGGCCTCATTATGAGCAGGGTTACTTGACCTTGGCGTTTGCAGGAGTTGAAGAGGTTGTTTGCAATGTGACAGCCCCTGCTGGCATGAACCAAACCAGGAGCTGTCCTGCCCTTTTGTGGTTGTATGCCACGGCCATAAATCACATTGACCCAGGGATTATGAGTCCTAAGAGATGATTTGTACCAAATATGTGCAGACACCAGCATGCAGATGTGAACTTCTTGTTGGTTTTCTGCTGAAATGTGATTTCGGAGGCAAAGGAAAACTGCCCCTCTTGTTACTAATAGGATTTAATAGGAGTCAAGATGTTTCAATTTTGCTTCTATCTCAATCTGTCTACATCTTTGTGTGAGAGCACAGTGTCTGTAAAGTGCTCTGAAAATTGATTTTTTTGTTTTGTTTTCTTCTACAAAAAGATTTACTTTTCTGTTGGTAATTCTAAATGTAATTGAATTCAGCCTTGATATATGAGATGTCTCCTCAAGAAGGTGTAGGTCAAATAAGGTTTTGTTTAGCCTGAATGAGAATCTTGCTGCATGCTATGGGACATGTAAAGAGATCTGATTCTTCAGGGGTGTGTGTTGCTGATGCAGAGCTACAGATGCATGAAGTCATGTCAGCATTAGGTCCTGATGTTGGCAGTGTGTGCCCTTCAGCCACCAGTTCTGCAGGACAGCAGCATGGGATTAAAAGGGTCTTCTGGGTCTTTGAGTGCCCAGTGGCCAGGTATCAATCACATTGCAAATCCCAGTTGGCATTAGTGAGGTCTTTTCCCCATCTCAGCTCTTCCAAAACCTTACTGCTTTCCCATGCCTAACAATATTTAATTTTCAGTCCTCATTACTTTATGGGAAGTTTTTGTTTCACCGAAGGTCAAATGGGAGTTTTCCTGCCTTGGTACCTCTGTGCCTGTCCAGTGTTCTGGTGTGCTTCCAGAAGGAGGTTATATCCTGTCAGCCTGCACTTTGCAAAGACAATCCAGCCCACTTTCTACTTGCCATTCTCAGGATGCATTCTCTTTGCCCTTGTGACTTTTCTCTGCAATTCTTCTCAAAGTGTAGGTCACTGGCACTATGCATTCTTATTTCAGGTGAGACTGTAGTGATGGATAACACAGACAGTATTACCTGTCTTGCCTGGCAGTGTAGGATACAGCATCCTTCTCTTTTGTGTGGTGCATCCTGCAGGCATCCTAAGACATCTGATGTAAATTTATGTGTCTTCCAGTTTGCCTTTTTGTCACTTGTCAGCTGCAAATCTTGCTTTGAATTGTGTGATGTTTCAATTAGTAATATCAAGTTCCATCCTTTTTCTGTTGCTTTAGCTTATGACTGTTACTGTTCCCCAAGTGCATGCTTATGCATTTAGTAATGTTGGATTTCATCCCATTTCTATTACTCCACTCCTCAAAATCACATGGTACTCCCTTATGATATCCCAGTGCTCCTCCACAATGTTAGTGCCTCCAAACTATAGCACAATCCTGAGGGATGTTTTTGATTTTGACAACCTTATGTGGAATTTCGTTGGTCTTTTATGTTGCCATCCAAATTGTTACTCTATTAGTCATGTCTGAGTGCCTTTTTCAGGGCACACAGAACTGAATCAGGGCCTTTTTCATGAGTGTTTATTTGCTCTCCCAGTCTTCCCCACTTTGTGTTGGTGCTTGTCATGTATCCATTGACTTTCAAAGTTGAATGGGGATATCCATGGGCTGAATTGTTCCCCTATATGTTTGAGTAAATAAGTGACAACATCATTTCATTTGTTCTCATTTCCAGTGGTAATCCAAACATAATCTGCAAAGCAAATGAGATAACTAGAGCAGTAATGAAATTTGCCAGGGCATCTCTACCCTGTAATGAAATTACTTTGCTCAAATCAGCAAGCCCTGCATCGTCTCAGGATTCTTGGGAATAAATGGGTTTGTGCTAATTCACAGCTGTTTAAAAATTCAACTATCAAAAAGATAATTTTTACTTACTTTTCAATTGCCAAGTGGACACTGGTATAAGCTCCAGGGCCTCTTCTTTCAAGGCATGCAGTGTGGCATGTGCATTATACAGCCAATAGACAACACAAAGTGTACTTTCATAAGCAGAAGAACCAATATCAAATGCCCTTAATCTGTACCTAGTCTCATTTGGTATTTTCTCTTTCTGGGTTGAATTGCACTGTCTGTGGCCACTGTTCAGGATTTTTTAGTCTCACACTGGATAAAACAATCAGTGTTGATACAGAAGTATCAAGAGAAGAACTTCTTTGTGATCATTATTGGTGTGATAGACTGTTTGACAGGGCTGTTGCAGGGAGGAGTCTGTGCAAATCTGAAGTAATCTGAGTACTTCAGACAGATGAAAATGAATACAGACAGCTGGTGGCATATTTTAAGGGCTGGGTTTGTTGTGTTATGGCTCAGGTCTGTGTTCAGCATGAAAAGACTTTGGCACATCCAGCCTGCCTTTGTGGTTTTTCTCACTTGTGTGGAGCAGCAAGGCTCACGTACTGGCAGACTGTCTTCAGCCCCTTCTTCACTGAGAAAGGGGAGAGAAAACATCAAGCCTTGCCCTCTGTCCAGGCTGTGTGTTAATGGTCTGTTCATTTTCCTCCATTGTGCCTAAAAAGACAGGTACAATTAAGATCAAGTGCAAAACCAGGCGTGTGATACCTGCACACATCTATCCCCATGGTTATATGCTGGCCTCAAGTAATCAGGATGTAGACCTGGTGTGGAAGTCAAAGGAAAGAGGAGTCAGGTATTTCAGATGGATGTTCCAGCCAGTCATGTTGTATGTTTGGTTAAACAATGAGAGCGTGGTGTTGGGTTCTTTTGAATGAGGTAAAAGGACTCCTTGTTTGAAACTGGCTGAGCAGCAATCCCAGCCTTTGTCCCCCTGTTCCCAGTGAAGCAGCACAGATGGAACTTGTGATCCTCAGCCTAGACAGTGCTTCAGGTTCATAGCCACTCATAAAACTGAGAAGTGCTGACCTTTTCCTTGTTGTTTTTTTCCCATTTTCAACTTAAGCAAGATTTGCTTTCCTCCTATTTTTTTTCCCCCTCTGAATATCTCATTCCTGGAAGGAAATGAGTCTTCTGTGGTCCATATGATATTTTCCTAATAGGTTTGTTTTGCCTTTTTTTTATGCCATAAGATTTGGTAGAGAGAGAAGATAAAGTCTGTCAGGATGTTGGTAGTTTTCTGTAAATCAAAGCCAGGATCTGCAGAAAAACAAATAGGGAAGAAAAGAGAGAGATACATATTTCAAAAACTTCAAATAAAAAGTCACAGAATGATACTAAATTCAGATAATGTTGAAATATTTTTTTTCTCTTTAGTTAAAAAAGAAACATTTTAGTCTTCCAAGTCAGACTTACGGTAACATCTTAACCACAGCATGCCAAAGCTGTTAGGTTATTTTAAAGTTTTGGACAGAATCTGGACGTTTGTGCAAAGTACTCCTTCTTCCAATACAAAACAAAATAGTTGCTTGAATATTCCTTGCAGTGCTGTCATCTTTAAGGCTTTATTTATTTTTTTAAAGAATGGTTAATTTAGTTTTTTTTGGGATTTTTCACGAGATTTTTATCCTTAGTATGCTCTCCACAGCCTTTTTTGTGAAAGCCTTTTTCCATTGTTTTGTATGAGAGATAAAGTCACACAGTGTAGTTCCTTCCCTGGCAAGTAAGTGTCAGAAATTATTCTAATGGAGACAAGCATTATCAGGGGATTGCTAGTGACCACTGGACACTTAAATTCCATCTTTCTAAAGAATTATTTGTAATTTATTTTTAGTGTAGTGAGATAAAACCATAAATCCTCTAACGCTGTTCTGTGTCTCGCAGAAAATGTGGGGCAGAAGGGTAGAGAAGGAAAGCAGAAAATGAAGCTTTTCTGTTGTTAAAGCCAACTGGAAGCTCATTGGGAAAACTAGAAAGTTCCTTATGTCCACACCAACACATGCTGTTGCCCTGCAGGAAGCTGTTTGCTGGTATAAAGGACACTTGGAAATGAAATACAACCTCTGATGGCACAGTGTTCTATTTGTGATGCTCAGTTGCAGCTTAGCTGTGCCGATTGTTGAGATTAACTCAGGCAAGCACAGCACTGTATTTATTATTCGAGAGGTGTGTATATTTGGTGTTGAGAAATAAACCCTCTCCCGGGGTTACACATAAAGAATGTGAATGACTGAAGTGTGTTTATTTTGTTGATGCCCCCTAAAGATCAGTTTTGTGGCTGCTTTCCTCCAAGCTCTTACAACTTTTTTTTTTTAGAGATAATGATGGCACTTGGTGACATTAAGGAGCAATATTACATTGTGTTAAGAGCTGGAGGAACTGCTAGAAAGTGCAGTGCACATCTTTATTTACCTGTTCATACTGGAGTCTGTTCAATAGGAAATCTGCTAAAGCCAAAGTAAATCTCATCTACAGATGCACCCTCCCATATCCATGTCTCCCATCAAGACCCAGAGCTGAATCTTTGGAAATATCAGCTGAAGAATAAAGAAAATAATTTCTCTCTATGGAATGCTGCCAGTAATAGCACCTACATTGCAGAGAAGCAAACAATCTTTGTCTTTTTTTTCTCTAGGCACTTTGGGAAGGGGTTAACAATCCACTGGGTCATGTATTGATTAATTCCAGGCAGATTGGTTTTTATTCCTAGAGTTTCTTGTGGCACAATCCAACTAAGACATTTTCCATCGTGCTGTACAGACCGAATGTAACCCATCTTGGGCAAAAGGGGGAAAAAAAGAAAATTAGAACAACAGCCTCCCTTTGTCAACAGAGTGACATCAGAAATAATGTTTCTTAGCTCGGATTAATTTTGGAGGTTGTTTACTTTACTTTGATTTTATTTGAGCAGTAGCAAGCATGGACCAAGTTCCTAAAAAGGAAAGCATTGTTGAAAGCTGCAGAGAAAAAAAGGTTATGCAAAGTGGAAGCTGTCCAGCTGTATCTTTGCTGTCCTTTTGCAATACTCTGTGCCACTGAGGAAATGACTGGAAAAGCTTTTGAAGTCAAGGGAATATACTTTAAATGTGTCCTCAAATGGAAAACTCCATTTGAAAGGGAGCTTTTGGATAAAGTTATCCAACTAGAATACTTAGAATTATGTCCTTAAAACAGCACTTGTAAGATGAGACAATAATGCTCCTCCTTTGTAAAGCTCTTGAGATCCGTTGATAAAATTCTAGTTATCAGTAGGGGGCTGCAAATAATGTTGTGCACCCCAGACTGTGAAATTATTGTAGAACAAGTTCCAATATATTATACAAAAACATGGGGGGGGGGTTTTCTTTCATACTTGGTGTATTTTATTTTATTGTATAGTTCAGCGAGGAACAAAAATACAAAAATACTTGTAAAGTGCTATTTGGAAACTGATTGTCAGATAAGATTCAGCTGTTTTGATACAAAATAACATCCTCAGAGATGACTCCAGTTCATTCAGCAGCATTTTTAATCATTTTTCAGAGGTGTCATTTAAGAAAGTGGTGTGCTGTTATCCTCTGGACTGTCCAAAGATTGATTTACGTTGGGGATTATAAATTTAAAAAATAAAGTGGCTGTTGTTTCAGAAATGGTAGCTGCTTTGCAGTCAATTTCATTAATGCTTTTAAGTGCCTCTTAAATGATTCACTGCCTGTTATGACTGAATTCCTTAGAAATCCTTGTGAAAGAGTTCACAGATGACTTGAAATAGGTCAGTGGTGTCACTCCTGGAAGACGTTTCTTCAAGTGTTTTATACGAACTTGGTATCACAGTACTGGAGTTGGGAAATAGCCTTAACTCAAAGCTTAGCCAACGAGCAAGTAAACAGTGCTAATCTGAATGTTCCTATTCGTGAAACACTGAGCTGGAAAACAGTACACATGTGTTTTGAAGCTATTCCTGTGTTTATAGTAGTTACTCCTGTTACACAACTGGAACGAGCAGTGTTAGCAAAGCAGCCGCATTTTTTTCAGTCTTTCAACGTAACGTTGCAGGTTTACTCCATTATTGAAAAAAGTAAAACCAGCTGTTAAATATGAGCACAGAATTAGTGATTAATTTAGGCTGTGCCTTGTTTTTAAGGCTCACTGTAAAATACTATTCACAAAGAAAACTGAACATTCACTGACCACACTAAGTGACGCCATCGTTCCATAACATGCTGGTGGAGCAGCACTAATGGAAATGTTACTGTCCATCTTGGTGTATAATGGAATTTTAGTATCTGCTTTGTCTGCAGCAGCCAAAATTGCTGTTATGGGTACTGTGTATACATGTGAGGTGTGGAGGATTGAGCACAACTGAGAAGGATCATCTGATCTGAACCCAGAAATAATGACTGAATCTTAGAGAAGAAAATGAGGTTATTTTGTAAGATTTAGAGCATCTAGAAAAGTACAGAGCCAGGACAGCAGCATCTCTGTTTATCCCAATTTCCTGATTATAACAGTATTTGTTATCGTTTACTCCAGGAATGACTATACCAGAAGAAGATGCTGATGTGGGACAAGGTAGTAAATACTGCCTCGTGGCAATAGGAAGGCTTCAGGTAATGCCAGTCTTTCCATATACAAACTGTTTCTGAAAGCATGATCATTGTTCTGGTGTGGTTGTAAAAGATTTGCTCACTGTTTTGCTACTAGACTGTAACTTTTAACATGCCACCAGTTTATAAAGTGCCTTGATGTCTGTGCAGTCAGTGACTTGCCTAGAACTTGTCAGCAGAGCAAAATGAAACCGTGATTTCGGTGCATATGTGTACTTAATCCAGTAACAACAGCAGAGATGCTTCTGAAGATGAGTGTGCACAGACCTGCCATTCTTTAGGGTGTGTAGGGCTGGGGTGTTGGGGGTCGTGAGAAATGTGACAGTCCAGGTGCTGCAGGTGCTGGGTTAAGGTGACCCTCAAAGCCAGTGATATGCCCCCTGCCATTTTTCCAGTCATTCACTCTCTGACTAATCAACTACTTGAAAAACTGTGATTGCTGGAGTTATCCTGAAAATGGTGAAGATAAAGCATTCAAGAGGCACTTCAGGAATCGTAGCTTTATTCTCAGCATGTACTGTGTTATGCATTCAGATGAGATGTGAGCTGCAGGAACTGGGAGAACAAAATTTTCCTTCTTTTTTATGCAGATGGTTGCCATTGTTGTAGTGTATATTCTTCTTTGTGCATTGCTGAGAAGGGTTCAGAGCTCTGAGCTCTGAGCTAAAGCAGTTGTGGTGCATCTCCTTCACCACAGCAGGGAGGACAGTTTTTCTCTTCCTGGTCTGGGAATTCTGCCGTGGGTGAGCACGTTGGAGCCTCTTGCACGATCCCCTGCACTTGCTGCCACCTGCTAGGAGGGGATCACTCCTCCTGACAAGGTGGAACGAGCCTTTCACAGGTGCCAAACCCATCTTACCCGAGGTGAACAGTCTGCAGGCGTTTGCACATCTGCAGAGTGGCTCTCCATGGCCATGGCAGAGCTACAGAAGTACTGCTGGATGAGTTGTGGGTTAATCATGCTTTTGTAATCAAGAGTAATATATTCCACTTATGGAAAGAAGGAAGTTATGGGGATTCATGTGTTACAGCTTCCAAAGAAGGATGATTTCCAGGTAATGTCAAAATGTCTGGTACATTAGAGGAGCCATTGTGATATGTGAGGGAGGGCAGGAGGAAGCTCTGTGGTGGGTTAAATCAGAAAGGAATCAGGGTGCACAAATTAAAAACTCTTGCTCTGTAACGGCAAGGTGAAATCTTGCATATGGTTAACTGACTAATCAGCTCCAAGTTAGCAAAAAAATGAGATTTTGCTCATTTTGCATTGTTAGCAGAGATAGTTCTGGAAGTTGTAAGAAAATCAGTGGTCTCCTTTGTACCTCAAGTGGGAAAGAATGGATATGAAGTGGCCTGATAGCACAGATTTCAGGCAGAGAGCTGATAACACATTGTTCTCTCTGGTGAGATTTGAGAAATATTTAGAGAACTCTGTTTTTCACTGTGAGCAGCCAGTTGCTGGTCTAATATTCCCTACCTGAGCCTCTGGAGAACTTGGTTCAGGTTCTGTAGGTGTTTCAGGTGAGGTTCATGCCACCTGAAACATGAGTGTGTAGTCTGAGCAGTCCTGTTGGTTAGGTCTACAGACAATGGGTTGGTTTCCTATCCTGAAGTGAGTGAACTGCATTGTCCTCTGCAATTCTTGGTTGGCAGAGCTAGGAACCACAATGCCTGATGTTCTGCAAAGTGAGATGAATCCAGCTGGACTTACATCCTCACTGTATCCTCCCTTCTTGGGCACTTCTGGTGTGTTTGTTTCTCTGCTGTGCTGTTAAGCCTCGATAGATGCCATGGGGTGAGATATTTGCCCTGCAAACCGGACTGAAGGCTGTTCTGTCATTTATCTGTGCTCTTGTTTTACTTTACTTCCTTCAGTTGTTAGCAGTGTGCCAGCAGATTGTGTTCTTTAGCTGTGGGGTCAGATGTGGCCCTAGGTGACTGGTGTGGACTTGCTTGGCCCTAGGTGACCAGCTCCCCCGTGTGCATGGACATGAACGGCATGTCGGTCCCCACGGAGTTCCTGTCCAGGCACAACTCCGATGGAGTCATCACCTTTGTGGACCCAAGGTGCATCAGCGTCATTGGCTACCAGCCCCAGGTCTGTGGCCACTGGGAATGTGGAGAATGGGTCGGGCTAATGCAGAAAATCCTGTTTGCAAACGTGAAGTATTTGTAGCTGGTAATTCACACATCGTGCACTAAATGCTGTTGGTTTTTCTTTGCTGTCCACGCCTCTGCGTGGGGGATCTTTTTATACCTTTAGATCTGATTAAAATTCTAACAGCAGAGTGCTCTGAACCTTGCAGAGGTTTCCAGTGAAGACATTTCTGTGACAGAAAGTTAACAGTGCTTGGAGACAGTTTTAGTCCAGTAGGCTTTTGATTCTGCCAATCTCTTGAACAGTAAGCAAACATAATTTGCAGCATCTATTTTCCTTTAGGCTTACATCTGCTCCTCTGAACAGGAGGCTGGTACAGAGCTGAGTAGAATAGTAAATGAACCACAGCTCTCCCTCAGATAACTCCCAACAGTTGGAATTCAGAGGCAAAAGTTCATGGTTCATTTTCTAATTCATATTTTTATTTTAAATTGCTTTATAGAAAGTGTTTTTGCAGAAATCAGTGCTATAAAATGAGCTGGAGTAGCAGATGTCAGTCTTTTCAAGACACCATTTCACAGGGATTAGAAAATCACTTGAACTTTTTTGTAGAAACATGGGGCATGATGCCTACAAACCTTGTTTGTGTGGTTCCTCCCTGATTAACTGAGTAGTCCCATTAAGTGTGGTAGATCTGGTGTTTGCAAGAATTACCTGCAGATCACCACGTGGATTTGTGTTGTGGTTTGGGTTTTTTACATAGCTTTCTGTTTTATTCTAGGACCTTCTGGGGAAAGATATTTTGGAATTTTGCCATCCTGAAGATCAAAGCCACTTGCGAGAGAGTTTCCAACAGGTGCTGTGTCCTGCTTCTTTTGTTCCACACTTTATTATTTTCTTATTAGTTTGACCACAGAAGTAGTTTTTACTTTATAGTTCAAGGTGTATTTTTCTGTTATGCAGGAGAAGGAGTGTCAAGATACAAAACAATTTGTTGGTCAGTTATCAGTTGGTTAAGCTGCATAATAAATGGTAGCTTAAACTGCAGCATGGGTTGACAGTATTTTCCGAAATAAATCTCTTCTAGTTATATTTTTTCTTTTTTTT
This sequence comes from Nicator chloris, assembly GCA_013400495.1. NCBI lineage: Eukaryota > Metazoa > Chordata > Aves > Passeriformes > Pycnonotidae > Nicator > Nicator chloris. Next base: position 251,329 of record WAAE01016488.1, on the reverse strand, counting down.
GCTGCACAGGGTGAACTTTTTTGGAGATGCCTATATTGATCCCACTATGTTAAGTGATAACCAGAATTATTTACCTTCCAAGATGGGCTGTTGATTTGGAAGCAGTTACATCCCTGTGTGACACTGGATTGATTGTAACTGAGTTCTGTGCTGGCCTAGATGATTTGCTTTTTCGTGTAATTTAATGGAGTTACAGCACTTTACATCAACACGTAATTTGGCCCTTTTTCTCTACCAGAAATTGAAATGTACAGGGAAGTAACAAAAGAAATACAACATACAGGAAGAGTTACTGGTTTGAATTCATTTTTACTGTGGGCCACATTTACATCAGCTGAGTCAGTGACATTTATTCCATTGCAGAGCTTGCTGTTCCAGCTTGGTCTGGGACATGCATTAGCAGGGCTTTGCCTGAGCTGCCTTATTGCTGGGCTTTTCAGTGCCTTTCCTGCTGCACCCGAACACCCAGCACAGGATGTTTAACTGATTGCTGAGGCTCGGTTGATCTAAGTGGTTCCAGATTTTCTAACGGCCAACAGCTCAACCAAGTTGTGCTGATCCATCTTGAGTTGGATGCTGAGATGTATTTTCAGCTGTGAAGTGTGGATATGAAGTGACTTCTAAATAATTCTTATAGCCAAGTGTTTGTTCAGGCATGGCATGCACAGACAGAGCCTCTCGGGGAAAAACAAGTAAATGCTGTGTCCCTAGAACAGATTGTGAAGCTGAGGTTATGGTCTCTGCAGAAGCATTGGACATAGTGTGAGATATTAATCCTCCTGAGCTGTTTCTCACCATCCCCGCCTTCAACAGGAACTACCAGCTCCATGGCCAACTGTGCCTCCACTTCAGTTCCCCTGCACAGACTGAGTGCAAACAGCAGCCTTTTTAAATTCCAGATGTTGATTCACAGGCAGAGAGAGTTCCATGCTTGAAACAGGTCACCACACCCAGAACATCTCCTGTGCCCCACCTTGGTTGGAGATGTGATGCTGCAGCTGGATCCTCCTGGTAGGGGTCTGTCACCAGGAGTCACTTCCTGCTTCCCCTCTTCTCTCCTGCCTGCCCTCCTCCCCACCTTCCTGCTGCCTTGCTGCTGCCACTGATGGACTTGCTGGGAAGGCTGAGGCACTAACTCCTTTTGCATGGAACTTCAGCTGGGGGTTGGTTCAGCTCCCTGAACTGGTGCCTGATGGTGTCAGCGGCGCAGGAGCAGTGAGAACACACATGCTGTTTTTCAGTGGTGCCCAAATGATTGATTCCACTCATCTGTCCAAGAGACAGTGACAGAGAGCTGCTGGATAATGGCCCATCACAGCTCTGTCTGCACTGAATCCATCCAGGGACTGCCTGGGTCTCAGCAGGGCTGACTGACGAACATTGCAGTTAATGACTTGCTCCTCCCTGTGTTCACTGCAGGGAGATCAGGGCTGTGGGAGGCTGCCAGTGTGTCCCTGAGGCTGCTGGGGACTCCACTGTCACCACTCACTGCTAGGCATGTGTGTAAGTGATTTGCTGGATCAGGGACCTGCATGATTTGCTTAAGGTCATACAGAAAGACAGCAGGAAAAAATGCAATTAGAAGTGAAAGTTCCTGCTCCCTCAATCTATGTCCAATATATGAAAATGCTGTGTGGTTTCCCTAGCAGGCAGTGCCTTCTGGGGTGTATTTTTGTTCAGTAGCAGTGTGATTGAGGCTGTTATTCCCATCATGCAATAAAAGACTGAAGTAAACAGTTAAGCTTTACACCAGGTGGTTTCTATTTCTGAAGAATATAAGAAAGTAAAGTTTAATCATTAGCTTTGAAATTTTTTGTGCTGGTTTGTTTGCATGCTCTGTCTTAAGACAGTTCAGGATTTTCCCACCAGCAATCTCTGTGCTTTATATATTATTGCAGAATTACTGTTTGCTTAATCAGGGTTTCAGGGTAATAGATCACTGCCATTTGTGTCATTATTGTTAGTTTGGACTTAGAAATCTCTTAATTAAAAAGGATAACTGCGATTTCAAATAAACTCCTTTTTCTTTTTTTCCTAAAAACTTAACACTTCTGATTTGCTGACAGTATCAGAACCAGGCTGGTGCATAACAGAGGAGGGAGGGAGGGTGGGTTTTGCAATTTTTGGTCAATTGCCAATGTCTATCTCAGAGCTTTATTTCCTTGAGAAGATAAATTCATTCATCAGGGTGGGAAAAATCAGGCCAGAATAAGATAGTGTCAAGACTAAGACCAACAAATACAGGTTAATATCAAAGGGTCCAGTATACAGCTATGGGATACCCAGTAGGATACTGTTCAGATTGCACACTCTACACCAGCTCTCTGGTTTCTACCCTGGGTGTGGTAGTAGAAAACTGCTGATAAAAGAATGTTGCTCAGTGAGCTCAGAAAAACCCTGTAAAGGCATTAAAAAACCCCCAACAAAACCAGCCAAAAGTCATTTACTTTATTGGATTGTGAACTTCCCTGGGCTTTGCTAAAGCTTGTTGTGTCTTCTGTTTGCATTGCCTTCTATTTGCATTCTTTCCATTTAGTCCTATATCCAGCTGATTAATTTGAAGTGCAAACCTCTGAAAAAAACAGAATTGGAACATTTTTCTTAATCTAATTGCTTGTCAATAAAGACAGAGGGTAAATAGTGGGACTTCTACTTTTAGAGAATACAGGCTGCAGATAGCTAATAAAAAGTAAATTCCAGATGTTAATGATTAAGGATCGACAAGATGTGGCATTTATTTGCAGTAGACCTTCCCTTTCCTTCCTTGAGGCAACCCTGAGATAGTCTGGTGGAAGAGCTGTAAAATATAAACAGAATTAGGCCAGGTAAGTGCCAGCTGAATGACTTAAAACCAGGAAGGTTTTCTTCTGGCTTAAGCCCAGATTGTTGGGTGACACGTGAAATGCAGTTGCAGGGCCAGTGTGAGAAGATTGCTTTGAATGTACTTTAGTTGGCTGCTTCTTAATCCTCACTTGGTGCCCAACTGTTGACTTGAACCAAACTTCAGCTACCAAACCCAGACCTCTGAATTCTTAGTTACAAATAGCCTGTGCAAGCAAGGAATTTATACTGTTAAAATGGACAGTGGCTCATAGGTGTTCTCTCCATTCAAACACTGGCTCACTCCTTTTATCTTTGGAAAGCCAGAAGCAAGTGTTTCTTGTTAGCAATTTGCCATCCTAGAGAGTCTTTTAATATATTTGGTGGGGAGGGGAATCAACCCCTGGTGGTTTCTAAAAAAAAAAAGAATAAATAAACACCATTGTGTTTAAGCATTGCCCTAATTTTGATGCTGGTTTATCACATATGTTGATTGTATAGCTGGGTATCCAAGCAGAAAAGCAGTCAACCTCAAAATGGCTTTTCTTTTAGCCTTTTGTTTAGCTGCAGTGATTGGTTTTTGGTTTACATATAAACATTTAAAAGATCCTCAGTTTTGTTTCTGTCAATCTCTCCATAACTGTTTCACATTAAAATGTTCTCAGAGTTTCTGTGTTGGGATAACAGCACAACCTGATGATTGTCCTGAGTCTGTATTCCTTTTATAAGCAGGCTGGAAATTGACACTTTATGTGACAAAGCATGAGGATTTCGTTCTGGAGGAGATAGCAACATGGATAGTAAACATGGATAGGATTTTGTGTATTCTCTCCAAATCTAAAATTGCTCTGCTGTGCCCATAGCTTTCTGAAATTCAAATTTAAAATGCACCAGTTGCTGCTGTTGACTGTTCAGTTGCACAACAGATAGCAGTCTCTTGTTATTAACCTTTCCAAATGGCTTTGCAGGTGGTGAAGCTGAAAGGTCAAGTCCTGTCTGTGATGTATCGTTTTCGCACCAAAAACCGGGAGTGGATGCTGATCAGGACCAGCAGCTTCACATTCCAGAATCCTTACTCTGATGAGATCGAATACATCATCTGCACCAACACTAACGTCAAGTATGTGCCTTTCTGGGTGCTCACCTCCCTGGTTTTGAAGGAATTGTAACCATTGTTTTTGGCTGTAAAGCGCATCCCAGTTTTTTAACGGATACCTTTTGTTTCTCTGTAACAGGGCAGGCTGTAACAGGGTTTTGCTGCATCAGGAGATCTCCCAGTGTAGCTGTTTCTCTGTGTCATTATCCTGTGATGCTTCCAGGGCCTGGCTGCACTGGGGGGAAACGTCACTTATCTGTTATGTCATTAGACAAGGCCATTGATCTCAGTCCAGGCTGCCTTGAACTAATGCAGAGTTTCCAGCAGCACAGCAGCTGTCCTGATACTGGAGGAAGGTTAGCCTGACTCCTGAGCCAAAAGAAAATTCTGTGTCCACATTCATTGTGATCATACCATTCTGTAATTCTGGGCTCTTCTGACTGAGCTGTGTCTACTCTTACGACCTAATGCAGCTGGCAGAATTCTTTCCTAGTAAGTTTGATTGGGAAGTGTTCCTGATAGTTTAGATTTGATAGAATATCCCCAAGTATGGGAGTGATCCAACTCCTTATCTTAAGGGGGAAATGAAATCATCCTCTCTTGGAATTAATATTTTCAAAAATCTTTCATTTGGCTTCTTAGGAGGAGCTCACACTCCGAGTTTGGTGGAGGTTGATCTCTGTGGGCTGAGCAGAGATGCTTTTGGAGCCTGCTGAGTTCTCAGCCAGTAACTGCAGAACCTAATCTGGCCTTGATTGCTTTATATTGTGAGGTTTTTTAATAAATGTTTCTTCTTTCAATATAAACTTAATCTATTCTTAAAACTAAATCTGCTTCTGGTCCGACCAGAGATTTTTTTGCCAAGTCTTTAGCTGAGAGGAACTTACTGGGTTTGAGATCTCAGCCTGTTAGAACATGTGTGGGAAATGCTGAACGAGCAGTCTGCTGCTGGAGGTGCCTGCTGAGAGCTCCACTGCAACCCCAAACCCCTGGGGCTTTGGCATTGGAGTTTGGAAGTGGCTCTGGGCATTCCTTGTCTTGCTCCTTTGGACATGGCACATACCTGGAAGGGCTGTGCATTCACTTCCATGAAACCCAGCATCACAATTGTTTTTGGGCTTAAACTGAGTAGTTAAGCTCATTGAAAACAGGCAAATGTGTCTTGAAATCAGACGGCTTGTCTGCACTGTGAATCAAAATAGCTATTTCCACATTTCTGCTGCTCCACAATACTTTCCCAAATAATTTGTATATGCAAAAACAGGCCTGCAAAGTAAAAAACATCTTCTGAGGTTTGTCCCAGGCTGGCCTAATTGTGCTTTGTTCCCAAGAGGCCATGGATGAAAAAGTGGGGCTGGAGGCTTATGTTGTGTTGACTCTGGGAATGCTTTTTCCTGAGCCTGCACTGTACAGTTCAGCTTGGCACCACTGTGATGGACAGGGCTGTGCCAGCTCCTGGCTCTGCTTCCATCTCTCTTGCTAGGTTTGAATAGCACCCCAGAAATGCTGACCTAATATGGAAGTTGCCTGCTGCTACTTTGACAGAGGATGTTCCTTCTTTCCTGTCATGTTGAAAATGTTCTGAAATGGGCAAGATAGAGCCCATTATACCCCTGCTTTTGAACAGTAGAAAGAATGCGTTATTCAGACTGCTTTTGTTTTTCCCCTTATTCTCCCAGTTCTCAGATTTCCAAAGAGGACTTACTGTAAAGTCCTGCAGTTCCTGCCTGTTTCTGGCTTGTTTTTTTGTTGTTGTTCCCCCCCACACACACACACACATTTGGGGTCATGTTTTGACGTCTGATTCCCTAGCTGCCCTGAAGAGTTGTACGTCATGGTGATTTCCAGCTCCTCATCAGGCTGCTGCTGGGACTGCTGGTTTGGCACCAGCCCTGGTGTGTGTGGCCATCCTTACGTGTTCCTGGAAGGTGCTGTGGGTCCAGCAAGGTGCTTCCCATGGAGACCAGGCAGAGATGCCTTGCTCTGCCCAGCTGAAGGCACAGAGACAGACTGGATCTGCCTCTCACTGTGGTAACCTAGGCAGCCCCATAAAAAACAGGCTGGAAACAGTGAAAAGTTCAGCATGAAATTGTAAAGACAATGTAGCCAAAATATCTGGGTTTAAATCAGTTTTTAACTGAGGATAGTTTAAAGTCACAGTACATCCATCTGTGTGTCTGTTGGTGGAACAGCTCAAGTTGGTCAGTGAACAACATTTTCCCAAAAGACTGTAGAGGGCAGTGATGATTCCAGTTGTGGAGGGATTAATTGATTTTTAGTGTTATTTGTTGGCTTGGTTTGGTTATTCTGTTTCATTTTTCTTTTTTTCTTTCTTTCTTTTTTCTTTCTTTTTGGTTTTTTTTCCTCTTTTTAAATAAAGATACTCCTTTGGAGCTTCAAACACTCAAATGTCCAAACTTGCTTCAGGTACAGAAGGATAAGGAAACATTAGGTTCAAATGTTCACTTAGTTCTTAGCAAAAAAAAAATAGAAAACCTCTCTCAGTTTCGCTTGGGTGTAGTCATCCAAGAGAAACTTCCTGGAGAAATGAAGCATTTAATGTTTCACATTTGTGCTGTGTTGGGCTGAAAAGAAGAGTCCCCTGTTTGACCACTTCTTCCTGTGTAGTTGGGACTGTTTGATTTCCAAAGAGAAAAAATAATTGTTATCAATGTTTATTTATTATACAGGTAGAGCAGTGTTTGAATAAAATACTGTTGTGGTGACAGGTTATCTAAAGGTCTTATATGTATATATATTTATATGTATATACATCAAAATAAAGAAGAGATGTATATTTCTGACCTGTGTGGAATATCTGATGTGTCATTTTTGGAAAACTCAGATCTTGTGCTGCACTGTGTAAATTTGTGAGTCCTGTGGTTGTCCTGAGTCTCGAGACTTTTGGTGTTGGAGTGAGCTGGCTCAGGGCACTGCTGGAAGCAGCCTGCTGGATGAATCAGCCTGTGGGTGAGATGCTTTCTGCTCTGGATTCTCCTGGGCCAAAACCAGAGTTGGTTTAGATAGTTGACTGAAGAGATCAACTATCCTGATAAAATTCCAGTTGCTGGTGGTGGTGGTGGTAAAGACTTTCTCCTGCTCTCCTGTCATCTGTGGTCTGTCTGATACTGGTGTTAGACCCTTCCACAGGGCTGAGTTGATGCTCTAGGCTAAAAGAGGGAGATACTGAGAATTTCTGAAAGAGGATTTTACAGCCACAGCCCCAAGGCTTTAACTGCTCTGCTTTTGTCCAAACCAGACACAGGAAGCATGTGTGCCTGTATTACATAAAAATAGCTTGGTAGGGATGCAGTACTGTTTTTTCTCTCCCACCAAAGAGCCTGTTAATTTTAATGCTCAAATCGTTTTTTATTTACTCTGATGCCTGGAAAGGGAACCAGTGACTTCACTTTTCATAGAGGGCTTAACATCTCTTGAATTGCAGAACTTCCACGCTATCTTCCTTTTTCCTCCATGTGTATTTATTAAAGTAAATTTGAAGTAACTATCCAAGCCTTCAGATTTGCTGAACCATTCCTTGTCCAAGCCAAGTGCTTTCCCAGTTTCATTCTGAACCTGTGGGTCAGTACAGACAGAACCCACTGTTGACCCAGACAACGCTTCACTTGCTGTGTTGGGTACCTTGTAGAGCCAAGAAATTGTTCATTTACTCCTTGAACCCCTGAAACTGAAAGTGAAACCTAGGACAATTTTTGGGTTCAAAGCTAGAAGGCAGCTTTGAGTTTTGCCTAAACTGATGATAATCCCTTGTTCTGTTTCATTTTTGCTGTGCAGCAGTTGGGTGACAGCAGGGACCTGCCTGTGTTGGCCGCCAGCAGGGCTGGTGACATGGCAGGGCCTGAAGCAGCCACAGCAGCAGCACTGAGCTCTCCCTGGTCAGCTGCTCCATCAATTGCTGCACAGTTTCTTTCAGGTTTCAAGCACCATTTAAACCATTTATGCAGTAGCAGCCAACAACAACAGAAGATGCTATCCTGGCTTTTCATTTCAATCTTAATTAAGTGCAGCATAGCTCGCACAGAGTTCAGTACAGATACACGCAACTATTTGGTCTTTATAGGAAATGCGTTTTGGGAGGTTGTTCCCAAAGTTCAGTGCTGTTAACACAGTGTGGTGTTTATATTGTACTGCAGCTTAATGAGTATTAGAGATGAAAGATAGAGAGGGCCAAAGGAGCACTAAGTTAGGGAAGTGCCTGCAAAACAAATAACGAGTGAGAGTGCTGTTTGGTTTGGCTCATTTGTATGTATATGGCTGAATCAAGAAAACATTCTTTATAAGGAACAGAGGAGTACCTAATGTGCTGTTTATTGACACACGCACCAAGCCGGTGGTAATAAAAACAAATGAAACAGTGTAATTAGCCTTCACGTTAACAACGGGCTTTAATGGGTGTTTATTGTCCACGGGGTGGTATTTAGAAACTTCCCCGTAGGTTCCCCACCATTGAATTGCCTCCTGTAGTTCTGTTGGAAAAGTTTGCATTTTATGCTTGTGAACAAAGAATGTCTTTGCATTCCAGAGGTAATTTATAGGAATTTTCTGTTCGCTACAATAATAGGGAAAATCCGTGGCTCTCTAATGGTTTGCAGGACTGCCTTTTTTGCATGTTACTGCTAGGACAAAAGTTATTTCCTGTGTTATGTGTTCTCACACCTTAAGGCTTGCAGAAGGCTTTAGGCCACTTACTCTGACCTGCTGTTTGTTGCAGGACACAGATTTTTGCCGTGGAGCATAAAATCCGACCAAAATGTCTTCTGGAAACGCTTGAAGGGATAGCACAATCTTTTACTTACTTCAGTAGCTTGTTTGATTCCTCACATTTCCACCAGTTTGTGTCTAATTTGTCATTTGACTTTGTCTGCAACTTTGTCTCTCAGTCCCTTGGCATTTGAATCTATTTCAAAATTTAAAAGAAAATTTGGATGAAAATCTAAAATTTAAGCGTGTGGCTAAAAATACATAGTAATTTTCCAGAGTTTCAAAGCCATGATCTTGCTGTTTTGCAAAGTCTCATCTATTCCTGCCTGTCCAAGTATCACCTCTCTGGGTGTAGACACACATGGTGTGCAATTCCCATTTCCTGGGTGATTTTTCCTTCAGAAAGAAGCCAGAAACATACACAAACTGTGAGCACTGTCAAGGATCATTTACAAGTATCAAATCCAAGTATTTAGTCAGTTCAATCCTATCCTAATCTCTGAGCTCTAGCATAATTGTGGGGTTTTATATCTTCTTTGCTAACTGAGCCAAGAGCCCCACAAAGATGAGTGTTCTACCCGTGCATCTCCAGGCCAGAAGTTTTCTTGCTTGTTGTGACCAAGCAACAGAAAGCGACTGCTAATCAGAGGTAGAAATCATCTGGATAACTTCCCAGCTGCTGAGGTGTTCTGTCATTAGGTGTCTTCCTGGAGAGAAAGCTTACAGTTTCCTTCAGCAGAATCAGAGCAGGGGTCTGGTGTGTTCGTCATCAACGTGAGGAAGACAATGAATTAAGAACAGTGAATTTTTAAATCCTTCATAAAGAGATTGTGTTCCATCCTCCATTAGTTATCCACCTACACTTCTGTGCTATCCCAGCAGAATTCTTCCTTGTGCCCTTTTGTGTTCCTGTGGTGCAGGTTTTCTCAATGGAAAGCTGTAAAAACAGACGGATCTCACAGGAAAGGATTTAGTCAATCATCTGAGACACATTTCACTGGGGGTGTAAAATAGTCATGGGAGACCATGAGTATTCCTTTTTGTATCTGAGTTGGTTTTTGTAAGAGAGTTATTTTGTCTCCCTTGCAGACAACTTCAGCAACAGCAAGCAGAACTTGAAGTACATCAAAGAGATGGGCTGTCATCCTATGACTTATCTCAGGTGAAATTTCTCAGATTTTTCTTTCTGTGCCTCTGATCATTTAAGATGTAAAGCAACAGCAGACTTCAGCAAAACTAAAAGTACATTGTGACTGTCCCTGAATTCTGTGTTGTCAAATAGAGTAGAGGGAATTACCTTCCTCTGTGTATCTCCACAGGTGCCTGTTCCAAGTATACCAGCTAATGTTCACGAGGGTGGAAAGTCTGTGGAAAAGCCTGATGCTATCTTCTCCCAAGAGAGAGATCCTAGATTTGCTGAGATGTTTGCTGGAATAACTGCTTGTAAGTGAATGTCCCCAATGTTTAATTTATAATCCTGTGCTAAGCTTGGTTACATGATGTAGAGCACAGCTTCAAGAGAATGAAGAGGAACTGCTGCGTAGCAGAGAATTTTCTAAGCAGCATCAGTCTTTGGGACATTTCCTAGCATTTGTCATTAGTTGATGTTTCCCCTGAAGATGATAGGAGTAAATTCCAAGAGGGAAGGATGGCTTTTGTGTCACCAGAGCTGCCTGGTTTTGATTCTCCTTTCATTTCACAGGCACACCTTAGACAGTGCTCCTAGATCTTAAATATACTGAGCAGAACCTTCCATTTCAAAGTGTGTATTTTCTTTCCTAAACACATATGTAACTTTATTTCTCTAAATAGGGACGTATTTCTCTAAAGACAAGACATAGTCTTAAGATAGGCTGCAGTTTTTAATTAAATTGCCAGCTTTTGTATTGATGCTTTCAGATGCTGCCAACAATAACACTTGTTCTCTGGTCAGTTGAGGCATCTCCAGTCATGTTACCAGGTTGTGAGGAGTCCTTGCTCTTTTTCCCACAACTTTTAATCTTGTTAGCAAGTCCTTCTAAGAGTAGTAGGAGTCTTAGAAATAATATGTTGTTCTGTATTCCTTGGAAATTACAGTGAGGCAGAGTCCTTACTGAAGCCCTCACCAAAGGATTTCCCAGCCCTAAGAGGTAACAGCCAATTTGTCAGTCAGAGAGATGGAGCTGTCTCCAAGTAGCCCCAGCCTGTGCTGCCTGTTGCCCTAACAGACAGAAACCACTAAGACTGGCAGCTGAAGGGATCATCTGAAATATATCTGTAGGAAACCAGGCTCGTTAATGCCATGGCTTGTGGAAGAGCTCATTGATTGTTTATTGTTCTTAACTGTCCTCACTGAAAAAGAGGAATTTTTACATTTGTTTTAAATAAATCAATGCACAAGTGTCATGCAGTGCAGGGAGGAAACGACCCACAGGGTTTGACTCTGGGGGCGTTGGAAGGTGACCTCACTGTTGGTTTCTTATGTCTGGAATGGCTTTTTCAATTGGAGAAGACATTATAGCTGCAATATAGGCTTGATATTCTGTCCTGTTGCTAGGACTTCTCTGCTATTCCTGTTCACCCTTGTCTGTTTACTGAACAGTGGAGTCAACAGCTGAGGCCATAAAAGGGGTCCATTAGAAGGTAGCAAGACTCCAAACCTAAACACCAGAATATGTTTTCCCAAGCTAGAACATCTTGCTTTTTGGCTGCCTTACTGGCTCTTTTTCAGGCAGCTCTCAGCTGTTTGTGGGGAGGGGTTAGGGTTAAGGGTGTTGCAAGCTGTGAGGTAGCTGGGAGGTTATGTTCTTGGAAATGCCATTTCTCTTTTCATTCTTATCAATTTACAGGCTGTGCTTTTTTTGGGACATTCTCCCTCTCTGAATCTCTCATGAGAGTTGTGATCAAGGTCTCCTGTGAATGATAAAGGATGGTTCCCCGTTAGGGATGAGATACCCTGTCCAAAACCAATATTGACAAGCCTGCGTGCTGCCTGCCAGACATTTGTGTTATGTCGGTACCTGATCTCATTCTGTAAGAACATGGGCTGACACAGGGAGATTGCTGCTAGAATTGCATGTACTGGTCACAATTAAAACCCCAAAAGTTGGGAGAGCAAGCCTGCCTTTACTGGTTCATGCAAGTGATTTGAAGCAGAGGATGGTGCAGTTCTTAGAGAGAGATTCAGTCAAGAGGCAGAAACGTTGGGAATCCTGGTCCTGCTGGGAGAAGGGACATCATTAACCAGTACAGTGGTAGAATTTAGAGAGAAACAGGTAAAATTCACCAAAAAATAACCCACCAAAAAACAGTGCTGTACCAAAGGTGAGAGCAGAGAATTGTGTGAAAAATCCTGAGTAGGAATACAGCTGGGAGAGATGTGGGCCAGATTCAGAGGCTAAAGAGCATTCAGGGTAACTCAGGAAGGAGAATTAGCTGCTTGCTATTAGTTTAGCTGTTCCCTTTGTCTTGGCCTCCTCCTGTGGCACAGACCCTGGTAGCTGCCATGGCAACTCTGCTGCACTTGAGGAATTCCAGTCCATTTGGGGCACTCTCAATTTTTCTGGTGAGTTGTTCTCAAATATCTAAAGCACCCACAGGATTTTGGCTCAGTCTCTTCCAGCCCTGAGAGTTTGGTGTCCCTGCAAAGGGTGGCCATAGAAAATGGGGCATCTCATGCAGGAATGACATTACTGGAGAGAAAGACAAATGCATCTGTCCTTCTTCTCAGACACATGCCAACCCATTTTCAGTTCTTCCTAGTATATACACAACCTTCTCTACACCTTGTCCCCATTTCTCACTGTTGTTTGTTTTTTTTAATATGAGAGTGTAGTTCTGCAGCCCAGCTGTGGTTTCTGTGCTGGTCAATAGGTAGCCAGGGAGGAATTTCTACAAATTTTTGCATCACAAAGGAGAAGCAATGCCAGCTTGCATCAGTGGCATCCACACTCCCTCTCTGAGGCTCCTGTGAGGGAATTTGAGGTGACTTTTTTCTTTTGAAAGGCAAGCTTAGGTTGTTGTTAGGAACATAATGTAAGAACAACTTAGGTTAATAGAGAGGAGCTGGTGTGTGTTGGAGGCCTTTGGTGAGTCACACTTAGGAGGTCTCTAAAAACTAGGGAAAGCTGAAAAAATTTTGAACACCTAAGAAATACTTGTTACTTGTGAGTTGAGTGGGCCTTTTGTCCGAGAGAGCATCTCGTGAAATGAGTGGGAATCTGAAAAGAGCAAAGGGGAAAGTGAGGGGGCAGACTTGATTTCTGGGCCTGTCAGGTACATAGCAACAAATGGTTGCAAAACCATCAATAAGTTGAAGAGTGTTTTGTACTTGGAGGGGGGGGTGGAGAAAGTGAATAAAGGGTGGTGCAGCAGACCTCTAAATTATTTTAAGAGAAGTAGTAGTGAGATTTCCCTGGGCTTTGGAATAATCCAGTACCAGAAAATTAAATTAAGGGATCAAATGGTGCTGTTCACCCAATCTGGTTTCATTCAATTAGAGATTGATCTCCAGTTGCCACATTAAGGGTAGACTGTCAAAGTTAATGGCATCTCTTTGTGCAAGTTATTCACTATGCTCATTTGTCTTCCACTCCTCTGGAGTGCTTCCATCCTATTTCATGGCTCCCCCAAGCCACATGAGGACAGAAAATTCCAGAACAGACCTGTGTTTTACCTTGCCACAGCTCAGGTGTGCAGGTCTTGTGACACTCAGAGGCAAAGTGCCTCCAGCCCCCTGTGATGCAGGTGGGGCTGCAGGTTGTCACCCCGAGATGAGCAGGCAGTGCCACCAGGCTGCCAGGGAGGTGGGTGCCCCTTGGGCTGTCCAGGAAGCAGATTGTCAGCTGGTTAGGAGAGAGCTCTTGGACACCCTTCCCTGGGTTCTTTAACCCAGCAGGGTGGGGCCCTCAGCCGCCACCTTAGTGCAGTCTGTGCTATCAGCAGTGGGGCTGGAGGACGTTTCCTGGTGCCAGAAATGTGCCCTCACCTGAGCCACAGAGGTGTACCTGCATCACAGCCTCTTCAGACCAGGCTTGTTTCATGTGCCATCCCTCCATCCCCCTGGCCAGACCCTCCCAGCTTTCTCCCAGAAAAGCTTTGTTTCCCTCTCCAGTCTGTGCCTGGGGGCAGCCCTCCCTCCCCACCTCGAGCTGTGCTCTGTCTGGTCAGGAGCAGCTTCCAGCAGGTCTGGGCTGCGTGGCCAGAGGGCACAGCCAGCACAATGTTCCATGCAAACAATGGCATTAACGAGGCACAGCCTGTGAGGAGACACAAACCAGCTGTGCCTCTGGTTTCACACTGAATTGTCATTTTGTGTGGTTCCTAATGTGTTCCACAGGGCTTCTTCATGAAGCTTGAAGAAGGGAAGAAAACATACATTGCCAATTGTCTTTAAATAATTTGTCCTTCATTATCTCATCCCCTATATTAATTCTTTTTCTGTGATTTGTTTTTCTCTTGTAGCAGATAAAAAAATGATGGCCTCTGCATCCACAGCAGGAAACCAGCAGCTTTACTCACAGGGAAGCCCATTTCAGCCAGGACACTCGGGAAAGACTTTCAGGTATTTAGTGCAGATGCTGAATGTATCAATTTCTGTCTGAGATGGGGGGACTGTGTCCTTTCCCTCCAGTGGAAACAAAACCAACCCTTGGTGCAAGAGCTTTCTTTACATGAATGAATTTTACTTTGTGTATACTTCACTACTGGTGATGTTTCAGCACTTACACTGGGTTTACAAGCTGAGATGATCTGGATATCTCTCTTAAAAATATTGGCTGGTAAGTAGGTACTTTTTGCTGTGATATTTTAATTGGAGAAAAGCTAAGAAGCAGCAACAAATTCTGAAGGGAAATAACTCCAAGGGGTGACAAGACAGGGTGAGAGATCTGAGGAACATTCAGCCAAGCTGGGAAGGTGCAGAGATTTTGTTTGCAGTTGCAGCTGTCACTGCTCCTGCAGGCTGCCTTGAAGGGCACTGATGTGGGTAGCAAAGGGAGCAGAGGGATGCTGCCTCCATAGTCTCAGGTGACCACTGGAACAGGGGCATGAATACTCTTCTAAGGCAGCTTCCAAATACACCTAAGGTGGTGGTGTGGCACGTTCCAAGGCATTTTTGAGTTAGTCTAAGTGTGTGTCATTGCCTGCCAGCTGGCAATACAGGTTCCAGTTGCTTTTGGAGAGTGAGAACAGCAGTCGTGTTTACCTCAGTGCCTTGTGATACCACCATTGTCTTACTGGGGTTTCATCCTCCTGTTCAAACCAGCCAAGGCTGTGAAAGTGAAGGAACAGCCACTCAGAACCTGTCAGTTCCTTGAACTGGAAGACATTGGCAAACACTGATTTTATTTAAACCAATGTGCTCTTAAAGTCGTAATTGCTGATAATCTCAGTGAAGAGAAATAAGATCCATGTGAGTGCATTTTGTCAAATTAAAACCAAGTATAACTTGGGGAGATATGACAGTAAATTAAAATGTCTTTTAATTGGATATTGTGTATTACTGGGTGACTGACTTGCCATCTGGGGTTTGGCTTGTGTTCTGTTCATTTCCTTTGCTAATTCCTGATGTTTAACTATAGCTTTTTTCCTGCTGCTATTCTGTTACATCAAGTAATAGCTTGCATTTCTGCCAGCACTTCCACTCTCAGGGAACTGTCCTCTGTATAATTTCCAGCCTGGCCTGTTCAGTCACTGAGCCTGAGCAGCCTCTAGGCACTTATATGGAATCCTACTTTCAAAGTACAGTTCCAGATACAGTCCAAGCTCCTGAGATGATGGGACTTGCCAGTCTAGCTGAGAAGGTGTTGGCATAGAGCCAGCCCTGCCCAGCATCTGCTGTGTGCTCCAGCCAGATTTAGATGGACTTTCTGGTCTACATTTCCCTCTTTGGAGACTCTGTGATAGTATAAAATAAAAATAAACCAGATTTTTTTTTTCAAATAGAAAACTCTACAAAGAATTTCTAAACATACACTTTGCTTTTAGGCAGTAAGAAATGCAGAATAACAACTCCCATATTCAAATGCCTGCCACGTTTTGCTTATGCTCTGGGAGGGATTCTGTCAGCCTTTTCCAAGGACTCAGATTCCTGTTTTCTCTCTGCTCAGCCTTGTTTACTTCTTTTCCCAATCTGCTCTCTTCTCTCTCTGAAAGATTGTGAAAATAAACAATAGGGAAGGGATTGGAGAAAAGAACAAGCTGTTTCAGTGGTTCCACAAAAGTGGTTTTGTGTGCTGTCTTCATTTCTATTCATTTATATATGACACGTAAAAAATATGGTTTTATATATAGAAGTACATTCACAATGTGTAGATTCCATTGTCAAGACTTCCATGAGAATAAAATGGTGAAGTGGAGCCATTCTTTCATAAAATTTTTCTTATAATTAGGAATTTCTGGGTATTTCTCTGTAATGAAATTCAGTAAGTAAAAACCAGCTAACATATAAAGAAGTTCCTTAAAAACGTATTTTTTATTATTTTTATTAGTGTTCCAAAGTTACTACACGAGTTTAACTCCCTGTCTTGATTATTCTTTTGCCTGTGTATATAACTGCCCATTCTTCTTTAGCATCAGCTGGTGAAAAAAATGAATTAAAAGCCCTGATTTTAATATGTAGCACATAATTCTTCATTTCCCAGGCAGGAAACAAATAACAAAGTGCTTATAAGTATCATATTTTGTGCCCATCTTCATTTAGAATGGCATTTAAGCAAATGCTTAAATACTGTTGACTTTAAGCACAAGTTTATGATGAAGTACCTGCTTGAATACTCTCTGTAAGCCGGATTTTTAATGCATTAAATGTTAAACTGGTGTGGGGCTAAGTGTGTATGCACCATGTGTGAGACTGTTTTTATTCTTAGAAGCCCTTTCCAAGAGATTACTGAAGTCTAATTTAAAATAATTTTGCCTGCTGTGTCTATTAGAAGTGACATTTAGAATGCCAGTACATTTCATAGTTTTGTGATGGTTTTCAGTCATTTTCCTTCTCAAGACGAATTGAATAATTAGCTTTAATGTATTGTCAGTATTTCTTTATCTGGGATACAATTCTTGCATCGAGAATACGCCCTCCAAATGAGGCTGTGTGTCTGTTCTGAACCCTTAGTTCATCCGTGGTGCACGTGCCTGGTGTCAACGACATCCAGTCTTCCTCCTCCACGGGCCAGAACCTGACACAGATATCCCGGCAGCTCAACCAGGGCCAGGTGGCCTGGACAGGAAACCGCCCCCCTTTTCCAGGACAGGTATTGATCTCCAGTGCTTTGTTTTCACGGTCAGGAAAGGTTTGCACTCTCCTCGCTTTTTACAAAAGTGTTGGTAAACCCATTTATAGAATTCATTTGTGGTTGGGGTGGAGCTGTGGCAGGGTGAGCAGCTGCCTCGTGTGTAGCTGCACTTCTGGGATGGTGGTCATTGAGGTGGCAGTGGCTGCACTGACCCAAACCCCACTGCAGGGTTTGGTCCTGCATTTGTTTCATGTGTGCACTGGATGAAGGAAAAAGGACAGATCTGCTTTAGTATTAACCCTGTGAATGAAATCTTTCTTGGACAGGACCTTGCACCCAGCAGTGTTACCCACTGTTGTCAGGGTGGGCAGAAGGGGCACGTACAAATCCAGGCATGGACTGAGAGCAGAGCTGCCCAGCCTGCTGCCCCTCCATTAGCACTGCCCAGTGCAGCTCACACTGTTGTGTGCTGGAGGAAGCAGCACATACCTCCACCAGATGCACTGTGCTTGTCAGTGTTAGCCCAGAAATCACCTCTTGTTTTGTGTAACAGTTAAAAAATGGTTTAAAATTCTATTAAAAGACAAATATTATGAAATAATCAAGTTTTATCATAATAATGCTGCTCTTAATCCCTCCCGAGTTCCCATTGTCTGGCAGGCTGGAATGGCATGTTGGAGTGGTCACTAAACAAATTTTCAATAAGTGAATTGTTTCCACATTAATCACTGATGATTCCCAGCCCTCAGAGTGTCATGATTATCTGTCACACCTGGTTAATGAAATCCAGTCACAACATTAACTCATTTGTCCAAATGATATGGAAGGTGCTGAAAATGACTAAAACAATTTACTCATCCCTCTTACTGCACAAATTCTGTCCCAGTCAACCAAGTTTGCATGTGAGTGTAAGGAAATTGGAATTACTTCTTCCATCTTAAATAAAGTAAAATGGAGCTAAGCCTTGCAAAACTGACATGCCAAGCTCCCACTGCCATTGTGGAAATCTTCAGAAATGTACAATTTCTTAGCTTGAAACTGAACTGAAGATTTAATAGCATCTTCCACATGTTATGTGCCTGTTGGGATCTGTTTTCCTCCCCCAGCTCCCCTGCATTTGCCCAAAAATCATAGAATCAATAAGTTTGGAAAAGACCTTAATGGTCATCAAGTCCAACCATTAACTCACTGCTGCCAATTTCACCAGTAACCCACATCCCCAGGTGCCACATCTACATATCTTTTAAACACCTCCAGGGATGGTGACTAAATATCTCCCTTGGGGAGTCTTTTCCCGTTCTTGACAACACTTTTGGTGAAGGAATTTTTCCTGCTGAGAAATGATGGGAAGTGGCTCAGTGAGCACTTCTCCCAGCTACCTCAGTGCCCTGGGGTGGATCCTGCCCAACCCATGGACCTGTGTGTGTCTGAGTGGTGTAGCAGGTCACTGACCTTTTCCCCTTGGATTGTGGGGGCTTCATTTGCTCCCTGTCCGTCTCTTCCAGGGAAGAACAGCTTCCTTTGCATGCATGGATTGCCAGTAGCAGTGCACAGCTGTCCAGAGGTGTAATCACCTTCAATTTCTGTTTGTGGGGTTGGGTAGGCAGTGGGGTTTTCTTGGGACTGCTGGACTTACTCATAATGTGGGAGATGTTCATAATCCGATTCTGTCTGTGCACCATACGTTAGCACATGACTTTGGATGGAACACTTCACTCCCTTTAGTCTCAGTGTACCTGTTGTACATGTCTCAAAGCAGCCTCTGCAGTGTTTAATCATTTGTGCAACATTCTGGGACATCCTGTGACAGAGCCATTCTGTAGGTGAAATGACAGCAAGCTGGATTTTAGTACCTTTGAAGTAACTCAGCTGCCCAGTTACAGCAGTGTTGGACTGTTTCTCCCCTTCTGCCAGGACTTGGTGATTCACCCTTCCAAGCCTTTTACAAAGCAAAATAACTGCTGCCTGTACTTCATAGCAGGGAGAGAAAGCAGCTCATTAGCTTTGAAACTTCTTTGGCCATTTAGTCCCAAGCACTGGAGACTCTGGTAATCTGAGACCTGCATGTCTCCTGCAAGACCTTTAGGTAACTGATTTTACTGTGGCACTGCAAAATCAATACACCTGGAAGATAAAGATGAGTTCTTCATACCTGCTGAGTTTGAGATTAATCCTCATAATAGTGGTGAAGGAAATCCTGGTTTTCCAAATAGCTCTGATACAGTGTGCATGTGAGCTTATCAGCAGGAGAGCTGTAAGTGTTGGTTTATAATCTGTTGTATTCCTTCTGCAGCAGTGAGCTGACTTGGACAGAAATGAAATACAGCTGAGACAGGAGAAACGTGCCTGTTGGCATCCACAGAGTTTATTTAGTCTTTGCTTTATGTTGTAAAAAGTGATTCTGCTGTGCTGTCCCCCAACAATAAAACTTTTTCCTTCTTTTCTGCTTTATTCCTCAGCAAATTCCATCTCAGTCTGGCAAGGCTCAGTCGTCTCCCTTTGGCATTGGAACAAGTCACACCTACCCAGCTGACCCATCATCATACAGCCCCCTGTCCAGCCCAGCCACCTCTTCTCCAAGTGGGAATGCCTACTCCAGCTTAGCAAACCGAAGTGCAGGCTTTGGTGAGTTTGAAATGAATGCACGTAGAAATGAAGGTCTTCGGCATTAACTTAATTAAAAATCTTACAATGTTTAATCAGTAAAAATTGTTTTTTATTGTTCTTTTGGTGGGTTAGTTGGGAAGCCCAGGTGGTGAAAGGGTTTTGCCTGCTGCTACTGCTTAGAGAGAACAGAACTGACTTGTTTCCTCTATGCTGCATCTCCTCCACATCCAACACACTTCAGAATATTGTCATTTTATAGTATGAGGGAACTTTCTTATTTTTTCCCAGTAAATGGTGTCCTGAAAGATTCAAAAGGTGCTTATATCACTAGTAACTATCCTCCCAAATTGTGGCCAGCTACTTCAATTTCTTTTTACTTCTCAGGAGAACACTTAAAAGGCACAAATTTGCTTTTTTTTTCCTTTTCTGTCTTCTTCACGTGGCATCCTCTTGCACTGAGATTGCATGTTGGAGTTTGGCTGAAAACAGGATTTATTTTGTACACCCAGTGTCACTAACCTAGTCAGAGTTGGTGCCATGTTTTGAAAAGGTTTTCTTTTCCTATTACATGCTAATTTGGTGCCTTTCAGCCTATCACCCAGTAGGTAACCCCTTGGTAAGTTCTCTGCGCTCCACCAGAAGAATAATATTCAAGAGTAAAAAATATAATGGATTCCATGGAAAATGTCACTGGGTGATAATAATGTGCAATCCCAAAAAGCACGGGTAGCAGTGTGCTAATGTGTGTAGTGTGCTCCTGTCCCTGGGGAGCACATCTGCCACAGACCTGTGGCAGACGGGTCCCTCCAGCGCAGACCTGTGCCTAGAAAAAGGGCATTGAGGTGGAGCTCTTGCCACACAGCTTATTCCTCCCTCCATTTCCACCAGGCATTGTACATTTGTTTATGAGACAGCCTTGTATTTCAGGCTTAAGCTACTTGGCAAGAACCCTTTCACTTAATGAGAAACATCTCCTGACCTACATCAGTTTGGGTGCTATTAATAACCCAGCCTTGACGGAGATGAACGGCTTCGACCGCCGGCTGGCAGGAGCTGTTCTGCTGAAAAGAAGCATCATTTGCTTCACTCAGTTAATTCCAGTGTGTTGTTCTGAGGGGAAAAAAAAATACAACAAAACAAACTTGCAGCTTGCTTTTAAAGGGTAACTTAGATGAATTTTATCTTGGCTCTTAAAATGTCCGCAGGGTTTTTGAGTCAGCTGAGTTACTGGTTGTAGTAATGTCAGTAGGGGAAGCACTGTAATCATCTACTTCAGATGTGATAGAAATGCATCACTACAGCCCATTTACTTTCCTGTAAAAACTTCCCTTTATCTGTTTTGCATGGCTTAGCTGGTAGCCAAAGGGATTGGGTTAAATAGGTGTCTGTATTTTCTGTAGTCATGACGGTGAGTAGTGGCAGATTTGACATGATTGAGTCTGGCTCTCAAAGATTTGGCATACAGGTGTGGAAGTTTAGCACAGGAAGTTTGGCACCCTTGGCAGAGGATGCTGGTGATCAGGAAGAACCAGACATGCACAGCTTGATCCTCTGCTGTGAGAGGGAAACAGGCAAAAACAGCTGGAGCAGTGATAGAGAAAAATATTAAAAAGAAAAAAGAGGAAGAAATGTTTAGAGGAAAAGCATAAGCCTGGTGGCAAGCTTTCTGAAATGCTAATTTGTAGAAGGAGGTATGGTAGCTAATGAATGGGAAATTATCCAAAAATATTATAACTCAGTGGCAGTCTATAGGAATGCAGGGTAAAATGAGTCCAGCTTAAGTGTAATCTGTTACTGTACTCATGAAAAATGTATATGTAATAGGTAACCAAATCAATGTGTGGCAACATGCTTTTTTTTCTGGTAGACCATTTAGAAGAAATTAATCTCCTTGAAATCATCATTTTAAGTGTATTTACAATAAAGGCTTACTATTTGTGTTACTGTCGAATGTAAATGGCCTGAGACTTTTAGGAAAGTATCACCATATTGACAGGATAATAATTTGCTGTGAACTGCATAGTACATAAATCACTTTGCAGATGTATCACTGGAGGACAAGACAGTCCAGCAATGCCTGTATTTAATCAGCAAGTCTATTGACTGTTGATCATACTGTTTCTACATCTGATTAAAAAAATCCTGTATCTGCTTACGTGCTTCTTAGATGAGTAGCAAACTGTGCACTCACTGCTCCGCAAGAATTCAGTGTTTTGAAGAGAAACAGCATTCAGATGGTGACGTTTGGTTTTTAAGTGAAATGAAAAATATTCCTTATTATTGATTAAAAAACAAGGGGGGGATGCTTGAAAATTGTCTTCCAGTGCCTGGCTCACCGTGTCACTGTGCATTTTGCTCTGGGCAGTTCATGGCTGTGCAGCCATGGCCCTGAGCTTTGCTCTGGGGCTGAAACTCCCTCCAGCTTCCTCCTCCCGGGGCTGGTGCCGCTCAGGACCTTTCTCCAAGGCTCCTCTGCAAATCCAGGCGCTGATGGATGCCGCCCCAAAGCAGGCAGATGTTTTGGAGGAGCCGCTCTCTGACTTCTGCCTCTTCTTCCCCCATCCAGCTGAAGGTGGCCAGAGCAGCGGGCAGTTCCAGGGGAGACCGTCCGAAGTGTGGTCGCAGTGGCAGAGCCAGCACCACAACCAGCAGAGCGGCGACCAGCACTCGCACCCGCAGCCCAACCAGACCGAGGTGTTCCAGGTGAGCAGTGCTCAGTGAGCCCAGACCCTCTGGTGACCCCTCAGTTCTGAGTTGGAGCCGTGGCCCTTGAGGGATCAGGGTGCAGCAGGGCCTGGAGCACTTCCCTGCTGCTGCGTGCTGCCATAGGCCTGCACTGCCCTTAGCTGCCCTGGGCTACTGAGGTGGTTTGGGTTTCTGCCACACAGCTGCATCTTTGCTGATGTAGAACGCTGTTTTCCCTTGTCTCTGCACCCTATACTTAGGGCTTTCATCTCCTGTAGAGAAGCCATGAAGTATTCCCAAGTGGACTGTCTTTCTTATCCTGGTGCTGGCCTCCGACATCTCAAGTTCAATTAGATATCAATGTCATTCTCTTTGAGAATTCAAGCAGGAAAGGAGTCTGATACTGCACAGAAGATAGTGGACAATAATTTTTTAAGGCTAAGCCCAGTCAGATATCAGATAGGTGGTAAACAGTTGTCTTCAACTACCTAATGAACTATAATTCTGAGTCTTGACTACAGATAGCAAAGTCAGGTTGCCTAATAACATATCTGTCCTTGTATAACTGGTTTTTAAATTAGATGAAGAAGACAGTTTACAAGAAAACAATGCAGATAAATGCAGGAAGGACAGACAGTTCAAGCCCCAAGCAAGGTTTAGAAGTGAGATGTCTCCTTGTCTTTTGGAAAGCAAATTCACCTGCAAGACTGGGCTCGTGCGCGGCTGCTCGCAAGAACGCTGCAGAAGAGCTGTGAGCATGGGAATATTCCTGTGTGCATGAACCATTGCTTTCACAAAAGATCAAACAACAGCACTTCATCTGGAATAACTGCCTGCCTGCGTGCTCTTAGCCCACAGCCCAGGCAAGATTGGTCTGTTGCATCTCTTTGAATTAGCCAAGGTTAATCGCTATCCAAGAGGATGTTCAGGGTAATTCCAGTGAAGCTGATGACAGTATGGTTTGAAGGCCAGCAGAGACATGGGGCTCCAAGCAGTGTCTTGCTTGTTTCTTAACAAACTTCTCATGAAGTTAGTGGAAAGGAGGACCGTGGGATAAAAGGAGATCAGAGCTCTTGGAGGTGAGCATGCATTTGGACGGAATTAAGAAACTTGGGTGAGTTCAAAGGCCTCCAAGAAGTTGCTTGGATTGTGCCCAAAGTCAGCCCTGGGTTAGCTGGGCTTAAGGAGAGAGGCAGACTCAAGGGGAGACCTTGCTGGATCTGTGCCTGAGGAGACTTTGCCACAGTGGCCCCAGCAGCAGAAATGCCTTCAGAGGTGGAAATGTAGACAGGAGGGGCAGCTTTGCTTCCCTTTGGCTGGGAGAGAATGTGGGAAAACATCAGATAAGTCCAAGTTTTGGTCAGAAAATGGAGGCTGACCCTGGCAGCTCAGGCACTGCCAGTTGTGTTCACAGTCTCTCTCACCACATTGACAAGGATGCTGTGAAGATTTCGGATGGATTTTAATCAGTCTTTATTTTGGAGGAACTTCCCAGTACGCAGCAGCTCTCAGTTCTTTCGCAGAGCAGATCCCGTGAGCTTTCTTACTTGTTTTTTTGGTCTTGTTTTATTGTGAGGATAATGAGCCATCCCTGGCAAGACTTGGCTTTGTGGTAAGAGCTTATTATTGTAAGGACTGACAGGAAAAGCAAGCATAAACTCTGGTTTTCCCAGCAAGGGATATCTTTTCCCTGTGGCTTCAGTCTCCGGCTGAGAGGAAAGGTTGAGTGTTTTTTGAAGCCTCCTGCAGAGACCTCACTTGGCTCAAGACACATGAGAGCAATTACCACAAAATCCCATTTCTCCTGAGAAGTTCCTGCTCTTTCCTCTGCCTCTGTACATTCATTAAAGATGCTTGGGCACCTTGTTAGCTGGGGTGGATGTCCAGTCTTGAGTGTTCCACAGAGCAGTGTTCACCTAGAGAGTGCTGGCAAGGAAGTGAGACCTTGCCCAAAACTATCCTGACACAGCTGGAGCTCCAGTGTGTGAGATGATGTATACTCCCCATGCAGTGAAACCAGAGAGTTTGCTTCTCTCAATATGGAGCTCCCATTCCAAGGGGAGCTGTTTGAGTCTGGGAGGAGTAGGAGGCAGCTCAAATGTGTTTTATTTCAGAGGAGAAATCCAAAACTTCTTTCCTGCTTAAGTCCCACCTCTTGTTCAGAAACACTCCAGCAAAACATGAGTAGCACATAAACCTTAGCCCAGCCCTCTGCACAGGTCTGGTTTTCACCTTATTTATCTAAACTTGGCCTTTTCTGGTTTTACACTGAAAAGATGAGCAGGAAACAGTTTGTGTCTGGATAATGTGTTGGCAAGTGAGACTTCACTTTGATTTTTCCTTACCATGCAGGACATGCTGCCGATGCCAGGGGATCCAACACAGGGTACTGGCAATTACAACATTGAAGATTTTGCTGACCTGGGCATGTTTCCACCATTTTCCGAGTAGCTTGCGAAGCAGAAATGGAAGTTCTTCTTCTCCAAGGCCATTTCAGTGTAATTTTGGCGCTGCTTTTTCTGTGTTGCATTTCTGTAGAAGCTACTAAACCAGAAGAAACATTTCTCACGTTTCAGATAGCGGTGTAGGGCTTGCTCTCTCCTCCTTGGGGTGTGTCAGTGCCATCAGAGGAGCTCCAGCACTCGTTAGTGTTCATTGACAGCTCCATTGTTTTTTATTTTATTTTATTGTCATCTACCTCAGAGATAAAAATTTTGCTTGTTTTTAAAAAAAAAATCTCTGAGTCTCAAATATTTGAATGTGAATGATACATAATATTTCCTTTGAATGGTAATTTTTCAGTAGATAAAGTAACAAAGACTAACAGAGAAAAGGTAAGGTCATGTCTCGTTACAGTGCCTACTGCAAAATTTCGATGCCTTGCTTTAAGCTTAAGTTCCTGAAAGCAGACACAGTATTCTGTTTTCTTTGATTCTTGTAGGTTATAGGTCACTTTAAATGTTGAGATTAAGCAACATAATGTAGGCCTCTCTCACCAGAAGATTCAGCTCTGCCTTTTCTAACTTAAACTTGAATGTGTGTACATTTTGGTACTTTATGTATATCTTGTGCTGTATGAAGTGATTTCCTGTACTGGTTTCTTTTACCTTTTCAAAGGGTGTACTGAAAAGGTTGATGATGTATGTGAAGGATTTGAATATCGTGGGAGTCTCCATCACTTCACATAGGTGTTCTTAACTTTTAATTCAGGTGGTTCTCTATTCAGAACAAACATTTACTTACATAAGCTATTAGTCTGGTTTTGCACTGAATTGAGGCCTATAACCTTGTACATTTCTCACTGGCTGCTTTAATTATTATTGTTCTTGCTTTCCCAAAAATATTGCCTCTTAAAAAATGACTGTAAACACATCAAGATTGCATTTTCTATATTAGCTTCATTACCTTTCTGTGAAGTACTTTTTTATACTGTGAAACCTCACGTTTTAACAGTGCAAGGTGGTGGCCTGTTACTAGGAAATCATTCAAGCTCATTTGCTGCAAGCAGTGAGATGGTTTTGTAGTGTGTAATTTTTTTAGAGTGAGTTGGTAATAGATATTGATTGGACTGTTGTCCACTGCATACACAGTGATAACTTGAATTTTTGCTTGGATTCCCAAGCAAAGTCTTCTGTTAAACCCTGTTAACCCTATTCCGTTAAATATGGGATTTTCAGCTGACCAAGTTTGTTGAGGACTCTTGACTGCTCTGAATGCCACATTGCATTTTGCTTTTCCACAGAGGTAAGTTAATGACCTTCCTCTTGGGCGAGTCACCTGCCATATATCTTCATCAGAGATGTGGTAGGAATCTTTTTGTTCACTGTTTCATGTGCATGATGAGTTACAGGGGTTGGATTGTAAGGGTTTTATCCTGATCATTTCTTCTGGGATGGGAGGCAAAGGAATCACTCACAAAGCCCCAAGGTCCTGCATGCAGATTGTTCATAACCTTTGAGGCTGGGTGTTGGTAGGCAGTCTCTGCAGAGGAGGAAGGGGCAGCTTCCCTCAGCTTTTGGACGTTCAGGAGCCATCACAGACCTTGAAAGAGCAGCCCAGGGCATAGCCCTCATCCAGAAGATCTCAGTCTGTGCAGCAGTTCTGAGCCTTCACAGGATTAAGCTCTGCCTTCTCATGGCCCCTCTCGAATTCTGGGGTGTCTCTGAGTGGGGACACAGTGCACGTCACCACAGTCCATATTTTAGGGATAACATCGTGGAGAGCAGGCAGGCCCTGCCCCACAGCCCACTCTGGCCATGCAGGTGAGCTGGGACATGTGGTCCAGGGACACAGCTGGCACAGATGGGGCTGTGCCCATCTGACACTGCTGTCCCAGCCTTCTCCCAGATCAGCATGTGGCATTCAGTAGCCAGGAAGAGTCCTTCTTACTATTTCTTGCTAAATCTGGGACCAATCTCTTACCCTATGTGCAAGTGGGGCTAGGGAGTCTTCTTTTAGGACAGTTTTGTATATCTCTAGACATGGTATTAGAGAGGCCTCAGATCTCCTGGTCTGCACTTGCCTCACCAAATGACACTGAGAACAAAGAAAAAACCTATCTCTTCTCCCCCAGAGATCAGGAAAATACCATCTTAGGTGAGCAAGCCATGTGCTTACGCACTTTTCTTTTAAATACATGGATGTTTATTCTCTTGGAGCCATCTCCCTTTCCCCTCACGCTGCTCAAATGAATGACTGCTCATGGAATTGGAGAGGCAAAGCTCTGCTGCCTCAGAGTAAAGTTCACTGGTGTCTCTAAGAGGTGCCTGGATGCTGCACCAGTGAGTGAGGTGCTCAGTGTCTGTGCAGGGTTTTGAGAGGGGCTGCTTATGAGGGAGGGAGCAGTCTGTGAGCAGTGTGTGTCTCTGCACAGAAAATGCTTGACATGATAAATGTCAGTTCTTCCAAAATTTTTATAAATTTTTCCATAAAATGAATAATGAATTCAGCAAAAAAGTGCTGTTCCTGTGTTTTATTTTACCCAACAAACTGCTCTAAGTATGTTTATAGTTTATTTTACTTTCTGAATTCAATTTAAAAATAAGGTTTTTAAAGTCATTTTCTTTCTCCTGACATCAGCAATGATAACTTCCTCAGTGTGTTGTGGGTTCTTTACTCCTGGAGAAGGCTTCCCGTGTACAGATTTTGGTCTGTAGTTAAAGTGCACTGTTAGAAGAAATTTAAGCACATCTCTCTTTTTCTTGTTGTTTTTTTGAAGTCAGTACGCCTGAGGGATCAGAGCATGGACTGCTTCTCATCTTATGGACTCCTCCTGCCTTTCTGGTTGGGAAAGGTGATGGCTGCTCTCCTGATGGCAGCCTGGATAGTGCCAGGTTTGGGTTTCCCTGTCAGCCGTTTCTCTTGTGCCATCCCAAGCCAGCGCTTTATTCTTGGCATTTCCCCCCTTGCCCTGCTCCTCTGCCATTCCTGGCCATCCCATCTCCCCCAGCCCGGCTGGGAGGCGTTGGGCTGCCCTGCCCTGCCCTGCCCTGCCCAGCGAGGAGGGAGCAATTCACGAGTTTGGCAACTTTGTGCTTCTGAGCGAGCAGGCGCTGCAGGTGAGGCTTTGTTCGCGCTGCCCCGGCCCCGCCGTGTCCGTGCCTGCTGCTCCCAAACAGCCCCAGCTCTTGTGGCTGACAGAGCTGGGCAGCCTTGGCTGTGCTGTACCTTGTGTTTGGTTACTACAGCGACTTAACTTATCCTATAGCTGCAGTTGTAAGGTGCATTGGGAATGCTGATGTTTTTATTACGTGCTGTCAGTGTAGCTTTGTCGGCACTTTGGCTTCCAATTTCCAGAATTTCATAGGTGGTGGATTTCTCATTCCTTTTGTGTTCTTTTTCTAAGCTGGGAATAAAGCTGTGATTTCTGAGCGAACTGTTGCAAACACAGTGATTCTTGAAACTGGGTCTTTTGGGTTTTAAACTAATGGAGCAAGAAACTGCAAAAGATGGTCTGGGTGAGTTATTTCAAGGAGCAGACATGTAGGCTGAGACAGTTTTAGATACTAAAATATTTATATTCATTTATTCAGTCAAACAATCCAAGACTCCATCACATTACTTGTACAAGTGCTACTGGCAGTACCTACAGTGATGCTTTAACCAGATAGTTCCATTTGTAGTTTTGTTGCCTTTTCTTTTCTTTTGAAGTGCAGTATGAAACTGTAAATACTTCTTGCAGAACTGCCTTTTTAACTCCTAATTACTTTTGGCACAGTGTTAAATAGTGTTGGATTTACCTGATTGCTATGACATATATTTTTATACATAGGTGTACTCTTTTTTCGAGAATAATACAGCCATTTTGTCATTAATGCCTTACTGGTGTCATACTGCTGTTGCTCTTTGTTTGCAAGGTATCGAGTGGACTAATTTCTAGTTCAAATATTTTCACTTTTCCTGGCAGTGCTCAAGTTTGGCTTCAGGTGATTTTTGCCAGAGCCCCATTTTTCACAGTTGTTAACTGTGAGAAGAAGAGAATGTGGGCTTGGGCTTGTTGCTGTTAATGGAGCAAAGAAAAGGTGATGGCATCTAATTGTCTTTAAAAGGTCAGTCTTTTCCTACTCCAAACCAGAGTGCATTTCATGAAACTGATGACTGTGGGCACTGATTACTTTGTGTAGATTAATGGTCTTTAAAAAAGAAAGGGAAAGAAAATAAAAAAGAAAACAACTCCAAAAATGGGCTTCTGTCATTGTTAGGCACTTGGTTACGTATCTGTTTAAACTCTTCATATCGATGTGAAATTGTGCTGTGGATAAAGTGTATTTTGTACTTCTGAATGTTCTATATTTATGACTAACAAGTACAGAATCAGTTGTGTGTATGTATAACTAATAACTGCCTTTTTAAATTTCATTAAAATAAAAATGTCATGAGCTGTTGTTAATTCCTGTCTTTCTGTAAATAGCTAAAATATGCTGTCGGGAATTGTCAAATAAGAAATAACCCTGAATTATAAGAACCATGCCAAAAATCAGAAGATGAGGCATTGATGTTTGTCTTTAAAATCTCCTCCAGTGCTGTGTGGTTGGGGACAGGATGTTCCCCTTTTATCTGTCTTGTAAAGGCTGTCCAGAGGGAGCAGGTGAGGAACGATAGTTTGACAGCTCAACTTTGGAAAGTGCTCCAGAAAAACATTAATTAACAGCCTGTTCTACTGATGATGCTGAGATGTGTGAATTGGTGTCTGTATTGTAGAGGGTGTCACTAGAACACAATTGGTTTGAGCTAATTCATGGTCTGGGGCAGTATTTATTCACTCCCTGGGGTGGTATCACAGTGGTTTCCTTGTCTACCTTTTGGTCTCATTGTTCCAAGTTAAAAATACTTGTATCCTTGCCACAAACATTCTGGTGACCTTTTCAGATTTCCTATGTAAGGCACATTTGTCTTTCACTGTGGATCTTCATTGCATTTATGTTGTTATTGCTTTGTCAAGTTGATACTTTGTGAGCAGGATTTACCTCGCTCATGAATCCGAAAAGCTGGTGACTGTGCCATGGCAGGAGCTGAGGACACTGTGCTCCAGGCCCTGCATTCCTGGCACGGGGTAGGTGGTGTTTCCACAGCTCATACTCCATTTTTAGGGCTCTGCCTGTGGAGAACAGGCGTGGGCTCTGCTGGGACTTGGCTGGAAACTGGGGCACTGGGATGGGATTAATCAGATGCAGCCCCCCCTGCTCTGCTGGGCTCTGCTCGCTGTGTGCTCTTCCCAGAGACACAGCTTGGTCAGTCAAAATGGGCCATTCGTGCTGTTTTGCTGTGAAAATTAGGTTTTCAATGAAGTGATGTTCTTCTGGCATTTGCTCAGGTGCTGGTGAGCATCTCTGGTGAAGGGCCATGTGCCAGACCTTGAGCCCCGTTTGGAAGTGCTGTCACTTCCATCCTGGCAGCTCTTTGCTGCTTTTCCGGTGCACTTTAATAGGCTTGTAGCTGCTTTTGAAGAACATTATCCAAACAGAAAGGCACACAGAAAATGGGTGTTGCACCCATGCCAAGCAGGGTACAGTGTGGTTGCGCTGTTTTAAGATCCCTCCTAGCACTCCTTTGATGTGGGTCGTCATTAGCTGTGCTCTCACGTGCTAAATCAAGTGTACTTCTGGGCACCGTGGTGACAGCTGGGTGTGGGAGTGCTGGGAGGTACTGATTTTGTGTGGAATCTGGGTCTGCAGTTGCTGGATGTGGAATGGAGCCACGTGTTTGGTGACTGATGGTCACTGATGGTCTCAGCAGGACACGGTGCTAGAAATCCATCCAGGCTGGCACGAGGGGAAAACATGCAGCTAAGGCTCACTGTGTTGCCACACTCACCATCTTTGCCTCTGTCAGCTGGCACTAATGAATCATAACAACAGGTTGAGTCTTCATTATGATGACAGAAATATATTTTCCTTTATTTTTCCATGGGAGCTATTTCTTAGCCACATTTCTATCAAAATACCATCATGGTTCAGGAAGTATTACTCATTTAATTTTCCCAGTTTCTCTCCAAGTTGTATATAACAGGGACAGATACAGGATGAATTCTTCCATCCTTTTTTACCAAGTTTCAGCATATTCCTGGTTGAAAATACTTGGCAGCATCTTTCTTCAAACTTTGAGGTCTGTCCCACATAAAATGAAATGGAATTGCTTGAGCTGTATTAATGGATTTGGGATCATATCCAGGGGTTGCTAGGGCATCTTTTCATTAGCTCTGGAAAAAATTATCTTCTAATTATAGACTGGCACTAAATACTAATATACAAAGTGTGCCATTTGGGACCCAGTTGAAAAAAATGTCACTGCTGGGCTCACCCTGGGCAACGCAGCAGTGCAGAAGGGCAATGCCATGGCTTGTGCAGACAAAAGTGTAAGGGCTGTGCACACACCACTGCAATGACAGCTGTGCAGACAGAGCCTGGGGACAGAAGACAGCCCCAGCTGCAGCTTTGGAGCTTTCCCCAGTACACACACCCCTTGTTAGAGATCCCCCAACACTTTGGTGTCCTGCTGCCTGTTAAAAATAGCAAGTGCCTCTTTTCACTTAGGAAGGTGAGGTTTTAAATACTTGGAACGTTTTTAAAAAGAAGAAGCAGTGCAAGGTTGAACTACTTTGGTGCACTCTGTCATCCCAAACATGTTTTGGGTGGCTCTCAGAGCCTTCCCCCAGTTGCTGCCCATCCCTGGCTGTGCTGTGGCTAATGACCCTTCCCTTGGAGCTCAGTGCAGTTCTGTGTGTGGCCCTGATGGGAAGCGGCTTCAGTCTACAAAATAAAAATCCCAAGATAGTTATTTTCCATTTAGCACTGGAATTACTGACCTGATAGACCCATTGCCACTGAGGAGCAAGGATTTTGAAGACCTGAGTTGCTGTTTGCTTTGTTGTCCGAGGCTTCCAATTTGCTAAATGAACACACAAGAGAAGACGCTGCCCTGGCACTTGTCAACACGACCCACTGCCTCCACTGCAGTGCATGTAGCAGGGGGCAAAGGCTGGATAAGAATACATCCCACTCAGGGAAGGCATTTGTCCAGTGGAAATGTCTCAGAAGCAGCCCTCCCCTCCCTGCATGGCATTTCAACACCTCCTGGATGTGACGGACAAGGGATACCAAAGCCTGACTCACAGAGGGATTGTAAATGCTGTGGGATTGCTGCTTCAGGTAAATCACACTCAAACAAATGTTATATAGTTTCTGGTTCACATAATTCCGAGCAAAAGTCATCAGCAGGCAACACTGTACAGTGCTGTTGCTGCTGCTGCTGAATTAAATGATATTTCATTTTAAAACGGGACTGTTAATGGCTGGAAAAAATTGTGCTATAGTGAAAGAAAGTCTGGGTTTGGACAGTGATTTTCTGCTGTGTCAAGGAGTCGTGGCCTCTTCAATACCAAGCCCATGTGTCATCGTGGTTGTCTTGTGTAGTCAGGAAAAGTTCTGCCCAATTATTTATTTGGTGACGTAGCAAGGGATCTTTGTCATTGTACCCACAAAACTCAAACACTGAATGTTTGCATCCATTCTGATACGGCACGGAAAACTACCAAGCCCTCTGACTGAACAATGTTTGGGTTTTAATCTATGAAACCCTGAAAGCAGATGGTTGCAGTTTTGTGAAAAATTTGCAGAATTGATACTTTGGTAACTTGAAGTGCTTATCTTTGCATTTGTCTGTTTAAAAACCTGCATTTGGTGGGGTTGAGAAAAAAAGTATTCATTGAAATTTGTGAAATTCCTGTGAAAAGTTTTAATTATTGAGAAACTATAAGGCATTATGCACTTCTTTTAAGCTATATTGATACCCCCAGAGATGCACAGAGATGCTTAATCTAATGGAGTTCTGAATTGGAGTTTATTTAGATTCTTCACATATTTTTTTGTGACCTCTGTGATTTAAGGTCAGAGACCTCAGCAGGGAGTCAATGGAAGTTGTCACTTTAATCATTTTCGTTCTAAAGGTTCATCAAAGTTATGCAAATTGACCTAAATTTTCAGATCCTGCTGAGGGAGTGGGGTTCTGCACTAACCTGCTGAGGCTGACCTGGATATATCAGCTGGCAGTGAAATACTGGAGCAAACCCGCTGAAGCAAGTGTCAATTATATAAATAAGGCTACTAAAAGGCAAAAATCTTAATCCAGTGAAAGGTAAGATTTGATATTTATAGATACACAACACTTCATCACAGAACTGTTGAGCTCAGGCAACAGATTTCCTTTGACAGGTTTGTAAAATCCCCATTCTGTCCCTTGCACCACCGTGCCGGGGAGGGGTGGGTGGATTTTTGTACTAATGTTGATAAGGTGTCAAGGCAATTTTACAAGACTCTTTTTAACACCAGCCAAGACTCCAGCATTGAAAAAGAGAACTTTATTAGCAGGGGTGGGAATATCAGATAACAGATTCCTGTTTTCCTCTTGGTTTTGTGCTTGTTCTCCCATCAGGAGCATGTTTCACAGCCATTTAAAACACTGGAGCTGAGCTTCCAGCAACAAGTCCATTAATAGCTCTGACTTTCAGGAGGTTCTAAAATTGGGTTAAAGATACCCTAAAGGCACAAATTTCTTTGCTGTTTAAGTCTGCCATCCAGAAGAGAAAATGTTTCTCTCAAAAAAAGCTTCTAGTTATTTCAGTTGTTTCTCTGAGAAACTAAATGCTGTGTTTCTCAGGTTTGTTGATTCCCTGTTACCTATGAAATTGAGGTAAAAACAGTACTTTTCTCCACTGTGCCCAGAAATGCCACTGAAATGGTTTCCAGCTTCCTCACCAGACTCGGAGCTGGGCAGTGGAGGAGGAGAAGGTCTGACTGCTGAACCACAGGTCACAGCAGGGCTTTGCAGCCACGGCCGTGAGTGTGCAGGAGGTGCAAACCTTCCATCAGAGAGTTTGTGGGGAAAGGCTGCCAAAGGTCCTGCTGTTTCCATGCTTGGCTGGACAGAGGCTCCGTTGCCCAGGTCTCGAGCTGGGGAGAGCCCTGCTTTCCCAGGGAGTCCATGTGGTGCTGTACCTTCAGTGGTCTGGGATTCAGTGGGCTCAGCTCCAGCCCTCAGCCACAGCGTCAGAGAAACACGAAGACCCTGCCGTGGTCGCTGGCCCTGAGCCAGTTAAAAGGTCCGTGAGGCCTCCTCAGCCAGGCAGAGCTGCCCCAGGACTGAACATCCACAGCCACAAGACTCAGGCTGTGACCACCTCCTCACCCACTGACTCACCCCTTGCCCATATCCAGAAGTCCTGAGAAAGTGCTCTGTACCACAGCACCTGTCAGACGTTCTGCTGCCGAGCTGTTCTCACACCTGACCTTCTTTAAAGAGCAGACCAGTTCTCCAAAGTGATTCAAGTTGTTGACAAAAGTCCCCTGAGGTTGCTGACAAAAGCCCAGGCAGAGTCTCTCAGCGTAGCCAGTCCCTGAATTCTGCAAGCAACTTTTTATTACAGGTCCTGAGACACTGAGAAAGGAGAGACCATCCTGATGTAGCACAATAGCTGTTGCCTGATTTGGAACTTTGTTTTGCTGGAGAATCTCCAATATCCCATCAAATAAAACCCTTTTTAACAGCAGCCAAACACAAAAACAGCAGTTCCCAGATGTGGCCAGTGGGAGAAGTAAACAAGGAATATCTTTAATGGGTAAGATCACAATTTAGCTAATGTTTTCCTATAGGATTAATTCCTAGAACTATGGATTGGTGTCCATGCAGTTTGTAGACAAATGTGAAGGCTACCCTGTAATCTTGATGCTGTGGCAAAAGTGTCCTGGATTTGAAGGAATCTAAGAAGGAAGACTCTAAACTCAGTGTCACATTGTAGGCCCTAGTTCAGTATCATTGAACTATCAATTATATCAATTTAGGTTTTATTTGATTTTGAACCACCTGAGCTAGAACTAGAGCCAGTCATTCCATGGTGCTTAAAATCCTTGTTGTGCAAGTTCCTGTTCAGATGTAATATTTGATAAGGCTCATAAGCTTTTTGGAAATTGATGGTTTTTATCCATTAGTATCCCTGCCCTAAAAGTTAGCGCTGCTGCTTGTTGTCTTTTTTCACTTCACTAAGGATCTGCAAAGCTCTGGGGGGGTCTCCAGGAAGGTTTTGCTCATTGCTGGGAAGAGGGACAAGCTGTTGCCGCACACTCATGGATGATCTCAGTTTGGATCAGGACAACCTGCACAGGACCATGTCAGATGTATCATTTCTGATTCAGAACTGGCTATGGCAAACCCACCAGAGGTGGAGGAGAAGCATCTCCAATCCATCCCTCCACAATCTTTATTTGTGTGTTTCCAGCCCTGGGTGCCACATCAGGGCTCTGATCCTCTCCCACCCCAGGACTAACGCGTGGATCTTCGGCATCACGCTATGATGAGGAGGTGTCACTTTGGGACAGTGACATACACGGGGCTTAGATGACTCTGGGCACCAAACCAAACCACTGGTGACCCAAAATTACAGCGTGGGAGTTCCTGACTGCTGGGCCCGTGCTCATTCCACTGGACCACACTGCCTCCTGTGAAAATATGTTTTAATGCTATCTGGCCAGCTGTGTAAACATGTCAAGAGACAACCATGTAAAACTGAACTACTCCCATTAGGCAAGTTACAGTCTATTTTATTTGTAAGCACAAATCCTAAATCCCTCCTCTACGATGATATTTTCACAAACAGAAAGTAAGGAAATTAAAAACAAAAGCATTACAGAAAATGTTGATGTTTGGGGCTATGGGTGACCTGACCAAGTTCATTTCCCCTGGAACAGTGAGCCTCTTCCTCTCTGCCAGACTCTGCTTTCCAGCCTGGTTCCTGATTTGAGAGCTGGTTTTGGGGACAGATGGGCTGGTGCCCATATGGCAGGTAGGAAAGGCACCTCTTTCCACCTTATGAGATTTCCTCAGCTGATGACCATCCACCCCTGCCTAAAAATATATTGCTATAAGAATTAAAGCTGTCAGTTAATGAGTCTGAGCACCCTCAATGCTCAGTGTTGTGTTTTCTCATTCTGCCTGTATTATGACAAGACAGAACTTTGCCTGGTGTAGGACACAGCCAGCCACCCAACAAGCGATCTTTATTCTTTTACTAAAATGCCTCTTTTCTGTCTGTGCATTGCAGGGTGCAGAAGAACAAGGGATCTATTTAACACTAATGTGACCCATCCTCCCAAATGCAGTTGTAGCAGCATCTAATACAATGAATTTTTGCTGGGTTTTGTTATAAAAAACAGAGGATGGGTTGCCATTTACTACCACTCTGAGGATAAAAAGCAGTGGGTTTGGGTAAGTAAAGTGCCTCAGAACTGGCGTGAGCCGATTCCTCTGACAAAATGTTTCAATTTGTAGTGGCACCCACATCTTAAAAGGAAAACCTCTGCTGTACTCACTCCCTTGTTCACTGTCAAGGACCCTTCTCTTGGCTGTGTAGGTGGCACCAGCATCCCAGGACTCAAATCGCTTCCCTGTGCTCCAGCGTGTGGGCACAGCTGCACCAGAAAATAGTGACATTTCTCACTTCAGACAGTTTGGTTCTGGTTCTTGTGTTAATGCAGTTGCTAAGTGACAGCATTTCCCTGATCCCACCGCTCCACACTCCACTCTTAGCACCGGAATGCTTTCACCACAGGAGCAGACTCTGGCTCGCAGCTTTGCTCTTAACATGTATCACGTTGTTTCTGCAGTGTTTATCTGTAGTACTTTCTCTGCTTCTCTCCAGCAGTTACATGTAGAGCCAGGTTCCCCAGGG
Source organism: Nicator chloris (assembly GCA_013400495.1). Taxonomy (NCBI): domain Eukaryota; kingdom Metazoa; phylum Chordata; class Aves; order Passeriformes; family Pycnonotidae; genus Nicator; species Nicator chloris. The sequence goes on along the minus strand of WAAE01016488.1, from coordinate 214,968 downwards.
AGGTGGACCCATGCAGGGCTGGAGATCCAACGCTGTTCCTCTGCTGCTGACTGCACAGTGACAACACGAAAGAGAAACATTCACCTGCTGTGTCACCTGCAGCAAACTTGTCTGACAATCTTCAAGGTCCACAGAGGTTTTCTGGGGCTGGAGTCTGAATGACAGCAGTAAGTAATGAGCCAAGCACTGCAAAAAGCACAGCTCAGCTCAGGCTGGGACTCTGAGCATTGATAAGGAATTATTTTATTCTTTGTTCAAGGGGATTGTGTTGGAGCCTGCAATCCCCACTCATGCCATCATGTTGGACAGTGGATAATAGAAACCAAAAGGCACTCTGTCACAGTGAAAGAAATCACAGATGATTCAGAAATTCCAGGTGTTCTAATAAAGCAGGAATGCCTGGTACAGGCAGGAAGAAAGTTTGAATGTTGAATGTTAAAGAAAACGCCCGGGTTGGCAGTGCTGAGAGCGGATATTTCTCACAGAGCAAATCATGGGTAGGGAGTTCTCATGACTTATTTCTTATCTGGGTTTCCTGCTGGGACCATTGCTTCCACGATTTCCCCCTTCCTCTTGCCCTTCCCTTTCCCATCCCCAGCCCTCTCTGGGCTGGATTTCTCTCCAGGGGGTGGCCCCACCCGTTGGGTGAGAAAATCCCTCTATGGATGTGTTGAGTGTGGTACCTGCCCCACGTACAGAGATTTGGAGCTGACAGCAATAGCAGTGAGGTGGATCAACCTCTTACCTGGCCTCAGTCCACCAGCAGAGGTGGTGTTCTCCCTGGGTGGGCAGCTCTGGGTCTCTCCCACTCTGGGAGTGAGGAGGAGCTGTGCACCCGAGTGGAGCCATGCACAGAGCGGGCAGGCTGGGGAGTCCTGCCGGGCTCACAGGGAGAGGCTTCACCAGCCCTGTCCTGAGCAGGCAGCTGTTGGCAGCTGTGTGAGGCTGCAGGTGGGTCCCTCAGATCTGACTTTCTCACACGGGGCTCCTCCACTCTCCCTGATGCTGAGGCTGGAGGAAGAGATGCCTTGTAAGCTGTCTGAGGGGATGGACTGGCTCTGAATTCTGCTGACAAGGACTGTGGTGGAGCAGTTTTGTAGAGGCCTCAGCTCAGGGCAGGTTTTTAGCAGGTGTTGAGGTCTCCCTGAAGCCAGTTTCCGGAAGGCTGAAAGCAGCCTTTCAGCATTACTTGTCAGGACATTGGATGAGAAAACATTTTTCTTTAAACACTAGTTTCTTCAAAGCAAGATGTGAAAAGCAAGAAACCCTTCTCAAACTAGAACTTGCTTCCTAGAGCAGAACACCAAAACTAATGAAAGCCAGGTGCCTTGGCCTGTCCCAGGAGCAGGAAAGGGAGAAAAAACCAACCTCAGCAACCTGAAAATCTACAGTTGCAGGAACCTGCTGCAGTGCCCAGCGTCTCCCAAGCAATAGAAAAGCCCAAGAAGGACATGTGTTTGTGGCACCAAAACATGATGTGTACAGCCAGTGGAGGGGACTGGAGCTGCTGCCACAAAATGAAACAGTCTCCAGGGCCTGAACTGTTTTGAGGATTTGCCAGAAGGGGAGGGAGGGTGCTGAAAGCTGCTTCAGGGCACTCAGGTGCACTAAGCAAAGCCCCGATGAGCCCCAGAGCCTGGCCTAAAGGCTGGCTGTTGCAAAAGTCATGTAGGTGTTCCGAGTCCTTCCTGGATGGGGACAGCAATTAGGAGCTGAGCTGTGACAAGCTGTGTTACATAACCATCAAACCAGTTTGGCCACCCACTGCCCCCCAGTTTCATGTTGTGGTGTCAGTGTGTAAGGCAGAACTGGGCTGGCTACACTCCCATTGTGTGTTTATCCCATCCTGTGTCGTCATTTTGCAGGAAAACATTGGGAGTTGAATGCTTGCTGATGGAATTACATGGCAGAAATTAGTCTGACACACTTTCTGACTGACCAAGGTCACCATAAAAATGTGTGCACATGCAGGAATATATATTGAAATTAGGTGTGTGTGCATGTATAAATGTGCAGATACACGTCTGTGTGTATATGGACACTTGAGCTCCACTTGAGCTGGAAAATACCTGAAAGGGCTACAAATAATTGCTCTGATGGGCAAGAGAAGAAAATGCTCCCTTTCCCTGGGCTCCCACAGCCATCCTAGCTCTGCCAAAGACAATGGCAGGAAGCCAAGGTAAAAGAAAGAGATCAGGGGGAGCAGAACCAGGCTGGGAGTCCTCTGTTTCACACTGGAAGTACAGAAACTCAGAGGTTTAAGTCTTTTTTCATGAACCTTTCATCTGGACCAAAAGTGCTTGTACAAGCCTTGCTCACTAGCTGTGCCCCTGGGCTTACTTACAGGACTGCGGATTTTATCCAATCCTGCTGATTTTTCTGGGTGGAGATGAAACACTGATTTCCTTTCAGGAAAGCTCATCTCTTCTGGGAATGGTTAAATACTGCTGACTCCACATATAGCTCCTGGGAAGAATAAGGAAGGAACAAACCCAGCCAGTTCCAGGTTTTGCGAGTGGTGCAGACGTTGGAGAATGATCTTTACTAATGAGGGACTGATAAGCACTTTGTTACAGTTTATTAATTACGATGAATGTACTTGACTGATGCCAAGGTCAGGTATTTCTGCCCTGGTGTCCTTGTTCAGTCCAGAGAAGGATGCCAGATCCAGGCAGTCTCAGGTCTGTGTGTGTGCAGAATCTGGCTCACACTGATGATGCCTGCAGGGATGGATCAGCGCAGGCAGTGTTTGGTTTGGGGAGAGCTTCTGCACATCCCTCTGCACATCCCTCTGCACATCCCTCTGCACATCCCTCTGCACATCCCTCTGCACATCCTCTGCACATCCTTCTGCCTGTCCCAGCCAACTCCTCACTGCACCGTCCCGGGCTCGGCTGCCAGGTTTTGATTAATGATTGATCCAACACCACACAGGTCATCCAGTTCCTGCTGACTCCTGATGGCACAGAGTCCAGCAGACACATGTGTGTTATTAACACTGCAAGTCCAGCAGAGCAAACAGCTCTTCATCATATATGCTTTCGCCAAGGTATTATAGCACAGTTTCCACTTCCTGGCAATTAACTTCATCTTTACCATTCAAGAACAAGAAGCACTCCGTTCCAGATAGGCAAGTCTGCACAATTTAGAAGCTTCTTATTCCAAGATGAAAACCCCAGAAAATTACTTTGATGAAACAATTTTTCCGTCATTTAAGCACAAGAAGAAAAAGCATGAGAAGTGGTGTTGCTCAGCTGACTGGGCACAGGGTTGAGTTTCAGATGACCTGGGTACAGCCCTTGACTGTGCTGTGGGCCTGCATACTGTGTCCTTGAGTTAAGGTCCTTGTCTCTCTCTCAATCCCGGTGTTTGTCTCACATTGTTACCTCTGGAAATTACTAAAGGTGGTGGGGTTAAGAGTAAAACCATCCATCAAATGAGGAGCTGTTGGGGAGGAAAAGGAGGGCTGCAAGTGGCTACATTTCCTTCAGCTTTGCTGCCGTCCTTCCGCGTACTCAGCACCATCCTCCAGGTTGGGGATGGGTACATTTGGCTTGGAATAGGCTGGGCAGGTTCCACAGAGCCCTGGTGGTCCTGGCTATAAGGGAAGAGCCAAGCCCTTAGCTGCAGGTCTGTTAGTAAGGCAGGTCTGGTTTATTCACATAGGTGAGTTCAACTGCAAAGGCTTTGCAGCCAGGACTGTTTTCGATCTGGTGGCTGTGCCCAGAATAACAGGAGCAGGATGTCAGTGGGAGCCTCCAGAGCCACTGCAGTACAAATACTGATCAGTGCCTAACAGATAATGTTTCCTGTCTCCAGCTTTCAAGAGAGCCTCATGGGCCAAGGGACTGGAAATCTTCCTCTCTGTTTTACTGGTTGCGGTCTCCAGTTCAGGCAGGTATAACAGGGAAGTGTCTGTTCACTGCCCCATCAGCTCTGGATGTTCTCCAGATGCCATTGGGGAGACCTGGTGGCTCCTGAGAAAGAAAATATGCTCATGAAGGCTCACTGGAGTGATTACTAGCTGTCCCAAACCTTGGGAAGCCAGTGCTATCTGTGGCTCTGCCCTGATGAAACTAGGTACCAGCTGGATAACAGCCAGGCCTGGGCCAAATGGCCGGGCAGAGCACGACAGGGGAGCCAGGAGGAAGGAAATGAAGTCAGCCCTGTGATCCACACCAGATGCACAGTCACACTTTGCTACGAGCTCATTACCCCTGGCCATTACCCTGAGGTGCTGCCCTGATCTGCAGCTACAGCTGCTGGGGGAGTGCCAAGCTTGGCACGGACCCGGCCCATTCCCAGAGGTCTCTTTTGGGCCAGGGCAGCCCCTTCCCCAGGCCCTGTGTGGAGCAGTGATGGCTACAGGAGTTACACACAACCATCCCTGCACAGCCAGCCACAGCACGGTGTGGGAGCATGGTGATCCATAGGGACTGGTGTGATCTGCCCAGGCTTGTGTGGGCCTGACGGATGGCCAAGGCTGAAAGTGTTGGGTGGGTAGTGATCTCAGAAATATTTGCATTGTTTATCAGGCCATGAAAATCATGGGGTTTAAAGGATATATTCATGGAGTACAACCAGCAAGTAGTTGCTCAAGACAGCCTGCTGCTGGGACAGGCAAATCACGGCCTCAGGACAAACTGGGAAGAAGATCCTGTTCCCAGTAGGTCTGCTGGCAGCAGCCCTGACTGTCCTGAACTCCTGCAGCACTAAGATGACCGTGGTTCCAATGCTGGGGGCTGTGGCTGAGGAAGGAGGAGGTGAGTTCAGAGAAGCAGCTCCACAGGAGCTCCTGACACCAGCAGATGAGGTGAAAGAGTAGGAGCCTGGCCTTTTCATGATTCAGTAGCACCAGTTTGTTGGAAGAAGTAGTAGTTGGAAGGAGAGGGAGCAGAGCAGATACAGCTGTGGGGTAGGAGGCCAAAGGAGAAACAGGCAAGACAAGGGAAGACCACTGCTAGGAGACACATTCAGCCAAGCCAGCTGCTCATATTGTGTTTTGGGGTTTCTTAATTGATTTTTACACTAACAGACAAGCTGATTTTCTTTTGGATGTTTCTCTGAACTGAGTCATTTCCTGGGGTGGGAAGAAAGTAGCTTTTTTCTCAAAGTTTTAAAACAGAGTTTTAACGTTTGGATTGAGGATTCTTTCTTTGTTTGGTTATTCTTTCTTTCACTGAAACAGTTACATTTTAAAAGGATGAAAACAAAAGCCAGTGGTTGACAACCGCTAACCTTGTGCCAGAGTTGCTCTTTGCTCATATTTACCATACCAGGTAGCCCAAAGCAGTGTACAGGGCGGGGGGTGAGACTGGCCAAAGCAGCCCAGCTACAGACTGTCTTGTCATCATACTCACCCGCAGAGGTTGATGCTTTTTCCAGCTCCTGCATATGTCACTGGTATTGGTGCCGGTCTGCTCCTCAGCACAGTGACCTTTCTTCTGGTTTACACATCAAAATGGACCGTTTTGGCAGCAGTTTCCAGTTCAGGGTGAGCCACATGCCTTTGCGCTTTAGTGGACGTAGGGCAAAGCTGCCTAAAGCCGCCAGAGGTTATGTATTGACCTGGGGAAGCCTAGTGTGAAACAGTGGTGAGTCTGGATCTTTTTTTGGCCAGAAAGCTGTAAATACAATGTGTTAGTTAAATCTTAAATGGACATCTGCAATCAAGCTTATTTGATAGAGTTTGGAGCCTAATTAAAATGTAAGAGGCAAATGGGCTACCAGTCTCAGAGCAACATGCATTGACCATTAAGGGATGCACTGGCTTTTGAAAATTAACAGGAGTTAACCACCTTGAAGGAGAAGTCACACCATCCAAGAAGCTCCAAGTGCCAACTTCACTCTGTCCTGTCTTGCCTGTGGGCTGGGGACAGGAAAACCACTGGCCAAGGTGAAATGAACAGCAAAAACTTCCATTGACATCAGTGGGTCCTGGACTCATGGCGGTTTTTTGTTTGTTTGGAAAGCGTGTCCTATAGTACTTGGTTTCTGGAATGTTTTGTGCGTAGTCTCTCGATGGAGAAGGAAGCAAACATACCCTTTCAGGGTTATTGCCTGTACATCACACAGCTGGCTGCAGAGGAGACGTTGCTCTTGGTTGAGCATTGGCGCAACTAAGCTGGAGATCAAACAGAGTCTCTGCAGTTACCTCAGATCCAGAGAGGTTTAGCTCACTGCACTGTTTAGCTGGTTATCCTCCCGAAATACTGTGCAATGAAGCCGGAAGTGGGAGAAAAGAAAACTTTTAAAGGTGTGCTCATTGAATACAGCAGGAAACCGCAGAAGATATGTTGGGACCATACCCAAACTTGATCCAACTCTACCCTCAGTTCCTCATGTCTTTCTTTCATGGTGGCAATGCTTGCTAAGACCCTTAGCACCACATAATGTGCAGTAACATCTGGAATTGCAGACTACCCTGGAGCACTGACCCCTGGAAGTCAGCAGGCACATGATCAACAGCAGGTGATTGTAAAATACAGCCTGGCCCTTGAAAACAGCTTGATTTCTTATCCTCAACAGATTGTATTAACCCATTCTTATCTAAACCAGTGAGAAGCAGTGATTTAATGTTTTAAAACAAAAGGAAGCTAGAGAGTACTGATGACTAATTTCCTCCAAACAACGTCATGTGGGTCATCTTCCTCGTGCGTTGTTTGTTTTGCTGATTAGCCTTTAGGTAGATATTCATATATCAACTATTATTTTCCACTGTGAATTGTGGTTTTCTGCCCAGCAGCATGTCCAGTTTCCAGGGCAATTGGGAAGCCAACTCCTTTCTAACTACGCAAAAGATGAACTGTGTTTCCTGCAACTTTAATGTCTCTAATGTTAGTGGTTGAGTAATAGCCGGACACAGCAGTGTCTTCTGTAAGGAAATATGCCAAGAGTTGCTGCTTAGAAGTGAATACAACTTTTTTTTTTCCTTTTTTTTTCTTTTTTGGAAAAAAAAAGTGTTTTGAATTATGTGAAGCTGCAAAAACAGCCCTTTTCAATCAAAGCTTATCCTTCACAACAACAGGATGCATTGCTCTATTTAAGCAAGTAATAATATTGGTTTTAGTCACTGGACATGCATCGCTTCCTCTTGGGAGGATTGCACAGAAAACTAATTTATTGTGTATCAGATCACTAATTCATTGTGTATTTGGAGAATTTAGATACAGAGTTGTTTTCTAATACCATCTGTGCGTAAGAAAATATATCTTTGCAATAAGCTGGTGTGATCTGTCTACTGGCTGTTCAACATAAAATTAAGGTAAGCAGCCTCTGAAAGACTATATTGCTTTGTTATGTAGCAAAACCATGAGTATTTGGGGTCTCAATGCTTCTGATTTACAGTCAGAAACATTGAGTCACTAACTGCTCATTCTGGCTGTACAAGACCTTTCACCTAAAAACTCCCAGTGGCTTAAAAGGCAATTACTGGGAGCAATGGCAAAAATATGCCCAAGGACTTCTTCATTGCCCCCTGCTAATGATCTGCTGGGATTCTGCATCTCCCAGAACATAAGCATACCAGAGTGATTCTGATGTCTGTCATTGCTCCCTTACTTTTATTAACAGTGTATTTCATGGCTAGCTTCCCATCTTGCAGAGTTGGTTTCTCCATGTTAGGCTGTACTAATGAACTGAGAACAGATTCTGAGCTCTCACTCTGCCAGGGGAAAAAGCCCAAACTCGGCTGAAATTAATGGAGTTGGTCTGCTTTGACCTGGCATGAGGAGGATCCTCGTCTGCCTTCAGGTAAATGCCCTGGGGCTTTTCTTTCAGCCAGGCAAGGCTGCTGACACTGTCCTGGAAGCAATTAACATTTCAATCATCTTTGTGTTTCAGCAGTGCAGTTCCTGTCAGGGTGCTGAAGCAGGGACTGACAGGCAATGCCCCGTGCCCCGACCTGAGAGGCCGTAATGAGATCCCAGCATTTCCCTGACAGTGGAGGACAGGCTGGATCTCTGCCCTGCACAGTCGGTGGGATTCTGGGGAAGGAAATGCATATCAAAGCTGGTGACAACTTTTCTGTATGCATACATAAATCAAGGTTTTGCTGTGCTTTTAAAGAATTTATTTTTTTTTTTAATCTATCTGTATGTCAGTGAAGGATTTTTAATCAGAAAACCATCAACATCTGCAGATCCAGGCTTTCCTACATCATCTGAAGTCAGACTGAACATCTGTCAGCCCAGCCAATTGTTTTACCGTTTTCCTGCTTAGCTGTCTGCTGCTGGGAAGAGGAAGGGGATGTTGAGCCCCCCATCTAACCCCGAGGGCCCAGTTGCCTTGTCAGTGTAAATTGGGATCCTCCTTTCAGTGCAGAGGGGTTAGAAATAAAATCCTGATCAGAATGGACCATGCTCTCCCCAGTGCCAACAGCCAAAGGGAAACTGGGTCACACTAAAGAGTGCACAGATGGGGAAAAAAGAGGATCCAGGGAACCTTGTCATTGAACTTCACCTTTATCCTCTGGCCACATGAATTGTGGTCCCTGAACACTTCAGCTCAAGCTGTGTTTAGCTCCTTTATCACTTTATCCCTTTTCCATCCTGTTTGTTCCTTTGGCCAATTCTTTCACTGTGGTTAATTGACCTGGTTTCACTGGTTTCTGTGAAGACTGGCCAAGCCTCCCAAGCTGGAGAAGTGGGTCACCGTCCATCATGTACACTGGGGCTTCAGTGGGAGGTTACCTCAACTCTCTCTTAACAGAGGAGCCTTTTTGCTGACCTGTGAAGCTGCATCTCCACCCCAATTTCACCAGACTTATGATTGGTTTCTGTAGGAGAAACACCTGGGAGATAGTGTGAGGAAAAAGGAGGGTCTGGTGACTTAACACCTGTGCGAATCATGCTTATGTTGGTTCAGATAAATTTGAGACTTACTCTGCTTGAGAAACTTCAGACAGAAAAAAAAAGAACAGATTCTAATTCCCAAATGAGAGGTTTATTGCCAAATGGATGCACTGCATCAAGTGTTACAAGAAACAAATGTATCCAAGAGGGAGAAGTAATCCTTCTGTTAGAAATTACTGCAAACAAAACTGCAAATGTTGCCATCACTGTTGAATTTGAACCATGAGAGTGGAATTCCATACCTCAAAAAATTGCATTTTTGCCCAAAGTGGGAGGCAGAAAGTTTTCTCTTAAAAAAACCCAAAATTACAAAAGCCAGAGGATCTACCCTTTCTTTTTAGATCAGACTACAGCTATACTTAGACTAGTATTCACTAAGTTAAAGTGAGTTCTAAAAGAACACAGTACAGAAAAACAGGAAAGTTACTTAGCTGGATGTGGACAATTTTATTCATGTCAATGGAAGTACTGAGCTGTTTCAAATTAAGCACCAGATTAAGTACTTAATCAGAGCTAAAATTCATCCAATTTCTGTAACAAAAAAACCCAATCCCATTTCAGTGCAACTAAATCACTGCACTGTATCAGTTTCCCTTTTGAAATACAGACAGTTATTGCAACTTGTGAACACAGACACCTCCCTGGCTGAATCACCAAAATGCCTGGAAATGAACGACAGCATTCAGGTAGTGATATTTACTGTAAAACAAAGGAACCTGACTTCACCCAAGTACTCTGTTATCCTAGTGTAATGCTACTCCCTGGAGCACAGTTGCAAGTGTTTTCCTTAGTATAGTGTGAATGACTCAGACAAAAGGGTTTTTCCTCTGTTCTCCCTCAGTGACCAATGTGCAGGAAGAGGAAAGTGCCGCGTTTCACAAGGGAAGTTTTCCCATATCTTACTGAGCTTGTCAGACCTTCCTCCTCTGCTTTCCAGCTCTGCAATACTTGTCCTCCAAACCAAGACTGGCCTTGGTCAGACTGAAAAAAGATGGCACAGTTGGACCAGCAGATACACAGAGCAATGACAGTCTTGGACCACCTCCTGACAGTGCCTTCACTGCAGAAATCACTTCAGAGCCAACACGAGGCTGGTCTAGGATGCAGCTCTGTCATTAGTGCAGTCACTGAAAGCCTTGCTGATGTGAATCAGGCTGAGAGCTGTGGGAAGGAAGGGTCATCTCTTGATAACCAGTGCACAAAGATCTGTCAGCCTGCTCACAGCTCTGGAGGGCTGTGAGGCATCACCTCTTAGGGCATTTGTGGAATCTGTCTTCATTACCTGCTGATGGACGAGCACCAAACTCCCTTTTAATACTGGACAAAGTGAAAGCAGTGAAATGTTCTGTGGTCTTGGGAGAATAAGGAACATGTGCTTAGCTATAGGATGGTGCTCATCAAATTGTGACTGTCACAGAATTGTTCTAATTACATCATCAATCCATATAGGATTAATACATGATAGCCCGGGCAGGGGAACATATGCTTTCAGGGGTTTATCTTCAGCACAAGCCTCTAATCCTTCCTCAGGAAATTACCATGTATTTTATCAGTACCTTGGTGTTAATTTTTAAAACCTAAAGACTTCAACCAAAAGGAACTGACCATCTACCGTTTTTTCTTTCTTCTAAATGTAGTTGTTGTTGCCTTATTAACTATTTAGCATCCTGGCAGGTTCTTGCAATGAGCTGAGCGTGGCAGAACCACCAGGGTTGTAACCGTGAAAGGAAAATGTAATAGCTCTCTATATCTGATACATTTTGTTTAGCAGAGATTTAAAAGCAGTAATAAGATATACTTGGCAAGAAGATAGAAAATAACTATTAAGCTGGTTTACATCTGCTTCCTTTTTCATTCATTTTTCCTTCTCTAATTACATACTTAACATCAATCTGCTATCACAGTAGCTTGGATTATTCTCTTTTTGGGTCTAGCCTCCACGTCACTGTCACTGGATTTCATTACTGCTGCTTCACCAGTAAGTAATGAGTCTCTTTGTACTTACATACCCGGACTCCTGCAGTCAAAGGGATTAGCAGCACATTTCTGTAAACACCTCTGTCAGACAAAGGTATGAAGAGCAAGGAGGCTTGTTCTGTATTGCCAGCCCTCACATGTGTACAGTCTGATAATCACATATAAACAGTGTGAGATTTTGGAAGATGGGGGCAAATCTGTGGAAAGCTTTATACACGTCAAAAAACCCTCTCTTTTGAGTAAGCACATATGCCCTTAAGTACCCCATATATATCAGCAGATGTTGCATCACAGGTTCAGCAAAAAAAGGGAAAAGTTATTTTTTCATCAGATGGTAAATAGTTTTTATGGTTTGTGTTTTTTATTTTCAGGTACTGTGAGTCAAAAAGAAAATAAGTGTTTGTTCTCGTTGGAGAAATGTGAGGTTTGCTCCTGCCTGTCATGTTTCAAAGCTCAGGAGCAGGGGGCTGGCTCATGGGATATGGGTTGGGCTAAGGCTGGCACTGTGCCCCACAGCAGTTGCCCACCCATGGCAGCGTAAGGGGCTCCCAGGGAAACCTTCTCAGTCATCCTGGCTGGCCAACAGCCATGGCAGCATCTGTCCTCTGTAGACAAGAAGGGGTCTGAAAATAAGAATGTTTAGTGTTTCCTAAAAAGGCTGGGCTGACCTGAGCAAGGCTCTGTGCTCAGCCCTGTGTTTGTTTGCAGCTCTGCAGGTGCTGATTGTGTTGATTGTGTTAGAAGTGGGTAACTGCAACCTGATAAGGACAACTGTCGTGGTCTGTGTGTTGGTAGGAACAATCAATTGCAAAGAAATGGAGTAAAGAGTCAACAGAGCAAGCAGGAGGTAGCTGAAAAGGTATGGGAGAGAGAGAACTGCAGGCTTAATGGGAACCAGCAGTGTCATGCAGCTCTTACTTTAAAAAGGAAAAAAAAACAAAAAAAAAAAAAAAAAAAAAAAAAAAAAAAGGAAAACATCATACTGGGGAGGATCAGTGCAAGTGCAGTCTACAAGCTATGAGCTCATCCTACTATTCCACTCACCATGAGTAAGGCCACAGTTGGGTACCTTGTCCAGCCTGCAGCATTTGAGAATAGTTGTGGGTCAGATTGAGAGAGATGAAGAACAAGAATGACTCAGAAACTGAAGAAGGAAAAGGTAGAAGGAGCTGCAATCATCTGAAGAAATTACAGAATAGAGGCAATGATAAATATGTAAATAACTGCAGTAAAGAGGAAAAGAAATTATTCTTAAGGTTGATTGTAGGAAAAGTAATGGTAGGCTTCTGTGCTTGGATGTAATTGTACTGCTTTTTTAGACATTAGGGACCAAACATAGAAGATTTTTCTAGAAAATTTCCCCTAGTCTGTGAACATCAGGGTCCAACCTTTTGGAAACCACAGTGACTAAAAGGCAATGTGGAGGAATTGAGTTTGCCCACAAAATGACTCTAAGCACAGAGGACTCTCAGCTCACTGTCTCCTCTTCTGTTCTCAGACTTTGTCCTTGAGTTAAAAGGAACAATATTTGGTTTTAAGTAATGGTAATAGTTGCAGGCAGTTGGTGAGGACTGAAGCCAGAATGTGTCATTTCTCCTGCCTCCTACCACTCTTTTCACAGAGAGGAGCATCTCTCCTCATCTGTCTAACCCTGCTTCTTCCACTGGCCCCATGTGCCCAATCCACTCAGCCAGTGCTGCATGTGGAGTATGTGCTGGTTTACTGCAGCAGTTTTGGTAACTTCACATCTTCCCTCCAAATTCATTGTGACAGGGTATCTGATCAAAGTTTTCCCTATTTGCTTTCACAACATCAGGGTGGACAATTCCAGGTGAGTGCCACAGAATCGAAGATGACGCTGGGGACAGGCAGCAGTTCTTGATGCTGTGCTGTTGTTGCCATAGGAGGCAAAAAGCATCTAGTGACTGGTAAAGTAACCCCCAGACACACCACCAAAGAGGGAATATATAACACAGTTCAGTTTTCTGCTTCCTTATGCACTGACAAAAGCATGTTAACAGAACCACAGGCTTTATCCAGGATTTCTAGGGAGAATAGGGGAGATTAGAGCTTAAAGAGAAGGAAGGGAGGAGTAGGTAATGCTTGAGAGTTGGGCTGTCTGGTTTTCAGTCTCAAATGCATGTTTCAGGTGAAAACATGACCTGCTTTTCAAATTTACATCTCTCAGGGAGTTGAGGGATGGTTTCAGACTAATGGTATTTTTGGTAGATATGATTTCAGAAACCAAGTTTAAGTGATGTTGAAAAGAAAAAAAATTGATCTCCAAAGATTTTAAATAATCAACATTGGCCCTTCTCTGCTTGTGCTTTTTAAAAATTAAATTCAAGCTGCTTATCATAGGTTTATTCCAGCTGAAGAATATGGCTCAGGCTTTGGATGTGAAGATTGACATGCAGTTGGAAGAGTCCACATGCTTCAAGAAAACATTGCTGATTTCTGACACACAGTAGCGTGCAGAAGCTAAAATATGTTTTTCTTTTTTAATTACATGACCAGTACTCATGAATGGAAGGCTGAACTCCATTTCCACTGACCTTGAAAATGCCTTGGAGGTTTATGATGAAATGAAGCGTATGTTTTCTGATGATTTCTGGAAAGTGGGGAAACACAAAAACCAGTTGGTCTAGTTTTAATTTTTTTCAGGCAACGGTGTGATACACCATCAGAGCTCCCACATTATTGCAGGAGAATTCGGCAGTTTTCCACTTCAGTTCCTGTAACATACTTGGGATTTGGCAGTTGCATGCAAATGCTCAGGTCAAGATTTCATATATGACAGCCTCAGCCCTGAATAACTGGGCATGGGTAAACCATGTGAACAGTCATTCTGGCTCTTGCTAACAAATCAGATCATCTTAGTAGATGAATTATTGTAGTGAATAAAATGTATGTCTATGCCTCATTAATGGCCCTGTAGTGCTGTAGACATACAGAAATTGACTTTTAATTGAATATAAAATTGATAATTTGATAATTTAATTGTATATGGGTCTGGCCACAGTGACACAGAACTCTGCCTCTGTCCAGATTTTGTTGAGCAGTAATGCCCAGCTGGAAGGGCTGGGTGAGCATTCTGGGTATATCAGCAAACTAAAAATTCTCACCATGACAGGCTGGAAAAATGGTGGACAAGGGCAAGCATGCAAAGAGAAATACATCTCTGAAAGAGCTCGGTGGGAGCTAATTTGTCTTGAACCCCAAATATTAGGCAATTGCAAGGTAAGTGGATTTGATGTGGATTCCTACAATTAGTATTCGTTTCCCTTGCCCCTCAGTTTTCTATTGTCTCTTTTTTTCCTCTCTCTCTCTCTCTCATGAACTGTCTTTCTATCCATGTCTTACTGTTTTTCACACTTCCATTCCCTAAGGCTTTCACTATGCAGATTTATAACCCCTTTCATTTCCCAGGATATTGTGTACACACAGAGGGTGAAAATCAGCCTTTTCCTGCCAGGTTATGTGGCCACCCTCCCTGCCACTCCTGAGTGACTCCAGACTGCTCTTCCCTTGAGGACTAAACTAGATTGGGATTTATTAAACCCTTAGCCCCCTGTTTGAATGATATGTGGCCTCAGGCAGTAGGCACTAAGGTGAATGCACACTGTTTCTTTGTAAAGACACAGTAAACCACTACAGAGTGCACTGCCCCAGGCATTCCTAAACTATCTTGTCCTGTGTCAGCAAGATGCCTTAAAGAATTCTCTATAGAGCTTTCATTGCTCCATTGTCCCTCTGCTCCCACCCTGTGCATTTCAATATGGTATGGAAAAGATTTCATCCTTAATTGAAATTCCTTTCATCAGCCTAGATATAGCCTGAACAAAGATAGTGACAAGAAAAAGCAGTCAAGAACATATCTTTAAAATGTCAATTTGCCAGTGACAGGCATAAAGTGCAGTCACTGCAAATCAAGACTCTAAACCCTCATTGTATATTATCACATTCACTTCATCCTCCCCCCGCCATCCCTCCCATAAGTTTTGATGCTTGTACTTCTTTGTTTTCCTTTCTACATTCTTCTCATACTGTATTCACAGCAAATCTGATAGCTGAGTCTTGACTAAAACTCTGCAGACCTAGAAGAAAGCTGTTTTAAGCCCTGAAGAGTGTCATTTGTCTTAGACTCATATTTCTGAAGAAATTGATCATTCAAGCTCCATGAGTTTTCTATTTTTCCTTTTTTTTTTAATTCATTCCAGTAAAGTAATTGATACATTTTTGTCCATATAGACCTGTAAGTTTAATGCTACATGGGTTTATGTGGCAGAAAATTGCTACAGTCTTGCTCAGCTGCAGAAAGAGAAATAAGTAATCCAAGTTCTTTCCGCTGGTACAATGTAGGGAAGGATACACCCAACAGAAAAAACATAAGTATGGGCCATCTACCAAAGTGTGTATTTAGTTTGCTTACCCTGGGTGATTAATTTAGGTGTTATATCTTCAAGTTTTGACTATACAGAAACCAGAGTCTGGAGAAAAGGAGGCTCAGGAGAGACCTTATTGTTCTCTACAGCTATCTGACAGGAGGTTGTAGCCAGGTGGGGGTTGGCCTCTTCTTCCAATTAACAAGCGATAGGACAAGAGGAAATGGCCTCAAGTTGCGCCAGGAGAGGTTCAGATTGGATATTAGAACAAATTTATTCACTGAGGTTGGGTTGTCAAGCATTGGGACAGTTTGCCCAGGGAAGTGGTTCAGTCACCATCCTTGCAGGTGTTTAGAAGATATCTAGACATGGCATTAAGGAAGATGTTTTAGGGATGGACTTGGCAGTCCTGGGTTAATGGATGGACTCTGTGAGCCTAAAGGTCTTTTCCAGCCTAAATGACTCTCCGATTCTATGATTTTCTTACTGTCACCAGAGTGGTACGTCTCCAGTAAGTTCTTGATACCACCCTCTGTTGCCCATGCTTTCTTTTCCAGACATACCACCTCCCACTACATTTGGTTCTCTTGTGTTTTGGAGGGTCTCTTCCATTCCCAAAGCAAATTAATTTTTCTATTTTAAATAATTCCTTCAAGCCCACCTTTGTCCAGAAACTGCAAAGAACTTGCCAGTGACATGGTTGATGAGAACACAGCCACATATGCTCATTAATAGTGCTTCATTATTTGCCCTGCACCTGAGTTTGGTAGATTCCAGTGTGATCTCTTGTCTTGTGTTTCAGCTGACAGAGCCACTGCTTGTCAGTGCTGCTTCTGCTTTAACATATCCTAGAAGGGGCCTGGGATACACAGTTACTAAATTACATGAGCAGTAAGAAATAATACTTGCACTCTTCATGCACTATTTGTCCAGGAAATAAGCAAAAATGCTTTGAGGAACCTCCTAGTCTGAGTCTGGTGTTTGTAACCAGTCCTGAAGCAGAGGATAGTTGCAGGTGTGCAGGTATGACATGTGGAGTGTTTATCCAGCTGCAACAGCCAGGCAGTCAGCCAGCGGCAGTCGGAAGTCAGGCATGGTTAATGTTTAGGATACATAATCTTCAGAGGTGCTGCCAGGTCTCAGTGTCTTGTGGCCTATTCTTTTGTCTATCCAGTGTTCAGGAAAAGGAAGTGTGGTGCAAAGTGCTCTGCCCTTGCAACAGGCATGGTGAGGCTACAGGACATGGAAATAATCAGGACATAAGCAACTACAGTGTGTTTTGTTTACTGTATTTGCCTTTTTGGTAGCTATTTGAAGATCTTCCCTGTTCACCTGAGGCATCTTTCAAGGTCCATCAAAAATTACTTAAAGGCTGATAGCAAATGTGGTTTGCACAGCCCTATTAGCTCAAGGAGCAAATTCATAACACTTCTCCTTTGATTCAAAGAGGACACTTTAATTCTTTCGTTTCACTACTGCAAACATGACCTAAGGAAAGGACAAGGTGGCACATGGGAAATATTGTCCTTTTAATTGCCAATTCTTTGGAGTAGTAATCTACTTACAATATAACAACTTCTGCTGTCTGGCTCTGGGCGAGTCATACAGCCTTTGAAAGGCTTCTGAGAAATGTTAGTTTAAGCTGGTGCTGATGCCCAGATTCCAGCTCTTATCTTAGTTTCAGTGTGTGTGCAGGGAGAGGAACGCGTAGCGTAGCGGCAGCACTAGACAGGCTCTTTGCAGCTCTCCTCAGCCAAATCACTTCTCAGGGTATATTCAGGGTTTTCTCAGGGTTGTATCAGTCTTCCCACAGATTATCAATAGTGTCTCTCATAACAGCTGAGGTGGAGCTTGAGGGTGTTTGTCATCATCGAGGAATTTCACAGCATCCTTCATTTATCTATTCTGTGTTTTCCTATCACAGTCTGTGGAGTAGGAATCCCTTTCATCATTCCCTGACCCATACACGGGTGCGTTGGCTGTCTCTGCTACCCAAAGGAACCCAGCACTGAGTAGGTGGGACATGTTTCATTACCCTGCCTGATCTCTGGACCCTGTCACCCTCCCAGTGGGACATGCCTGGGACACATGTAATTAACTGGGTATTCTCGGTCCTCTAGAGGAACAGTCCGTCCATGCCAGAGCCACAAGTTCAAGCTGGATGGAGATAACACATTTCCCCCTTTCATTTTCTCCCTTAACAGTCAGCATATAGACACAATTATTGCTGGCTGATTTTAGCATTTCTAAAATTCCCATTGTTAGCAAAACTAAAGACTGCTGTGGGTGGGGGCTGAGCTCATTTTTGACGTTTCAAAGGCAAAGGAGTATCACACATGATCAACTTTTTGTACACAAGTTTTGAACGCAGTTTTCCTAGAATGGGCACGCGTTACCCAAAGAACATGAAAGGGAAGGGTATCTCAGGTTTGTAATTCATGAAATTACCCCAGTTCCTGAGTTTTTGAAACTTTGTTCCTCATAGGTAGCACCTAGGGTAATGGCCAAACAGTAGAAGAGCAATGCAAAGGGATGAACATGCTCACCATGTCTCCAGTCAGGACGCTGGTTGGAAGTGTAAGAATTGCAGGGTAAGTGCAGTTGCAGAGGTGTAATTTTCCTTATTTTTTCACTTGGGCAACGTGACTTTTTTTTTTTTTTCCAGTAAGCATACAATGCTGGTTAATTAAGGGGAGTAGTTCTATCCTGTATTACCAACAGAATGTTACACATAAACATCATTTGCCCACAACCTTTTGTGCTCTGCTCTCAGGGTCAAAGCATGCTTTAGAGATGCAGTACCACTTATCGATGGGGTCTGCCGTATGCTCTAAGCAATTTGCTACTTTATTCAATGAATTATTTGGGATACGGATCATTACCCTGATTTCCTAAGGAAATGGGGCTTCTGCAATTGCAACATTTTAAGTTTTCCGTGGTATCTCTTGAAACTGCCGACAAATCCAGAGATCCTCCAGAGCTTTTGAGCCTGGGACGCACAGCTCGCTCGGCAGCCGGGGAGCGGAGCGCTGGGCACTGCGGAGGGGCAGCTCCATTGTGCATTGCTGCACAACTTGGGCGATTCGAGGAGCGATGCTCAGGGCCGCGGGGAGCCCCGCTCCGAGGGCTGGCACTGCTCCAGGTGTGGCTGCTCAGGGTGACCCGAGCCGGGGCTGCCCTCACAGACCCCTCAGCGGGCGCGAAATGGCCCCAGCGCGCGCCGCCGCTCGCCCCCGGCCCCGCCGCGCACGCGCGAGGGTGGGCGGCCGGCGGAGGGGTGGGGGGGTCCCTTAAAGGGCCCGGCGGCGGCTCCCGCGTCCCGGCCGGCGCTGCGGGACCCGCTCCCGCACCTCCCGCACATCCCGGCGCTCCGCCCAGGCAGCGGCGCTGCAGGC